>JBBDHG010000061.1:4172500-4625000 GCA_037951165.1 Lophius americanus
GTCACAGCTGTTGCTGGTCTCACCTCATACCCCTTCGACACTGTCCGTAGGCGTATGATGATGCAGTCCGGTCGTAGAGGAGGTGGGTTTCAATTTTTCGAATTGTTTTGGGTCAAACTAATACTGTCAAGACCTTGAAGAGGGGGGCATGCAGTTGATGGATTCAATGCAAATTGTAGAATACTGCTTTCAGCGTATTTTTGTTTGTTCACAATTCTCATCTTGGTATTATTCTTGACTTCCTCAGCTGACATCATGTATACCGGAACCATTGACTGCTGGCGTAAAATTGCACGCGATGAAGGTGGCAAGGCTTTCTTCAAGGGAGCTTGGTCCAATGTGCTCAGAGGAATGGGTGGCGCCTTTGTGTTGGTGTTGTATGATGAGCTGAAGAAGGTCCTCTAATTCCTGTCACATAACTGTCCAATTTGGCTAAATGTTATAAAATTTCCATTTCTATGGACTCAGCATTCTGCCTTATTTATGGGAACAAATTAGTGTCTAACCCCTAGCAGTGGGCAAATGCTGTATATGTGCATCTTTGATTTTAAATGTTCCACACCCTATTTACAACGTCATTCCTGTTAAAGAGATCTGATACCTCCTCCTGTCATTCACTAGGTTTGTATGGTCCCGATTCAAATAAATCTATTCTGGGGAACTCACAAATGATGTCAACTGTCTCTTCTACTTGAGCACTCTGGATAATGAAATGCCAGAAGTGGATTACTCCCACCTGCTATATTTACTCATGCTTATCTCCTCCTGAGCCTTCCTGGTTTGAACTAAGTCACTATTGGGATTGTAGAGTAGAGCACCTGAGTGTTGGCTCCTTTGAAAATGCTCTAACGGACTGATCGTACTTTGTGGGTTAAATTTAATCTAACGTGGATCGGATGATGGTGGGATACGTTCGTATTCCAAAAATATGTGGGTTTATCATATATTATCTGGATTATGTGGAGGAACTGTAAGGCAAATGAATCTCAACCAATCTAATGGGGTTGCATTAGATTTCTCCAAATCTTAGTCTGCAAAATATGAATCATGCAAAATTCTTAAAACTTGCATGGCTTATCAAGAAATGCAAGTCCTAGTCTTTAACCTTTTATATTCAGCATTGTATTTTAACTCGTAAAAGGCAAAGAACAAGCAATATGGTTGAGGTTTGGAAGTTTTTTAACTCCGTGTTGGAACAGCTGCAATCTTAAAATCGAAGGAAGTGAAACCAAAAATGATGAATAAATTTACACCCATTCAATGAAGTTCTGACTACACTAATTATGTTAATATATTCTGGTTTGAAAGAAATACTTTATTCAGGTGGCGTATGTCCTTTAGTTTTCTTGGTTATTATATGTTGGCGAAAATATCCTTGCAGCGTGTATCCTTTGGTCAAGGTTTGGCAAACATGTCAGCCATATTTAAATCCAGAGATATAAGTAATGTATTAAGAAATTTTCCTCCGATCTACTTGTCCTTGTCACTTATATTTCTGACTACATACAGAGTCCGCTGTTGGATAGTTGGGACCTTAAGTTCCGGAAATATTTGACCGTGCGCCACTGTTTCAGGTGCCCCAGGCTTTTTCTGTCTTTACGGCAGGAAACAGTCCAATTGGCTTCATAGTAATGATATCACGTGATCTCATACAGCCAATCGGGTATCGGTGGCTGGCAAAGATGGATGCCCCAGGTCTGACCAACCTCAGTCATGAGGCGAAATTTAATAATACAAGGAGATGAAGGTTGGTGGGGTCTTAATGCATTTGGCAAATGTGTTTGTAATGATCAGCATAATTTCAATTTCGAGGTAGGACTTTAATGTCAATTCAAAAATATTTTCGTTTTATTGCTCTATTTCGCTGTTAAACCTTCCAGTTAATCGTTTCCAGTATTAGAGCAATAAACAAACCGATGTTCTCCTGTTTTAATACCAGCTTTACATGATACTCGCATGAAAAAAGAAGTTTAGCCTCACTAATTCGCCTAAGGGTACATTTTATGTATGAATAACTTTCAGTTTGATTATTTCTACTGGTCAGAATTGAGAATTCCAATTGTTAATATTGTGTCTATAAGACTGAGCAGCATATAACTGTTTTTCTGGAGTAGAAACAGAATTTGATTGGGTTATTTACGCCTAGCCAAAGTAACAGATATCTGCACAGCAGTTGTCATGGGAACTAAGATTACACCTTGTAACATAACGTTTATCCGTCCATTAATATTAATTATTTACATGCATGAGTGAGAAAATGTTTCACCTGGAAAATGGAATATTTGTCTTTCCTTTAATTGCATATTGCTCTAGTAATAACGTTAATCCCTAAACATAGAAAGTCATAAAATGAATTCTTAAGTGAAAATACTGACTCTCTAAATATGTGTTCCCTGCAGTTCAGATATTTTTTCTCCATTGTTACATGTTGAACTTTAAGGTTGACCTTACACTGCAGCAGGTAAACTCCACGTCTTGTCCTGAGATACTGAATGTCGCCAGCAGGGGTCGCCTTCTGCAAACAAGTGTGAGACTAACGCGTTCCCGTACTTCTTGCGCGTGCACGAGTTTATCAATGAGGTGTGTCCCAATCTGTTCTATCTTATGAGGATAAAGTTAGTAGATGTAAGTGGGCGAAGGTAATAGTATACCAACAAACACAACTACGTGAAACCTTATGAATGATTTTTCCCCATCCCTTTGTTGAAAATAGTATATGTGTCATTCTAGAATTGAATTGGGAATACATTTCATGTCTCCTACATAAACCTATTGTTTTTTTCAAAAATGTATTTATTTTTTAAAACCTTAATTGAATCAGATTTGAACAATATACTTAAGTTAAATTTCACAAATAGTAATACTTGATATAAATTTAAAACACCGATTCATGTATAAATTATTATAAATTAAATGTATTATTATTATTATTATTATTAAATGAAATAGTCCTCAGCTCCTGATTCATACGTTCAACTTGAAATGAAATAATTATTATTTCAGTTTTATCATGCTTATTCTCTTATTGGTTATAAAGATCTATTCTTTAGAAAATTAATTTTATCTATAATGTGTAATTTCATAAATATGAAATAAATGTTGTGTTAGTCCCCTTTTTCTGGTCACCTTTGTACATTTTATAGTAAAACCACATAAAAATCAGTAAAAGGTTCTCACAGGATTCCTTCCATCATCCATCGATGTTGCTTCTTCTGGTGTGGAAATCTGAAAGTTAAGGAGGTTATAGTATGATGTACTTGTCTTCTCAATTTTTTTTTTACAAAATTTTGATACACATAAGGCAGATAAATGATTTGTTAGCTCATTTTTCATGAAATAGCAGTGACTCTTTTATGTTTTTTTATTGATAATATGACAGAAATCTAATCAATCCTGTTTTAGACATATCATGTGGTATCTGGTGTGAATGTAGCACATGGACTTACGGCACAAAATAGTGAAAAATCTCCACTCTGCTAGAGTCGAAGTCAAATAACATTGAGGGCTTTTTCATTATTCTCCGGTTACTATTTATTCTGGGACATTTTAAGGTAACTCTCTAACACAGTTGACCGATTCTTTTTCTCATCACATTGTTTTTGATAATATTTTAATCCTTACCGGTGTAAGAACAGAACCGTGTGATTAAAGTATTTTCTATTCATTTAAAAAAGCTAAATGTAAAAAAAAGAAAATATCTTTTTTTTTTGTTTTCTTCATGTACTTGAAATGGAACTGCAATCTTGGAATGAACCATATAGTTTCAATTATTACTACCAAAGTATAAAGGAAAAATAAGCCTAAGTATGAATCTAAAAGCATACAAATGAAATTACAATAATACCAATTTGCTGTGTGTGTCATGAATCTACCTCAAACCTGACAGATTTGTGTCACATCGCTCAAGAAGCAGTTCATACAGGAAGGACCTCTTCTATTCAGGACAGCTACCATAACTGAGATCATCTTTATATAAAATAATGCTTTGTGTTCTGCTTTGTTAATCAAGCTGCCCCTGTGTATTTTCTTTTCTTTTTTTTCATATTTATGTACCTCAGGTGAGAACAATGTAATGCAGACGACAGTAAAATCTGATGAAAAAGCGCGTTGATGTGACGGAACCATCTTTTTTCTTCAGACAGGCTCATTTTAAATTCATTAATACTTGTGATTTATTCCAACAAATAAATCCTTCGAATCAATTTTTCAATATAAACCAAAAACAGAGTTTGAATACAAATTGCTCTCTTTTGTTCTCCGGTGTGTTTACCGCATTGCAACAGGAACCAGACCTGAGAACTATTTAATATCAAACATCTAATTAAAAACTGATTTAGCTGAATTCTCTGCCTCTCTAGCATAAAGGATATCAATTTATCCTCAAGCACACGACGTTGTTAAAGGTGTTTCTTATCAGGATATAAGTTTGCCTCAGATTTTTTACGGTCAGGTGGATTTTGTACTCGAAGGAGTTAACGTTCCAGTCTCTCATCTACTGCTTGGTTAATCTCAATCTGAGTATCTGGACAGCAGGCATTAGGATTATCAGTGTGGAAAAATAGATGAAGGATGATGCGTGATAGCTGTGTGCGGTTCTGCAGCTCAGGGGTTAATACACATCTCACAGAAGGACTGGCCCTGCTTTGGTTCAATGGAAAATCCAGATCAAACCCTTGTGAGATGTGTGTTTGGACTGCATGTACATTAGGTGTGAAGTAAGGGCTGTCTAGTTGACCTCCGATGAACTGAATGCTTGTCCAGTGTGTTTCCTGCTTTCTGCCCACACAATCCAGTCTATTGTTTAGGATATGATCGCTTCCAGCTAGATGAGGAATCTTATTGGATCATATTTACTCTATGAAAATTCTTATTTTAAATCTTTGTCATGTGGAAGGTAAAGCCTAGAAGCGTTATTAAGTGAACTTGACCTTATTAAACACAACTGGTCTTCTATCTTCGTACATCTCTTGGTAATCTGTCCACAAGAAACCCCCGAAACAAATAAAAACTGAAAAGAATAGGATTAGCAAAAATAAAAATGGCAACAAGACTTTCTGTGAAGTACAGGAAAGTACTAGTTTTATTCCTTCATAATCAAACTTCACAAACAGCTTGAACTTGTACAATACCTCAGAGAGTGAAAATTACAAAAAAAGTGCTGGTAACATTTACAAAAATCATCCTTACTTAGCAACAATCAGTTTATTCTTCCACACTTTTTTTAGTCTTTTGTATTAAGGCTTAATACTTCTGTATAAAGTATATGCAAGATAAGTCTTCACAGTTTTTCGAAAAAAGTCACAATATTATGTAACATAATGAAGCTTTTACGGCTATTTTCTTTATAATAACAAATACACATCACTGGTAAATATATGTGAAATACAGGGCTTATTGTAAAATGGCAAGTAATGATACTGTTTGCTGAGATAAATTGATTCCACACACTGTTATAGGAAAGTTTTGACATACCATTGCTATAACTGAAGGAGGAGGAAAAGAAAATGATAAATATAAACACTTGGGAGATCGCCTCCAAACTTTGGCACATCCCGTGAAACAATTTCACAAATATGAGATTGAATTTTGAAATCATACATATGGAAGAATAGCTGAACTGACATAAAGTGAAAACATGCTGTGTAGTAAGGTGCTAAATCAGAGATATTACATTGCCAGCCTTTTTTTTTTCTTTTTCCCCTCATGGACTGACTTGAATAAGGTGCATTTGTAAGACTCAAAGCATGTAGGTCTTTCTTGGATGTTAACAAAATATGTAATAAATACAAGTTTTTCAACTTAACCTAAATCAGATTGACCAATAGTCTTGAGGCGACCTCATATACTCATGCATTCCCATGGACTCAGAGAAATGAATATCTCTACTGGAGTTCTGTAACTCTCTAACTGTGGCATGTGAAAGTAAAAGCTGTGGTGTCATCGTGCTTTATGTTATTTGCATTTTTTTTTGCTATTTTTATGAGATTTTTTTACATTTTTTTATTGAACTGTTGAAATTGCGAAAAACTTGATGAATAAGGAGATGGAATCGGAAAACTGAATGTGAAACTAAGCCAAGATATATTCACAAGATCCTCTAAGCTGCACTGGTTTTACTGGTCAACAAATGAGAGAGCTCTAGCCCTAGACTTACCGATTTCACCCTCATGCATACTGTACGATTAAAGTGACGCAACAAGCTTGCTTAAATAGTCTACATCACAAAAAGCAATTTGGTTTTAGTGCAAACACAATTGGCTGGCTTCAGCTTCTCAATAATAACAAGCTCACCAAGGAGATTACAAGAAGGCACATACTTATGCTTCCTCTAACACGCAACATATTTAGACAAACCGCAACATCTTTCAACAGCACCACAAAGCGGTGGAAACAGGAAAGCGACTATATCCAGATAGAAGTGGTGAAGAGTTGCTCTCGGTGAATTATTGAAAAAATTTACACGTATTCATCAACAAAATAAGGAGCATGAGATTGATAATCACGACGTTTGTGAATGACCTCGTTGGAAAACGACGGTGCATTTTGGAGGACAGGTTCTCTACACATGTGGCCAATGATGCTGTTTCTTCAACAAAAGGTGCATTTGGATTGATTTTTTTTTTTCTTCCTCTATGAAGAATTTCATTATTATATCACGTTAAAGCATTTTGTGACCAAATATGCAGAGAAGGTGGGCGTTTTTAAGGGGAAAGGTTATCTTTTGGTATCTGCGTTGTCAGCTGTGTGATGAAGACAATTGACACTTTCTCTCATGTGAAATGATTTCATCCCTCCTACGTCCCGTCTATCATTTCAGATCTGCTTGATTTGTCCAAAACAATCACACAGGAGGAAACAACAGTTTTAATGCCCCTTAAATCTGGACACTAACACTAAATGATAAAACATTTGAGCATTTTAGAAAAAAAAGGACCAATTCTGTGCCTTCAGATAGAAACGTGTCAAATATCCTTCCCACTCAGCGATGCCTCTGAGGGCAACAACTGTCACCCACTATGGTTGGTGAAGTGAATTATATTGCTTTTATTAGAAGAAGACCAAAATAAGTCTAGTGCAAATCTCTTTTCTGGTTTGAGAAGTGGTGGTTGGTGTAATGAGACTCAAATGTCGTATCTGCTCTTCCATGGCAAGAATACACCCAGATGGTTTTGATCACTGGATAGCTTCAAGTGGTATCCCTTTAAGAATCATCTCAACTTTTATGAGAGCGCTCTTTCTTTTCCAGGAAAGAAAAAAAATCTGTCACAAGTCATATTTGCAAGGAAAAAACCCACATTAATATCTCCTCTTATTTATAACCCATCACCCACTGAATGCCATTAACCAGCACAAAGGAAAAGCTTTAACTTCTTACATTGAAACGACTCCTTTTTCTTTTTGAGCGGGAGGATGGCGGCCATGTTAGTCACCCTCCCCCTCTACAGCTGGGAGGATGTGCTTTGTCTGTCAGCTCACATCTGGGCTAACGGGTGATGTCTGTGCAGTTCTGTCTGTCAAATACATCTCTCAGCTTGGAAATGTTGGAAAACTCACTCCAGTCCAGTGTTTGACAACTCATATTATAAAAACGTCCTCGCACATACATTTCATAAAAAGAAACTTTATCCCCCTATTTCAGAACAGCAGTCGAAACATTTCAAACAAGCTTGTTTCATAACAATAATAACAAAACACAAACCAACTCGGAGCATAAATTATCAAAATAAACTGAAAACACGTTACTGCAGCATATATTTCAGGGTTGCTTAGTTGTGATGTTAACTACCTTTACTACAACAGCTCCACTTCTGCCACGTTCATAGCTATATAGGAGAAGTATTCGAAGGAAATAATAACAAAGTATCAAGCTAACATAGGCCAAAAAAAGTGCCTAACAAAATATACACATATTTATAGTTCAACTCAAGTGCATGTTTACAATAGCATCTTACATGATATGGCAGCAAAAAGCTTGAAAGCCAAATGAAAGGACACATTTAATTTCTGATTATCTTTTTTTTTAAGTATTTGAGAAATTCTGTCTCTACCCCAGGTACAAAACAATGTTCGAATTACAGTAATCGAGTAATTGATTATTTTGAACACACAGGATGAAAAAATCTACAGCAGATTCACTTTACAGTAATAAAAATTGCCAAAGGGTTTTTACATTCTGCTCACAGATGATGTGTGTGTTTTACTATAAAAATATACTCGTCATCGCTTTCATAAATATTTGGACCACGTGTTTAAATCCATGTAACATTTTGGTTTGAATTCAGTTTTGACCATGTGATGAAGGATGGCTCCGATGCTTTTTTTTTTTTCTCTTCTTTCAGTGAACATGTAGGAGTGAAATAGATTTTGACTTGCTGAGACTGAAAGATGTGGATCATTATTCTCTTCCTTTTTTTTTTTTTGGCTTAATAAACAACCTACAAATATGTGCAAACTCAACATCTTGGTCCATCACAAGTATAAATGGCTACTCTGAGTCACAGATTAGTATTTCAGGGACAGCCTTCAAATATTCCACGTGCCAATAATTGAGGAAAACTGCTATAATAAAACTATATGATAGAATCCAATTTGAAGGTGAGCAGATCTACTCTGATTGGCTAACTGTGTGTGTGTAGACGACAAAACCTATTACTGATTAGTCAGCGGAATAATGCAACATTTACAATCGTGCACACGTTTTCTCGTGCGACAGTTCACATCACAGCTTTTGTGTCAGAATGTTCTATTTTTAAACCTAATCATTTTTTTCTATTTTGTTTCTTATAAAAAATCTATTTTGGTCTACAACAGGCAAATTAACACAACCACAAAAAGTCTAAACAACTGATCAAGTGACAAACATGGATGCATTTTCACGAGCACCGCGTAATGAGAAGAAGACAAAAGAAATAAAAATAACGTTTGCAATCGAGTTCAATAGTAGGAACCCCAGTCACGTAGAAAAGAAATATTATTTTCTCTATAAAACTTAAATGATCTGAACCTTTCTTTGGTTTGTGAAAACAAACATTGTCTAGAACAGTTTGCCCCCCACAATCCCAACCTCCCCCCAATCCCCCCATTTGAGTTCTAATGATTAGCATGGGCCCGTTTTAGCACCGCCAGCACCTTGTGGAGCATTTCAGTGCTGAAATGTTTAGAGTCTGCGCGTCCCTCATTGCAGACGGGGCGCTGCCTGAGACAGGGACCAACAACATGTTGAAGAGGAGCTTCTCTTTTCGCTGTTTTCGTTTTTATTAACATCTCTGCACCGTAGAAAAGAGAGACAGAGAGGTGGCATAGTGCATGTTGTCTAAAGAAGTGGTCCGCACAAGCACAAGCTGAGCTCAAAGCTTATGAAGGCTGTGATCTTGTGGCTAAAATTGAGTAAAAGAGCGCAATGAGATTTAAAAAGAAAACATATATATGTTTGAGGGGGAAAAAAATGTATTTTTACCTAGCTTTCATGCGATTGCGGGTTATGTTTGCTTCTAATTAATCTCACAGATCTGCAGAATAATTAAGAGCTGGAAATCTTTCTTTGTATATGTTCTTTGTGTAAAAAGAATGCCAGACTAGGAGTTGGAATGTTCTGGACTTGAACAGGAATGCATGTTTCTAGTAAGGCTGCTGCACACATTGAAACTAATCCTCTCTACCAGCTCAACAAAGCCCCAAAAGACTTGAGTGAGTGTCAGCGTTGAGTCTTCAGAGGATAAAATCAGGCCCAAGTCTCCTTAGTATTGTGATGATCAAGATAGAGAAAGGCTTTCATTGAGAATCACTCAAATTATAGTTTGTGCTCCGTCAAAAACAAAGAAAACCCTGTTAGAAAAATAAATCTGTGTCGACTGCATGCCTCGTCGGGACTGATGGGTGGTTTTTTTCACCTGATAACGTTTGATTAAAAACCTCATTCAGAGTAGTGTAATCACTGCATGATCGGAGAGAGTAATAATC
This sequence comes from Lophius americanus, assembly GCA_037951165.1. Classification (NCBI taxonomy): domain Eukaryota; kingdom Metazoa; phylum Chordata; class Actinopteri; order Lophiiformes; family Lophiidae; genus Lophius; species Lophius americanus. The sequence continues at coordinate 4,182,461 of JBBDHG010000061.1, forward strand.
CATAGGTTATTATAGCTTAGTTTAGCTGTGTGTTACTTTCAGATCTGAACAGCTGCTTCACTGTGTCAGTGAAACTCGAAAAGAAAACAGAATCTGAGTGTTTGCCGGTAGAATCTGAGCAGATACTGTTCGTCTGTGTCACTGTGAGACGATCGGATGACAGGGACTAGCTGTATCACCTTGCCTATATAATCAACGTTTCATTGGAATATTAAATGTGTATGAAACTAAGCCTTCAACATGTGCATCTGTTAATCATAGCTGATTTCTCCTATTTACTTGAAAACTATGTACGATGGAGGATTTAAAGATTCAAAATGAAGGCAATCACTCGGGTTGGTATGATGCATATTTTGCTCTAATAAATGATTATTATTATTATTTTTATTATTATTATAGGTTTCACACAATCCCTTTATCAATACATTCTTATTTTACTGCTCTGCTGTCAAATCCAATTTAACAATAGTGGCAAACCCCCCCCCCCTAAATTTTGGCACACTAACTAGGCTGGAGAAGGTTAGAGTGAAAACTGTGGTAATTAGTCCACAGGGGACAGAATAATAAACCATCCCAAAACCTTTTATCTCGCAGCGACTTGATTTATGTTTTGTTTTTTAATTCTACGATATTTTCATGTTTTTAATACCACTTAAACACTTTGAATGCTATGAGTTCTCCGTTGCCAAAACTTTCAATCTGCAACTTAATTTGGCCTCCAAAAGCAGTTTATAAATATCTACAATCAGTCGATGAATTAAGGACCTTTTTTCATTTTTTTTTTTCAAGTTGATCACTGTTTGCAATTTCAAGCTGGAGTTAACAACAGAGTTTTAACACAAGATAAATCTATAATAATGCCTATGGGGAAATTGGGCATTGTTGCGTGTGGAAGGGTCTGTCATCAAGGTCAAAGGACATTCTTTGATGACAAGCTGTTAGAGCAGCTGCCACTTCCTGCAAAACATTTTCCAATCTTTAACGTTATGTTCCAGTGGAGCTAACCACATCTGTGCTTCTGGATGTTATTATAATCTGAAGAATGATAATATTTACCAGATTTGAGATTAAAGCAATCTGTTAATATCTGACTGCAGCAACTCCTTAAATTGACGCGTGGCGCCCTCTGCTGTTCACACTGCGCCAATGCCCTTCACCCTCAAACATCCGGTCTTGACTGGCTACAGAGAAAACAACCTGAAAGAAAAAAAAAGGTCATTCAATCCTAAGATTTTATATGCATGGTTTCCAGGCACCATCTGAACCTACTCAACCTCGTGTATATATCGTTTAAACGTCTTAAACTGTGATTGCATTTTATAACTTTGAATCCTCCAAACTGTATTCCTGTAGAGAGATAAAAAATAAAGCTAGCAAATGTAGCCTATACTGTATATGTATAGAACATTTGTGGTATTTTAAAGGGTTCTCTTAGGATGTACTCACACCCACCAGGTCTTCCCAGTAATAGTATAAATAGTATATTTTTTAATAGACCATTGTGTAAATACTGTATCTGTGCAATGTAGGAGAGAAAAACTATGAATATTCTGTATAGTTGCTGTATGTACTTATAGGCACTTGACAGGCATTTTCCCTATATCCCACAAAGTACGGTATACTCTAGCTGCAATTATGTATGTGCAAAAAAAGAAAAAATCTGAAACAGCGATGGAAATACTTAAATATATATAGTATATTTGTAAGAAGTTATTTATTTCACTCTTATGTGTACTGTAGAAGGCCAGAAAACGCGGTTACGTATCATCTGAATGGTTTTATGATTTTTGTATTTTACTCTTGGTGAAGCTTAAATAAAAAGATCTGACTTAAAATGTGTAGAGGCTGACTGAAAGAAGAGGAGGAAGACAGAGACATGCTTTAGCAGAATAAAATAAACCTTTTCCTTACTCAACACCACCCTCACAATGACTGTCTCCAATTTCCTTGTTTTCATCTCAATGCAAAGCGTATAAGCATATAGTATATTACACTGTGGAATATGACTCAATAACCCTTTATCCAGTTATGTGAAGCTTTGTATGTATAAACAACACCACTATGATCACCATAAAATAGCAGGAGGAAGCCTGAACTAAAGAACAATGTATTAAACATACCGCAGGAGGACAACGATGTACTGTAGACCCTGTGTCTCTACACTAAGATAAACAAAACATGAACAGTAATATATTTGAAACACAACACAAACAGCTGCAGGCTCAAGGCTATCATCTACTTTTCAATATGTTTTGTTCTGGAAAATATTCGAACACTTTTGCAAACATAAAGATTAGACTCATTTACTTTTTTTTTTTTTTAAACTAACAACTAGAAGAAGCACGATTGAGAGAATCTGGATACTGTTGCAACTTTTCAACAAATTTTCAGCCGACTTTTGAAACACTGAGAAAGAGAATCAAGCACCACCACGAGTAGCTGAAGCGATATAAGGAATATATAACTATGGACAGTGAAAAGTGTGTGATGCTAATGCAACCGGGGGGGGGGGGGGGGGGGGGGAATGCTGGGATACACTATATTACGTCATGACACAGAAGGTTCTTCCCCATCCAAGCCTGGTCAGCTATCAAACACCTTATGATACAAAAAGTCAACTGACAATGGGATGAGTTATTAGCCCTCATCCAGATAAAGTTGTGACTGGTTACCTTTGTTATCCAAAAAAATAAAAAATAAAACAAAGAAGCTATTATGAAATTAAGTATTTCAAAAACCAACATCAAGCTACTTAACCTACTATTCAGACCAATGATACCACAAAGCTGGTTGTACTCATCTAGCTACAGTCAATAGTGCATTTGATATACTGGATGTGTTTACACAAAATATGTAAAAATTTAGGTGCCATGAAGGAATGCTCGATTACTGAATACACAAGGTACACTGAAACAATTAATGTCTCTGCCTTTTACGCTCACAGAAGTGATGGTGTTAGTTTGGCAGTGTTAAACTTGGTACTGAACAGACAACTAACAGCAACATCGTGAGCTGTGTGCCATACATATGGCAGTACTCAAAAGAGATCTCGGCAGTTGTTTACATATAATATATAGTGCATTGTCTGTTAAGGCATGAGATTACCCTCCACGTGCTGTGTAGAGACAAATATAGCACTAGCATGCAGCAATATTGCCGTTCAGGCAACAAAAGCTACAAACAGGAACCACATAGTTTAGGCTAATATGAACACCATAGTAGACAGGCCCAATCAAATGTTAAATAATGTGCTACTTTTACTGTGGACTGGCCTCTCGCCTCTTTCAGTGTAATTCTCACTAGTGGGTCTATCTTTTCTTTTTTTTTCTTTAGCTGAAGAGAAACCAGCATCTCGCCAGGTCTCACATGTTTGTCACTTGACTTCATTTCAACTGACTCCACAGGAAAATCGAGTAGCAATAATAGAAAGTTTAGCATCAAAATGCTGCAAATAGTCCCCTCCGAAACCTCTGCGAGGAGCTCCACGGCGCCTCACCTCGGCTTTGCTCAAACGTCAAAAACAACGGTACAGGTGCCACATTTGCCCAAAAGGTTTAGGGAGCTGCTTCTCATAGTACCTGCGTTGCATATTGCTAAGGAAGCCCTACAGTTCAGATATTCCACTTATCAACAGTTGATTAGGCTAAATACCACACAGACAGTCACAGACATACGAACACTAAGGAAGGGACACAACTGTGTACAACTGACGGCCAGATATCACAGAAGCTGCATTCCACTACCTCCCAACACCTTAAAACCCACAAAAAGTTGATCAAGGACACATATATCATTAATGTAACACGCACACATTATAAATGTATTATCATTATTATTATTAATAACATAGTAATAGCTATTATTACCTCCGCCACCAGAGTTGGATGGGGGTTATGTTTATTATTAAAAACGTTGTCTCTATGTTACTGTTGTTTGGTTTGGATGTTCTCGTAGGCAAATTCTCTGGGTTTGTTTTTAATAAATGTAATTGAATAACTGATACAGGGAGCTGACTCCATAAGAAAGAACAAATTTGAGGGTTTAAACATGTATGATCACACATAATGTTGAAATAAAAATGGGTCCTTGCATTAACACGGCACAATTATATACTGTAGGTAACTGCAAGAGATTAAAAAAAAAAAAAAAAACCTAACCCTAACTGCTGAATTACTTGGTGAAGAAATTGAAACGAAGCTACTCTATTACATGTGAACTCTACAACCAAATGTTAGCGTTAAAAAAGAAATCCTCTTTTCTAAAACTATAATATATCTGTTAACAGTAGTGCACTTATTGGTTTAAGCAGTGCAACATATACGCAAGAAAATAATGCAGTCCACTTATCAAGATTTAAAAAATGTTTTTTTTTTCCTTTGAAATTGAGTAAAAGAAAATGATAGAAGTTCATTTAAGGAAATGATTAAATATTAAGCACAGGCATTTTAAGAAAATGTGCAAAGCAGCACTTTGTTTTCTTGAATCTACAGCAGGTCTTTTGAAGACCTGCCTTATCTAATTATTCTTTAAACAATACAACTATGAAAGTGTTTGCTCACACGGATAAGCAAATCCTTCAGATTGCAGTTGCAGGCAGTTGTATCTGTGTGTGTGTGTGTGTGTCCTATTTAGAGTATAAAAAATGATGGAACAATTCAAATATCAGAAATGAGCCTACTCGATGTGATGCATGGACGACAACTTGTGCACACTAGCTTCCAAATCTATTCTGTACATGCTGTGTTTGGGTTTTTAGAAAAATCAGGAATGTATATTATTTTGTAGAAAGTCCATTAGCGTGTGGTATATCACGAAATAACGCAAGCTACTTGTTTTGTTTGGGACCTTATTTCCTGACAAAACGTTGCGTTCAAATTGAGCCTTCGGGAGAGCCAGTACACACAGAGTAATGATTTTAACTCACACTTGCTAAAATAGCTTAGCAATAGTTTTGAGTTTTGAAGTGGTTACTCGGGGCTTTTAGGATGAGGGTGGCGTTTATTTCAAATTCAAATTTTCTCCAAATTAATTCCTTCCCTCTCTAAGTCTCTTCCAATCAACAACCAGACCCAACACCCCCCCCCCCTTTACAATTTTATAATTTACTCATCAAATTAAATCCATGTCGGCTGCACGATAACAACAATAGTTAAAGTGACAAATTATTTTTTTTAATCTACATCCAATAACAGTCAGGTGAAATTTGAGGAGCAGCAATTATGAAGGAGAGAGTTAAGCTGCATGCCAGCCTGCCGTCTGTGAGAATGTGATAGGCGTTGAAGAAAAATTCATCAGCAAGGAATCTTTCTATTTTTCGTCGTGTTTTGAAATGGAAGAGGTCTACAAGCCTTAACAGTCTTTTAAGATATTAGTGGCAGTGTATGCAAAACTTAAACTCCAAACTTCAGAAAAAACAAACAAATTTTTGCTCAAATACTCATCAACACACCCTAATTTAGAAAACAAAATTTTACCTATCAAAACGAATGGACAACGACTACAAAACAGAAGAGTGAAACCACTGACAGGACGTTACATTTCAGTAAAATGACTGAAACTGGTACCTTGACAACAGCTGCATTATAATCCCTTAATACCATAGGAATAAATAAAACCCACTGTCAAATTAACTACTCTCCTTTTTTTATTCTACTTAAGAAGGCAATCTTGTGACCGTCAGTATTTTTAGAGGGAATATGTAGCCCAACCCCAAGTGATTTGTTGTTATTGTTGTTGTAAATTATACCACAGTAAGCTTGGACATCTAAGGTTTCCAAACTGGTCAGTATGGGTTCACCACTACCACGATTTATGTTTCATGGCAATGTATGTACACACACACACACACACACACACACACACGGACAAACAGACACACAGACACCGATACGAAAACACTCCAACACGTGTATATTCATTCACACGTATCTACACTAAAGGTGTGTTTGTGTGTATGTGGTTCTTTCGTAGGCCTTTCGGTAGTGTTCAACACATAAATCAGTATTTTAGGAAAGCATACATTTAGAGGCCAGTAGTTAGGATCCAACCAGTAGATCAGTATCAAACTACTAAGCCTTAAGGCCACCATCTTTTTTTTTTCTTTTAGAATAACAGAAATTTTTTTTTGGGAAACATAATGTGCCAGTGTCTATACTCATTACTCTTCATACCTCAAAACAAGAAAAGGAAAATCTAGTGCCATTTTATTTGTCATTCTTTTTGAAAGAAGTTTATCTATTAGTACTTATCCATCGGAGACATGCATTCGCATGTGGTCATTGAAGTGCTCCATTTGGTCGAACTTGGCCGGGCAGACAGAGCACACGTAGGTGGTCCCTTCTTGGCAGCTCGCTTCTGCAGCTACACCTACTCCTGTTCCCACCCCTGCCCCAACTCCCGCACCACCGCTCACCGGCATGGCCAGAGCCACCACTCCAGCTCCGGGCTCAGCGACAGCCATAGGGATGGGGATAGAGACCGGGCCCGGGGTTCCTGCGCTCCCTGACAGGCCTGTGATGCTGCTGCCTGTGCTGTGCAGGGCCATGTGTCTCTCCAGTAGGGTCTTGTGTGAGAACTTCTTCTTGCAGATGTAGCACTCATAGGACTTCTCTCCACGGTGCAGCCGCATGTGGACATTGAGAGAGCTCTTCTGGGTGAAGCGCTTGTTGCAGATGCTGCATTGGTAGGCCCGCACCCCTGTGTGTGTCACCATATGTTTGATTAAGTAATCCTTCAGGGAGAACGAGCGCCAGCAGATGCTGCACTGATGAGGTTTCTCACCTGGATGTACATGCAAGACAAAAGCATTTAGAAGAAAAAAGAAGATACACATTTTGAGGATTATGCAGCAGGTTGGATGATTGAAGCCAGCAATATTTATTTTCTGGCGCAAGAAAATGACTGAGGGCTCAATTCTTTAAACCATGCTAATGTCACCAGGTGTGCTACAGGGGTGTGACAATGGCTCTCCTATAAATCCAGAAGTGCCTATTGATAGGAAAATTGCAGTAAGGGCTTTGCAGAAACATAAAGGATGAGCTTTTGAGGGGAACACTTTTGAAAAAGCAAGGGAAAATGATAAATTTCACTATCTAATCACGAGCAAAGTCATTTATAAATCTATTTTCATAATTTTCACTTTGAGATACAAGCTCATTTCACATAATTACTTCTGTTCACATTACAGAGTAGAATATTTGCATATTGATTATTACGTTCAGCTAACAGATTGAGTGACTAACAGCGCTGAGAATGGAGAATGGGCAGTTTGTATCAAAGAAGATGAAGCAGGTGTGTGTGTCTCTTCTTCTGCTGCACCGAGAGAATTAATGTGCAGCTACCTGTGCTAGATTTAATTAAGTTAATAATTTAAACTTTCATTTTCGTAACATTTCACTGCTTTGCTGTTTGTTAGGGCTGATGGAAATAAATGAGAAGCTTTTTCTGACTGGCATTGGATGGGATACCTTCATTGAATATTTGCAATTATACTGGTAAGTACCCGGTATTTGACGTATTTGAGGTGTGTGATGTATAATCCGAATCATTAGAAATTTTCTCATGAAGACTGTTTAGATACGATATATTAAATCTGAAATGTTGACATTTCAACATTTGCCTTAATAGAGTAGAATAAAAACAATTGATGTTGTATATCTATCACATTAACTTCATCGCACAGGGACAGCAAAACAATATTATGCTAAATCATGCTGACACCCTGTTCATTTTTGAATAATATCTTTAACAAGGTTAAGCAGCTGCAATCCGTCTCTAGTGCCATGGGATGTCAGATTCCCTCCATGTGACGGATCGGTGTTTGACGTTTCCTCGCGGTACGTCATCGCTCTCCTCCACACGACTGTGCCAGCGAGAGCACCAACGGGCGGTTGTGGCCCAGAAATGAATTCAAATGAATAATAATGGCTTTATGAGTTAGCCATTTTTATGTGATCTTCTCATTCTGACGCATCTAATTCTTTCTTTGTGTAATGATGATTTTCATTTGTAAGTGACTGATAAGGCTGTCAGTGCAAGAAAAAAGCGGAGCCCAGTGTGATGATGTGTCGAATGAACAATTATAAGTTCCACTCAGAGGATAGAAAAGACGCAAGGAACCTGTTACCTAATGTGTGCACGTTTGGAAGTTTCAAGTATAAAGATAATATACTAAACCCACAAAGTATATGTTTTATACATAGTGTGCTGTTTTACAGACTAATTGGTAAAGATTAACATGGGCACTGATCTGTCAGTATACGATTTTTTCTTTATTTAACTAGTTCAGTCCAAATCATGAATTACTCATAGTCATAAGGCTCCGACATCAATATGTCTATTAAATTTAGAGAGAAAATGGGAAAAGATATAACAGCGACAACTGTGAGTGTTAAATGGACAAGGCTCTAAATTACTGCACTCTCACTGCAAGTTTAATATTCGCAAAACTGAACCCCCTTTTTGTCTCCAAGAAGTATTTTTGATGTGTTATCTGGAATAAAATCAACTTACATTTAAAGTCAATACTGAAGTGAGATATTTGAAGTTGAAGGTGGTCTTAAACCAGAAAAAAACTGCCGTTACATTTCCTTAAAGATACGTGCAGCCATCACCTTCAGTGGATTAATTATGGATTATGGATGATCATTTAGCTGGCATCTTTTTGGCTGAGAGGGAATCAAGGCTCGTTTGCCTCATCCTCAGTTGAATTAAAACAGAGATTTTAGTTGTCATCCCCTCTCACCATCCAACAATATTCCTTTTGTTTCTCGGTCTTATGACACCCTGCTGTCAACCACACATGACCCATCAGGTTATTTTGGATTCATTGTTTAAATTGGTCAAGCAGATTAAAGTTAGAGTTTTAGTTAATGCTACTTGTGCTTTTATCCAGTCTTGGTTCAATTCATTGTTTATTGGAATGGGTCAAACACTTATATCCAGGTTACAGATGGTAAAATGCAGCTTTTAGGCTCCTGACATCTCATGTGTCCAATCCTGGCATCTTTCACTTTCTGTTTGCACTAAAATTGAAATAGTATTCTAAAATTGGTCTTATATTATTATAATATATTCTCACATTCCTATATATTGTTACATATATTGTTTTCCTTATGTCTTATTCATACTCTTCCATTCTAACAGCTTTCTTTTATGGAGAATCTGTAACTATTTCCCTTTGGGGATAAATAAAGTATTTCTGATTTACAGCGGCAACGTGTTTAGCATAGTATTATTTCTGAAATTTTCTTCATTGTTTTCAAATGCTTAAGTTGACTACTTATCTGTCAGACATACTGCATCGTGTTGCTTCGCATCGCATTGGGCCTTCTCAGAGGCAACCCCTAAAGTTAGGAAATCAAGTCTTCACTGTTCTTCACTGTTCATTAATGAGAGCCTATGGAGTCCTTCATAGTATGTCTAGCCCTTCTTCACTCTAAATGTTTATCTGCTGTCTAAATCTGTTCTTAATATTCTTTTATTTGTTTTTTTATTCTTTAACTGTGTTTATTTGTTTGAATGTCTGTGAAACATCTCTCCTGATTTTATTTCTTTCTATGTTGTGCATCACTTTGGGCAAAATGTTATTGTATTTTAAATGTGCTATAGTAATACATTCATTGGACGAAAGCATATAGAGCAACCCAAAAAAAAAAAGATTCTGACTTACCAGTGTGGACAAACATGTGTTTGACGTAGTTCTGTTTGGCAGTAAAGGTTTTACTGCAGAGAGTGCATTCATAGGGCTTCTTTTCGCCCGGACCAATTCCTCCAGCATTCTGCTGCTGCTGCTGAGCTGACGCTTGCTGTACCGACATTGGGTTTGAAAATGATGGCATTGTAGGGGGCGGCCCTGACACAAACTGGGGTTGCTGCTGGCCAGAAAGGTAAAGGAAAGGCTTGTTGTCTCTAGACGACTGTGTAGGAAAGAGTGTGGGCAGGAAATTGCTTCCAGCAGTGCCCATCACTTGGGGATTGCTGGTCACGGTGAGCGGCATCCTCAAATTGCTGGTGAGAGATTCTGCCTGGCGCATGTAGTGCGGGTTGCTTGGCAGGGACTGGGTCATGACTGAGTTTGGCAGGGATTGAATCATGCTACTGTCACTAGTGCTGTGGGATGTGTCCCCGTCCTCTGCATCATGCACTTGCTCCGGGGACGAGTCATTGACCTCTATTTGCACTCCTTCACCTTGCTGCCCGTCCCCGCCCAGGTCTCGCCCAATGCCCAGGTACGGATGCTGCTCCATAGCATCTGGTTCAGTACTGATGGAAGAGCTCACCCCTGAGTCAAAACTTTCAACCTTGGATTCACTTTCGACACCCTCGGTATGGTCGGTGTCGTCTTGGCAGTCACCCAAGCCCTCATAGCAGCTGTACTCGTCTTCGGCCTCCTGCTTTATATGCATTCCTCCTGTTTGTATGCGTACCGGTCGGGGTTGCTTGCGGCAGTGGGTCGACTCTGCTGTGGAGATGAAGCGATCAACCTGCTGCGATCTCTCCAGGATGCGGTTCATCCAGGGCGGATCTTGAGACTGTTGGTCCTTCTGAGTGCTGATAGCAGGATCGTAATTTGACGTCAGAGGGTTCATGTACAGGGGGCGTTCGCGGGTGCCATTCTGCAGAGAGAGGCCGGGGTAGGAGTAGAGGGACGTGAATGCGCGGTCTATGCTTTGTTGTGATGTTGCTTGCATATAACCTGACTCTGCATCACTGCTCGGCCCAGAGGTTCCCGACTCCGGTGTGCCACGGGGTGTTTCCTGGCCAGAGTCTCCTGGTATAATAGGGAACCCTCCCGGCCCAGGCAGGCCCACATTCTGGGACACAATGCGGGTACACTCATCAATGACGGTCTTGATCTGAAGGATGCTGGCAGCGGTCAGGATCTGCAGGGCCTCTGACTGAGATACCCGCAGAATCCCACTGTACATAAAGTCAATCAGCTTTTGGATGGATTGCACCGAGACCACAGAAGGGATCTCAATGTCGCTGTAGCCCAAGAGCAGCTTGTCCTGAAAGAAGGGGCTACCAGCAGCCAGCACGCACCGGTGAGCACGCAGCATACTTCCATGGATCCGAACAGTCACGTCACAGAAGTGCCCACGGTTGCGTTGCTCATTGAGGGTCTCAAGTACAGAATTGCTGAAGTTGTGGAGGTTGATGTTATGAATGCGCTCGGTCATCCCCTTGCAACTGATGTCACCTAAAAGGAGCAAGCAACAGACCTGATTTGGTAACGCTAAAACCCATTCATGATCATATTTCACTGGATTACAGAGAGCGGTACATGCCTTAAATGAGGAATTAAATATTTGAGGATTTCTTTTTACATTCAACAAAAAGCTGTTTGCATTATTTATTTACAGTATGGTATACCATAGGAGATTGCAATTGCATATTTAAATACACACAAACTCATAAAACTCTCCTTTAAAAATAGATCACAAAATATCCATATTACCCGTAGGTTAGAAAAGACAACCATGCCCCTCTACGACAATCAATTCAGAAATATGATGAATTATAATGTTGGGCACACCTACTGCTCAGAACTGTTCACACCGCACACATATTTATTCTCCAAAGTGCAATACATACCGACATTTTATTTTATTTTCTCTAAGAGCAATGGTGTACATTCAGTGGTGTATTCCTTATATGCCCTTGTGTTGTTTTCTTGTGCTCAATTGTATTTTCGTATTTTTTGTATTTTGTATTTTGCACGCTGCCAAGAGCCAATTCAAGGGCAGCTAAACTGCCTCTCACTGTTTGCAACAATGACAATAAGTCATTCTATTCTTCTATTCTGTTCCTAAAATGACGATCACTATCATAAACAAAGTGTTTATTGGAGGATCAATAATATTTTCTTTACATACACATTACTAGGGATATAAAATAATTTCAACATCAGTGTTAAATTCGGCTTCAACTGTGCTGCAAAAAAATATCCACATTGACATTATAGAAGCATTAAGACTGTTATCTAATTAGTTTCTTCCTACACAGAGCACTTCTGAAATTCCTCCAGTCACCATTAGGTGGCGCAATGGTCTTAGGGGACAACAGGCATCTTTTGTTAGCCATGTGTTCACTTCAACTGCTCTTCCCAACTATGCTTGGAATACACTAAATGGGACCCGGCTGATCGGTTTGCAGGAGAACTTCAGCAGCTTCTTACTTCCAGTTTGGTGTTAAAATAATAGGATGGACTCACTACAACTAGACCGGCAGTGACAGTAAGAATTATGGAATTTGAAGCTTTACATCTTTGTGAACAAAAGAAATAGATTTCTTTTCCCCCCATAACTTCTTTGAATATAATGTAAGTAAAACACTTTTTTTGTATAAAACAATTCTTATTACAACCCCCCGAATTATAATTATGAAAATTATTTGCACTATATATGTATATATGTATGTATTTAATATATATATATATGTATATATATGTATATATATGTATATATATGTATATATATGTATATATATGTATATATATGTATATATATACATATACATATACATATACATATAATATGAGAAAGGTTGTATGGTATGGACGGGAGTTTATAGAAATAAAACTAAAGTGTTACCAACAATAAAACCATGATTATTTGAAATTAGCAGATTTATATCTAAACAGAAAACGGCTAGAATTTCTTGCAGAAGAAGGAAAATAATGTTGACATAAAGCTTATTTCTTTACTTACAGTTAGATGACGTTTTGTTCCGAAGATGATTGTGTGGCTGGTGATGAAATGCGGGTCAAACTTCAGCTTGCTGGTGGAGATGGCTGATCAGAGGCCGGGTGCTAGGCAAGGCTGTCAGTCCTCTCTATCCAAATCATGTGTTGCTCTGCCACAGTGTTTGAAGGGAGAGAGAAAAGACAAAGACACATCTTAATGCTACATAGTGCCTCGTAAATACTGCCACTCCCTTAATGAACCCGGAGCCACTGTAACACAATTATCAACCACCGACAGGCGGCAACAGATGTGTGAAGAGCTTCCAAAGGAAAGACTACGAGTGCCGGATAAAAAAAATACGTTCCTGTGTGCACATGACTACCAATTAAAAATCAACGTTGAAATATTGTTGAATATTGTTATTAGAACCAGTTTTTACCTCAGCCATTATCTCGTTTGCCGGGGGAGCAAACCACTCCCTTAATATAAATTGAAAGATTATATATATATCCAAATTAAGAGTTTTAGATAACGTCTCAACACAAAGTGTGTGTGTGTGTGTGTGTGTGTGTGTGTGTGTGTTTGTGTGTGTGTGCGTGTTTGTGTGTGTGTGTGTGTGAGTGTGTGAGCGTGAGTTCTAGTGTGAGTGTGAGTGTGCGAGTAGAAATGTGTGCAGACATTTGTGTTCCGTTTTTCATTTTCAAACCCACATATTTCACAAGACATTATCCAACAGAGATTTAGAACGGACATTAGGAGTTGTAAATTTGTTTGAAAAGAGTCAAATATTAGACACACAAGGGCTTCATTGAAAAACACAAGAAAGGCATTCAACAACATTAAGCATGTGATGAGCCGCTTTGGTGCCGCTCACAAAGCCTCACACAATTGCTCTCATACTGTATACACTTGTGCCCAAGTTCGCCTGAAAACTGGAAGAAGATTTATGTAAAACAGACCACATTACAGTGACTCGTGGGATCATCTAAGGTCAGACACACATGAAAAAAAAATTCAAATTTTTCTATTACTAGTCTGACACCAGTCCGTCAAAGCGCCACCGCACACACTTTAACCACAAAAAAGCTTTCACATCATATGCAATTGACTCAATGTGTTGTGATTTGAATATTTATCCTCAACAGGAGGTTTACAGTCATTCCAAGAAACTATTTAGAAATATAATAGGTCAAATGTTTAGCGGCTGGCTACAACAAGAACATTAAGGGCTCTTTCCAAAATACCAGTCTGTTTTGGAACAAATAGAAAAGGGCTAGGGTTTGATCAGACCTACACATATTTGAATTGAGCAAAACACGCAAACTTCAAACATTTCATTAAGGATTTTATTCAGAAATCCTGTAAATTTTCATTTAAACTATCGTTAAGCCCGGGGAATATTTGTGAGTAAGCCAGAGATGAGTGGTTAAATTCTAAGAACTGGATTAGACTTGTTTCTCCGGGCCTCCAGTTGATAAGTGAGACATGTGCTTATTTTCTTGTAATTTCATTTTCATCAAAGGTATGTAATAATCAGATATAAATGAGTAATGGTGACTCAAGCAGCATAGGGCGATCACTTAATACCAACACCCGCAATACTCTCCCACAAACAAAAACATTTTACACTTACATTTTTTTAACCCTAAATCTCAAATGAAATATTTCTCATCTCTCTTTCCCGACTCAAACACTAAGAAGGAATATGAAACAATAAAAAAACTAAAAGACTAACCATTAACTCAACTGTAAAACCTACCAGTATCCAAACCACTGGTGTAAAATGGATCAGAATTGACTTAGTCAAAGTGAAAACTAACAGAAGTGTCATCTTTCTACACACACAGAAACGCACGCCCGCATACACACACACAAATATGAGCCAAATCGCTTGAAACCATTGACAATGGAAAATATTGGATCTTTTTTTTTTCTTTTCCAGCAGGGCTTAGCTTGAGATCCAACTGTATCCTGGTGCCATGGGCTCTTTCTTTCGTGTCTATTGTTAGACAATGCAAACACATATATGTTCCTTCCTTGGCTTCCCTGAGTTATCCAGACACGTAAATCCACCTGCCTAAGGGGGTAAAGTGAGGTGAATGCTGGCAACAAAGGAGCAGGCCAAAGGAAGCAGGCTTCAGCTGCCCAGACAGCCACTCACCACAGTGATTCCATTTTAGCCGTGACACAGTGGGTGAGCAGCAGCCAGTGCCTACCTGCAGTGAATTCTAATCAGCCCAGGGGTCTGTCTCCCTCCCTCCCTCCTGTACCCTGCCTTGGACTAAAGGGGCTGATGATCCTTCAAAATTAATTAGATCCTAGTAGGAGGCAGCCATTTTCTTTCACTTCCTAGCACTACACCAAAAAAGTAATTTTTGAATTAAACTAAATTTGGTGTATTTTTTCACCTCGCATTACTCCCTCTCTCTACGCGTCTCTACCTGTTTCCTGTTTTATCACGCAGTAACTCTCTCGTCGTCTTTTCTTCCCTATCTGTCTGTGTCTCTGTATATCTGTGCACCCCTCCTCTTCTTCCCTCCCAACAAACCTTCCCCAGCACCCTCCGCCCCTCTCTGGCTGCCTCTATACTCCCGGCTCTGTGTCTGCCTCTGTGGAGTTTGCTGTCAATAAATCCCCAGAGGTCAGTTTGTCTGCTGGAAATCAGACACAATGCTTCAGACCGTCAATGCAATGCATGCTCTGCTGCTGCCGCCACAACAAAGACTGGGGAGGGTGGGAGGAGGCTGAGGAGGAGGCAGAGGAGGAGGAGGAGGAGGAGGGTGGGTCGGGGGAGAAGGAGTGCAAAAAAAAAAAAAGAAAGAATTAAGACAGGGAAATGGGGTTTGCAACTTCACCAGCCAGACTCCAGGTTAATCAGCTGCCTGTATTGGGTGACAAGCTGATGAAATATGCTGCATCGAATTGGACATTAGTTAATCAAGGGCGGGGTGTGGTGGGGTGGGGGGGGTGGGTGGGGATGAGAACAAACATAAGAGGCATGCTTATGAAAGGAGCAGCATCAGCCATGTGAATAATATATATCTTAAATATGCAAATACTGCGTACAACCCACAATACAAGCATATATTGAAGGCCCTCGGTGCATTTAAATGTGGAGACGAAAGGTCCACGGGGCATTTTGAGAATCATGTCCATGCATTTGTACCCAGCAGCTTCATGAATTTGATGCACCTCATAAGTCTGCACTTATCAAGAGTGCATTGTGCTGTTATTAATAATATATTAATAAGTCAATTATTTGATAGTAATGATTGAAAATAGTAATTAAATGAATGTTGTCTCTAATTCCAAAGGTTTCATCCAAGCTCCAGTAGCATAAAAGAAACGACCAATTTAATAGCATGGTTTGAATATGTGATCAAATTTAATTTAGTACATAATGTACATGTGTGTGTTCTAATGTGTCACATTAGAAAGAGTGTTCAAGTGATGGACTGTTGATCTGACAGGTCATAATTGAGAGAATAACACACAAAATGGTACGCAATCCAATAGCATCTCCTGCCTCTCAGAAAAAGGAGAATAAAATGAAATTGAACAAGCCACAGCCAATGCTAGTGTGTCATGGCACCCTTAGGTGAGTACAATCAAAAATTATTTTTTGATAACTGAATGTTCAGCTCTGCCCAACAATGTTGTGTTGTGGCTGATTGAATTGGTGTATTCTAGAGCACCGTGTGTCTTATTATTATGTTGGACTGTTCCTATTTGAAATTGTGAAGCAATTAGATGGTAATGTAACTACTGCACCTAAATCACAAGCACTTCAGGCCAGTAAGCAAAGAAAAAGAAAAAACCTCACAATCTCAGGATTTAATTGATTTGCCTTTATGGCAGGCACTGAAATTCCTCAACTGGCAAATGCAGGCTGTTCTCAAGTTGAGCCAAAAAAAAATTCTTTTCTTTTCTGTCTTGACTGAAATGGCAAAATGTAACTCAACATAACCAATTAAATATTCCAGTTCGATCCAACTGTCTTGATAGGGGTGTCACATTTGAAGCATTGTAAACCCAACACCTTCCTGAACGTTGAGTTGGCTCTACCTTACAGCACAGACACAGGGCAAGTCACTCTGCCTTCAAAACCATAGTTTCCATTTCTGGCTTGCCATCGGGGACAGTTCGAAAATATGCAAAGAGTGTAAAATAGCATTTGGTTAATTCACAACAGCATTCATGTTTTTTTTTCTCCCTCTGGTGAATGCTTTCTTATTTGGTCAAAGCATCATGAAGTAATTACAGAATACCAGAGTAATGTTACAGCCACTACTCCGTTTAAATTGCTTTAGTAACAGTACAATGTTGCATGTGTTTATGGCAATCAAACACACCAACTCAAACGGATACTAAATTTGCCGTTGCATACATTTAATTTCAACCATTCGTGTTTAGATCTGATGCCACTAAAATGTCTCAAAAAGCACAGCAGATAGACACCATTAGACATTAAGTGTGACAGGATGTTTTAAAATAAATTCCAAAAGCAAACAATTAACTGAACACGCTACAACAGCATCGCACAAACAGAGGGCAGTTAAAAGTATTTTTGGACAGGACAGCTTGTTCAACTTTTCTGTCAAAAACCACCCACCACCACCCTGTTATCCATAGCAGATCCATTGTCCCTTTGCAGATGGAACCATAATCTACTTCTAACATGATTTGTCTCAGTTGCCACAAATATTCATGAATTAGTGTTATCAGTTAATAATCCACACTGGAATTCATGAGGTTTCTTAAAAGAGCACAGGCGATCAAAAAAAGCTGGCTTATTGCCATTCTGATAACAAAGAGCGTATCTGACTTTGGTGATGGAATGGAGGCTTTAAAGGAATTTTACAAGAGTTGGCAAATAAGTGGGCTTTTGCTAATGAGCATTTGACCAAAAAGAACCATCTGACTACTCATATGATCGTCTCAAAAGCACCTCCAACCCCCGAAGCAGATAATGCTAAATTCAAGAGTTGTCATTAGGGCACAAGTGTCCACAGCAACTGCCTCTCTGTGGCTACTACACATGCTGAGGGCCCCACGGGACATTAGGAGATCTTCATAACTGAGCAAAGATGCTCATGCAGGAACTTATCTGCTAATGTAAAGAGGAGTTGATTCATTTCATTTAAGCAAAAAAGAAATATGCATCTCTCTGATTGCATGTCCAGATTGTGTATGAGAACGCAACATTTGGACAAATTGGCTTTACAAAATTTAGAGGCTGTGGCACCTTTGTGTCTCTGAGGAAAAACAAAGCATGTCCTGATTTTATGTCCTTGGGAGATAAAGCAGCACAGAGCTTCTTTGTGCTGATTTATGGGGCGATATGCAGTTGGTAAACTGTGGAGCCTCTGGATATGTTTATAGTTGATATATAATGTGTTTGTCACTAAAGAGATCGAACACAATCAAGCCAAACTCTCACAGTTAGAGTAGAGGAAACGGATAAATAAAGGAGGTTCATGTATGTCCTTGCCTCGTTAGTCATGTCTTTATGTTTGGACTAATTGTTTAAAGAATTGCTCCTTCTAATCCCAGTAGTGGTAGGATTGTTACATATATTCGCAATTATCACAATAAAACAATAGAGATAAAAAAGATTCCATTAAATATGAACAATCCTCTACTGTTCATCAGTGGTTGCAAGTTTAAATTCTCTTACGGAAATCAGGAATATAATAAATGAAAATGTTAAACGTACACTAGATTAGATGGAACCTTGACCTTTGAGGTCATTTTTTTTTCCGAGGCCGACACAAATGCACCACAGATCTCTTTTACACCAAAGTAACCATTTGTTCTACCTCCAGAAAAATGACACTCCAGGAACTCCAGAATGTCTACTTTGAGGCGTAGCCTAATTTTTAAAGTTGTTTTGTGCAAGCCGCCACCCAAAAGTTGGCTGCACGTATTTATGTTACGTTTGATCTGCATTACAACCAAATGTAATTTGATTACTCCTCGACTCACTTCAATTTTCTCTATTTAAAAGACATTCATCTATTTTGACTGAACATCAACTTGTTGTTACCTACAATAAGAAGAAAATAACTGATGAGGAAAATTTTGAATTAAATATTAAAAGTAGCAACAAAAATGAAAGAAATCCTGAAATTGTTATATATGAACACGCCTCCTTCTCTCAAACACGTGTGATTGGATTAAAAATGAACAGCTGCATAACATTAGACCAGTTGTACGATAATTTTTTTTCTCCTAAGGAAACTATTGACTTTCGGTAGAGACTCTGACAGAAAAAAGTTCCTTAGGAGCTGACATGTACGGGTTTGTGAAAAAACCTTTGTGCCGGAAAACACTGCCACGTAACAGCCAGGAGTTCAACTACACCTCCCTGCTGGCAAAACACGACAATGAAACAATAAAGAAGATGTTGGACTCTAACGTCTATCAGGCATTAGATTTTAGTTGGAAAAACTCCGCGCTGGTTGGACACCAACCTCAATCTCACTTTGAATTATGGGTCGACTTCAAAAAAAATCAGGATACCAAAATTCATCCTTTGGGTTGCAGGGGGATTATCTAATGTGCCCCCATAACACCTGTTACCTCATGTCCGTTGAAAGTTCGGTTTTTGACATCAACATATTTTACTTTTTAAATTAAAATCTAATGTCTCTCCAGCATTGGAGGTAGATGCTAAACCAACCAAGGATTTTGTTTTGGGATTTTTTTACGTTTTCCAAATGTTAGATGCTGAATGTAAAATTCAACTAAATACACTCCGTTTCTTTAAGACGCTGTCAAACATAGACATGGCAGGGCAAAAGCAAATAAAATCTTCATTTTGCACAAACTACTTCTCCTGCTGTATTTGGATTCAGTTTTGTGATGCCACTTTGTGCTGGAAATCTTGCGAGCTGGAGCACGGAGTCCTCCGGAGACGTAGGATGTCTTAAGCAAATACATTTATCTAAGCTCGATGAATCAAGTAGAATTAAAGTTGAGTGATGCAAGTGCCAACGAGTAAACAGTGTAATGCCATCCTCAAATGTGAAATAGTCTTCCTGAAAAAAGCATTCCCAGCATTGTGGACCCAACCTAAATGTGTGCGTGTTCCAAACATTAATACACAACTTGTCTGACTCGTGTTGCAGTCTAACAGCTTATATTCAGACTTCTCTAATTTCCTAGAAGGGGAATTTTCTCTGTCACCCACACTACAAGGTGCTAGAGTACTAACAAGTTGAGGTCTTCCACCTCTATCACTTTTGAGAGGGTTTGGAGATGTAAACTGGCAAGTTAGCAGTTATCATCTGCTAACGTGCTAGAGTTAAGCAGTAAACATTAAATTCCTGAAACTGACCTTACTTGCAAAAACGGACTGAATTTGGAGAATACAGAGATGCTAAACATCATGAAAATAACTTAATGAAGAAGAAGTATTTCACGCACACACACACAAACACATAAAGTCCATGGATGTCTATGAAGTAAACCCTCAGTCTTTCAACATCTGATTCACCCACCACCAGCACATTTAGTTAATTATTTCACCATTTGTGAATGTGACCTCGGAAGTTCTGTACCATGTGTTTCATGTGCAGCAGCTGCACGAGCAGAGCAGAGAAGAAGAGAGCAGAGCAGAGAAGAAGAGAGCAGAGCAGAGAAGAAGAGAGCAGAGCAGAGAAGAAGAGAGCAGAGCAGAGAAGAAGAGAGCAGAGCAGAGAAGAACTGAGCAGAGCAGAGCAGAGCAGAACAGAGCTGATGCGGTCCTGCATGGAGCTCAAGTCTTATTTGACCAGGCTGCTTTAAGCAGCAAAGCATAACCCTGCAATTATTGTTTGCTGTTGGCCACATTTCAAAGTTTTCACCAGTAGCAAGTTCGATTCGTTGAAAAACTGCTAACCTGCTGCTTGTTAAGAATAAAGACATGGTGAGAGGGGGAAATGGATTTCACATCGAGATTTCATTATATATCATATTTTTTGAACTTGCAACATCGAAGCAATTAACATGCCATCAGACTGGGATAGAAGTGAGTCATTGTTCTAAGCTAGACTAATATATCTACAGATATGTAAAACACACAGACTTCAGAATATTCAGTGCTAATTCTGCGCATTATGTGTTAGCACTTTCTGTGTATTTATACTTTAGTAAACTGTCATGTTGTAAATGCAACTCATGCATGTTCCTTCAATTCATTTGACATATGAAGCTTCTAAAAGTGTAATGCTGACACACAGAAACACAGTCAACCACATGAGCACCCTATACACACTTTCCCCAGGCACTGGCATCACTCGTCCAGAGGTCAGCGGGCTAGTGGAGCAATACCTGTTAAGAGTAATGACTTAAACATACAGCAGTTTCAAATTAACAAAAGTTGGCACAAAGGTACGGTTTTCTGTTAATCCAACAGGGGGGGGGGGGCAATCTTGCCACGTTAAGAAACTCTATCCATATATGTGTAGCAAGACAAGCTTCTTAAGCAAGCCAGCGACAGAATTTCACAAGCAATGAGAGGCAGGCAAAAAAAAAAGATTTCTCTTTTTTTTTCTTTTGATATTGTGTCAATAGTATTCAAGTAGAAACAATCTGAAAGAAACAAATATTGTCGAGGAAGTTGAGAAATATTCGGTCAGCGATCTGTTGAAAGTATCATTTACAATGTAAAATGTTATAAGCTTGTTAAACTTTTAAAAAAGGACAGAAGACGACCTCAAAAGAACTCAGTAAAGTGGATCATGAAATGTAGTGTTAAAAATGAAAAAAAATAAAATCGCATTTATTTTTAACAACTTCGATTTAACCATTTGAGGAGGTCCTTATTTCATTTTAGAGTGTATCACAGGTAAGGTAGAGTTATTTAGCAAAACTGACAACTAAATCTAAACAATACTGGAATTCGGTAGATTAAACCTTTAGAGAAAACTGTGCTGGCCACACTCTGGAGTGTGTGTGTTTTAGTTTTTTTATTTTGTTAAGTGCAGTGGCTTTGGGCTTCATTGCATAAAATTATGCCGTGAATTCGTTTTTTTGGGCAGGTGTGCACAGCCGAATTTTATTGCCCGCCAAGCTTTGCAGTGACTGCGGGTCGAAACTGTTGCAACCAACAGTTGGAGTGGTTATACTGGTTCTATAAAATATTAGAAATATTGGAGACAAACTGCACATAGTGTTTCTTCAGAGTAGTGGATTCATGGTGAAAGATAAAGTAACTTCCACTGAGAGATTGAGATACCTTCTTGGATCTGCGCCGTGCGCACAGGGCAGAGTCCATTCACAGGGCAATGTGGTGCAAACACCATCACCCATCAGCACTTTATGATAATCATCAGGCTGTTTGGTCTTGCTAAGGCTCAAAGTTGGTTAGTAAGCCTGGATTGTTTGAATGTAGCCGAATAATTGTCTTTGTGTAAATTTGTAGCTCAGCGGGTAAAGCAGCCGTTACCTGATTGGCAGATCAGCAGGTTGGCGGGTCAATCCCCAGCAAGTCTACATGTCGAAGGGTCATTAAGCAAGACCATGAACCCCAATCTGCTTCCTGGTCGTTGCAGATAGCTCCTCATCATCAAGGATGGGGTAAATGCAGAAGACAAATATCGCTACGACGTACCACTTGTATGATAGTATGTGACAAATAAAGGCTCCTTCTTCTTCAATAGCGTCCAGGACCCAGAATGTAACATGAGCCCATCAGCTGTTACAAGTATCATTACTATAAAAATCATGACACATGGCTTGGTGTATTTTCAGCATATCCTGTCATAAATGCGTTACTTCCAAGTGTTTTATTAATATACCATCCATGAACGTTCTCGTTCACCTCAACGACTTTGTTTCTCTGTTTATGTGTGTGTTATCCCAGTGACCTGCACAGGGTGTTGGCCCTGCCTTCCTCCAAAATGCATGCTGGGATATGCTGAACTGACCCTGAGCAGATGCAAGAATGAAAAAAAAGGAAAATAGATTGAGTGAAAGAGCAAACGTTGAGATACTAGCCAGCAGCAGAGCCTCTAACAGTCAAAGGCCATAAAAAACCTTTTGTCTAAAATGCAATCGTTTCGGTTCATCTATTCATAGAAGTGCTAATAGAAAATAATCTTCATGTTAGTTTACATAGCAGATGCCAGGAGGTGTTTTATTCTCAAAATTTTGAAACAAGCCAAGCGACTTTGATAATACAGAATCTTTTTTTTTTTTGTCATTTGTTTGTCATTGAACGGGTTTCATGTGGTTTTCTTTTCTCACGTTGAAAAACTATCATAAAAAATGCTAATAAGCTGTGACTCTAATTAATAACGATTTCCGGCTTCTTGAAGGGGTCTATTTTGAAATCAGTCTTTATCAAGGTCATTTTCGGGATATTAAACAATGTAGACAGTATCAGAGCAGCTATTCTTTTAACTTTCATGATAAAATGAAAATTTGAAGACAAGTCTTTGTAAAACGCTTTCTTTCAAAAGATAATATTTCTCATTGTGTTCTCCTGCAACACTATATCAATAAAATAATGGCGTGCCAACAGAAAAATAATAAAATTGAAATGCAGTTTCTAAGACAAATATTCCAAAAGTCTTCAGGTTATAATAAACCAACAATAAAAATAAGTTTGTGTAGATAATTCCCTCATGTTTAATCCTTTGCAACTGCATACCACGTCCTTGAGAGAGATTGTACATACCTTTAACATTTTGGTTTCTGTGAGAGCTGTTTACTGGCATGAGGCTTAAACAGCCTTCCCAGAGCCAAGATAGAAGCAAAGACACATGCAGCTCTCATTCTCTCTGAAATAGTTTAAAAAGCTACAAAACACGACCAAATTACCTCTTAGAATTGTCCCTTAAATCCACTTTAGGTTCTGTAGATACTTTTCCCTTTAGACTAGGGAAAAAAGTGTCTTAGCAGGACTTGTAGAAAACCATATGGGTAGCAGGGTTAACTGAGGACACACATGCACCTTGGCAAACATACAACTTTGCTATTAGAATCCAGGATACATTTTTCACATCAGCCGAATGCCTGGGCCTACCGTGTGTGCTTAGCAAAAGAGAATACATATTAGATCTGGATGCTTTTGGTCATGCACAAGCAGGTTTCATTTAGAATCCAAGAATAATACCTCACAAAAAGCGTGTCGTTATAATTAAAATATCTGCTTTTAAAAATGTATTGCACATGTTGTTAAATGACTCCTGGACATCTTATTCTATTTTATTTACCTTGCTAAATGATCTTTGGGTGCCTTTTTCGCTTACTTTAAATGTGAAGCATTGAAACGGGAAATGCAAATCTGTTTTCAATTTCAGCAAATATAATGGAAACACATGGTCAAACAACTGGCTGCGTTGTTTGTACTGTATGCGTTGTATAAAAGAAGAGCAAAATATATATAAATATATACAAATATGACTTTTAAGATAATCAATGCAACATTTATTAATTATTTTATAATGATCGAGCACCACAATCTATTAGTTCTGTTGCTAAACAGAAATGGAGTGAATGAAGAGTGTGATGACATATTTATATTTTATTGGAAATAATAAATACAAAATCATAAAAGAATATCAGATTTTCAATTAGACACATTCTGAAACATGAAATAGATAACTGCTCTCTATTAAAATTTGTAATTTTGTCTCTGAGAAAAAACTATGACTTTAGCAAGGTATAAAACAAATACGGATGATGAGTGCTTTCATTATGTATCCTATGATACTTACAGTGAGGGGAAACTCCAAAAAAAAAGTAGTTCGAAAAATTAAAAGCATGCCTTAGATTTTTGGGTTTGTTCGTTTCCCACATAGTGAAAGCCCTGAGAGTCAATGGGTTTGGAATGAGTTGTAAAAAAAAAATCATTTTTATGACCAGGCGCTTAGATTCCCAATGCCAACTTTCTAAAAGTGGGAGTGTTTTAAGAGTTGCTGCTTTGCCCATATTCTGACATATGCTTTGTCATATTTAGCCAGTTTGCACAAATGTGAAGTCTAGCTGTCAAGAAAGTCATTATAAGTACATATCATTAGCTTACTGGTCATGACAAATAGAAATTGAACACTTGGAAAAATACCTGGCATTAATAATCAAGACACAATTGTTGACTCCTTAAACAAGGTTTATCATTTTCCTTCCCGGAAGGAGAACACACATTTTTATCGCTATATCCTTTTGGTGTTGAATAATGTGGCTGAGCGGGAAATTTTCTCCTTAATTATAAAGGCAAACTGTGAAGAGTCTGGTTTTGCAATTGTGTAATTTATATTTTCCAGAATAAAAAATATCATGAGAAGAGGAGCATGCTATGTGTGAAAAAGGTGCTTTGTTGTTAGTGGGATCCAAGCTAGTTGGCCAGGAGGAAGCTCTCCTGCCAATAATTTCTAGTATGCAAATTTCCTTGTACCAGCAAGATACTGTTAGTCCATTGACACTGCTCTAATTATTATCATTGAAAGATATGAAGAAATATAAAACATCTTTAATATCAAATAATTCAAGACTGAAGCTTTAGGGGTTTTTTTGTTTTAATGTTGTCATGGTAACAGGGGGCAGTATTAAACCTCCAATTTTCAAAAAAGTCTTTGCATTGAACATCAGATGGAAAACTTTATGCATTCTTCATAAACAAAACCAAATCTTTAGTCTTAACCCAAAAAAGGCTTGAAGGCAATTCTGTATTTAATTATAAGATCTAGCAGTAACTTTAAGGTGTGCACGTGAAAACAGTCTCTGCTGGCAGTAAGATCAAAGATTAGCTTTGGTCCATGGGGGAATATTTTTGTAATGAGTATTATACGGGCACAAAATAGGGGGGAAATAAAAAGCAAAGTCTGAGGCCAATAAAGGCCAAGCAGTTAACAAGCACTGTGACATTCTGGATGCAATCCACAAAGTGGCTCGTTATGTCAGTGGATCTCTACTGTATTCCCAAAATGGCTGACTGGGGTAGACAAAGTGCCAGGATCGACTCAAGTGCACAGTTTCTTTTTTTTTGTTTTCTTCCTCTGCCATAGGATGGGAAAATACTCTTAACTATGCTAAAAAAAAATATATAAAAATTAAATGTAACTTTAAAATCTCAGAGTATTATCATATTTCCTGTGTGTGCTTAAAAATACAAATTGTACTTTCTTAATTGCTATTATTAGATAATATAATGACAATGCTAATTATTACATTTTCGCCCAAATCCTCTTTCCAACACTATCCCATAATCCAACAAAATATATTTTCAAGAGACTTGCAACAGAATAAATGTAAATTCATACATTTAGTTACGTATAGGTCACGGGTCAGCAGGATCACCTGGTAAAAATGGTGCAGATGGCTGCATAGTGTGGGAATAGCAACAAGCAAAATTGTGGCATTGTAGAGGCTTCAGAGAGATTTCTTGTGTATTTGGGCAGCAGTGCCTTAGCTCCGCTTAAAATGTTTTGGAATACTGGCCTACCATCTGTGCATGTACAGTAAAATACACTCTTTTTTTTTTTATACATATCCCTTACAAAGAAGAAATCATTACATGAATATTATATGGTGATTTATGCTTGAATGAATTGAAAACATTTCAAAATTAAATTCTAAGGATGCATTATATCCGTCTGTTGCTCAATAATAAATGGCTGAATGTAGAGAGAGTGCCAAACTGTAGAACACCGGTATAGTATGGCGAAGCCAAAAGGAAAATTTGGATTGATTGCTGAGTTTGGATTAACTGAACATCCCCCACTCTTCCTTGGACAAGGTGTGCAGTTTATCTGCTGGGTCTCCTTCATATAATAATGAGCTTTCTTGGTCAGCAGACATGCGCTTAAATATTCATTAGTGAAGGCTGGGTTTTAGCCGTGACACAGAAAGCGGGCAAATGGCGAAGGCTGAAACCCTGTGAATATTAATGTATATGTGGAATATCTACATAACAATACTCATTAGTGTCTCAACTGAGATGAATCCGGGCATTGAATACTCTGGATTACAAACACTGGCATGACACATTATAGCCACCTCTCTTTTCAGCAGCTACTATACACCTCTGTTTGAATACAACCAGAGTTTTTTCACATGAAGCATGGTGAGAGCTCACTCACACACAATACAAGTACCCTCCAATCAACCCAACAATAAAATGTCCAAAACACAGCTATTAAGGTGGATGTGGAGATCCATCTTTGAAGAATGCTTTTCCATCCAGCACACTCTGTGAAAATATAGTTTTCCACTTCACTCAGACACATGCAGCCTGTCAATCAATATGCCCCAATTCATGGGACCGACATATATACATGTATATATATATATATATATATATATACATGTATATATATATATGTACCCAGTTGAAATCTTCCAACAAATCGGGATGTTACATTTCTGCTGCGCGCCATGCTTTGTGTTCCGTAAACTGTGTCCATTCAGAAAACATCAAGGCCAGCCATGAATTACGTAACCGAGCCTATAGGATGGCAACCCGTTTACGTTGTGGGAACATATTGTGAATGAAGGCAGCGGCAATGGAGTGATCATGGCACGAAAAAGACGAGTGCAGATTTTTGTGTGAAAAAACCCCCACATACACACATACAAGCACACACAGGTGCACATCCCTGTGTGTGCTGGATGCAGCTGGACGCAGCGATGAGCCCCGGTACATGTGTCAAACCCGGGAACGGATTTAGTGGAGACGTGTTTTCTGCCTGCACACAACTTCACAACTTACGCACGACTCTAATAATCACACACAGATCCCAGTGCTGTAGACGCTGTCTTTGGTGCGTCTACGAGAACACGATGTATCACTCTCTTTATCTGACAAAGTCAGCCGTTTTGGAACAACGACTGTTTGCCCCACTCACACACTCACACACACACGTCCACACAGACGCTCCCCATGCA
The DNA here is from genome assembly GCA_037951165.1 of Lophius americanus. Taxonomy (NCBI): domain Eukaryota; kingdom Metazoa; phylum Chordata; class Actinopteri; order Lophiiformes; family Lophiidae; genus Lophius; species Lophius americanus. The sequence goes on from JBBDHG010000061.1 coordinate 4,210,018, forward strand.
GTCTCAGACGCGCTCGATAGCGCCGGGATAGATGGAGCCCCAAAGAAAAGAACTGACATGTTGCTGCTCCCCAATTAATGTGGGTAGTCATGTCCCAATTTCTTTTTTTTATCGAGCCAACACCAAACATATAATCCAACTTTATCTAAAGTGGCCGCCATCTAGAAGTAAAACAAAATGAATCATGACTTAAGCATGCACGTTTTGCAGTAAAAGGCAGGCAGGAAGCATCTCCTGCAACTTTAATTACACCAGAGCATTGACCCAAATCCAGACCACCCTTTTCCCAAACAACCTCTCATTTTACCACATTGTAGGGTCCGAGGCAAAGCGGATTCGGACAGTCAATGTGCTCGTTCATTTTGGAGAAATATGGCACAATATCCAGCTCAGCGTCCCATTGGACCTACTAGTTATTAATCTCAGAATGTGAGTCCGCACCGCTGTTTTACCTTCAGCTGCGTCTCTCTCCGCCTGCGAGCAGATTTCAATGTGGCCCCATCTCATAAATGCCACGCCGTATTGATATTAATTCATAAAATGTAGGCTAGACATCTGTCTGAGTAGAAGCGCTGTGTGAGCCGCTGCTAGAATGATGCACCCTATTTAGGACATCCAAACCGTCCTCCCCACAAGTTCAACAAACTGAAACACATTAGAGAAAACGGATTACAGTAAGACCGTGTTTTAGTAGTTGAGTGAAATGAGGAAACGTGTTTCTTCCGTTCCAAATATCTGACCCAAAAGCCAAAATGCGCACGTCGGCTGCTACAGTTGTTCCAGGCTCTCCGTGTGTAAAACGTGAACAAGCAGTATGCGAGCATCGCTCAGGCTTCGGCTCTGTGAAGGGATCGGAACGGCGATCGCAGCTCGAGTATTGGTCTTAAGTGTCCTTCCCATGCGGTTTAAAGGCTAAAGGTAAAAGGGTATGTTGGAATAATGATATATGGGAAACTTGCGTCATGCCCGGGCAGCGCGTTTTTGTAGTCGAATGTAAACGGGCAACAAAACACCGAGCGCCCGAACATGAGGGAAGCGTTTCCCCTCATCTCATGAGCTTGGGGTCGCATTTATAGAACATCTGAGATCCTCCAAAGAAAGAAGTTTCCTAACATGTAGAGCTTAATATTTAGAAGGTAAAGCCAGTTACAACTGCGTGAAGTCATAGGTATTTCATGCACCTCACCTTGAAGTCATTGGGCATGTTTCGATTTCTCATCCAGCCAAATTTCTTTTAATTCTCCATTATAATCGCAGCGTTGTAGATCATGTATAAACCCATCCCTTTTCCTACTTTTCTCAATTTCTTACCTGCACTTCGAAGCCCGTTCAAAAAGTGGCCACAGCGTTTCCACGGATCCCCGGATTCCCCCCGACGAAGCGCGTCTTTTAGTAATATGCTCGCGAAGAAGCGGGTTTTTTTAATGTGCTCCTTTACTTTGTTTCATTTCTCACTTCCATCTTCTTTTCATCTCATCAATAAACACACGCTGCAGCCTACCTTCATAGAGCAGCTCGGTTCAAGTGCGCCCTCCCATTTTTTAACTATACATCGAGTACTTTGAGGGGTGGTGGTGGCGGTGATGAGGAGGGGGGCAAGCAGGCGGGCACGCCTTTTCACTTAAAGCTGCCACTGGAACAACAGCGCACTGTCTCAGGGTTGGATCACGAACCCGTCAACATTAACGTTCCCCAATCGCTGATAGAAACAGTTGGAACTGGCTCTGTTCTGCCACCCTGGAAGTGGTGTGAGATCTAGTAGCCTAATAGTAGTTGTAGTAGTAGTAGTATTCCTCCTACTCCAAGTTTAAGTTTGCTCATGCCAACATCACAGGGGGGGTTTATAAATGGGAGTATTAGAACGTATGGTCACTAGGTTCACTCTCTTCAATAATCCCACGACATCATACAATTCAGATCAACAGTCCTGTTTATTGGGACTGTGAGGGTCCGGCGCCTTTGGTTCGAATATCGGCACCCACACTTGTGAATGAACTGGAATCTATCCCCAGTCTGGAACTAAAGGACAGGGGAATTGTCGGCGATGTGTCCATCACGCGTCTGAACTTTGCATTGGACGCCAGCCCTGCCAGTAAAGAGAGCCAGCTGCAGCGCGTCCTCCCATTGGACGGTGGCGCCGTCAATCATCCCCACTACCAACAAGCTAGATTGTCTGCCATGTCTTCTACTTTCTACGCATTTCTATTTTCTCATTTATTTATTTTTTAACGTCCCGAGCTGACCTCGTGGTAGCGAGCAGGGGGAAAAAAACGCGTCGGTTCAACCGGCCAATCAGATTTAGTGGAGCGATTCCTTTTTGCTCTTATTGTTGTTGACTTTTTTTGTCATTATACATCGCCTTGAGGTATATTCTGGCTGGCATAGAATAAAGCAGTAATGGGTCATGTGGGACCCCCCCTCACCCATTCACCGCCTTAATGCCCCCTCCCTGTCTAGACAGTGACAGGTGTGCGTGTGTGCGCACACGCTTGTCTGTAGTTCAGATCAGAATAATGAAGCACGCAGAAGTTTCAGTCCAATTTATTATATAATTCCTGTGTGTAGTAGAGCGGGCAGATGCTCTCAGTGTAAGCAGCTTTGCGTTCTGAAAGATACGCTATTACTGACAAAGAGGTCATCTAAGGATACGCTCGTGCAACCAGTCTGATTTAATCCACCGTGCTTCCTCCTGAGCTGCTGCGTACAGGGTGTGAAACCCCGTTTTTATCTTTTCTTTTTTTTTTTTTTTTTAAAGGATCCACCCCTGAACTCTGCTTTCAAGGCCCGCCAGCAGCTGTACGAGGGAGACGGTGGCGTAGCTTCAGATAATCGCCATCTCTATGAAGCCTCCATGTGCATATGGTTGTGTGAGCAACGTGGTGAGCACCCAGGGCGCTCCGCTGGCTGTGCGCGCCATCTGCAGGACTGCGCTGTGGATTAATACGGCGGGTTCAACGGAGGACACCCTTCCGTCACTGCTTTGACCTACATTAACCAGGAAGGAGGGACACTTCTATCGGCCTTAACCCGCTGCTTTCCAACATGGCGATGATGCAAGTTAAAAAAAAATTGAAAGAAAAGTTGTTATGTATCAAGTTGGCATCATCAACAAAACGTTCCGAGACGACACAACTATGTGCACACGGTGCTTCAGATTCGCGCGATTAACGTGGCTCAACCGTCAGCACGTGCCAGGAGGATAACGTAGGGAACATTTTGTTTTAATGGGAAGCTCTAGGCGCTTTGTATTTTTGACAGGACATGCTGTTGCCACTAAAATAAACAAATTGTATTCTCTCTCAGAGTAACAAGGGCGATGTTGATAAGTTGTCACTACGTACTACGTGCAATTTGGGCAAGGATACAATTATGCAGCACTTTCCCCTTATTATTATATATTATTAATTGATTAATAAATCGCATAAATGGAGAAATACATGAGCAGAAAAATTATGTAATCAAAATAAAGTATCAGTAAATATACATAATATACTTACAAATATAAATGAAATGTATTATTATTATTATTATTAAATTAATTTTAACCAAAATCTGATACTCAAAACTCTACGAACATTGAAAAATATAATAGTAATTGTTATTACAAAAGCATCTTGTGAACATCCTGCAACTGTGGCGCAATATAAACCTGAATTCAAACATTAAAATAGTAGATTTTAATTAAAATCTAAAACATTTTGTCAGCTGCAGTGAATGACTTAATCTTTGTGTAAGTAATTGAGTTCAAGGTCACCCTGTAAAAAAAACACTTCGTATTAAAATCTTTCCTATTCAAATGGCAAGACAAAGTGTAAGTTTAAAGGAAACCAAATTATATGATGCAGGGCTTGGAAAGTAAAAATTAAGATAAATTCTTTGGAATCCAATGACAGCTTGTGCCTTTTGGATATTGGTTTGAATACCAAACATTGCCAGTTGAACCTGCTAAACAAGCAAGCTCATTGTTGCATTTAAACACTGCAAACAAACTTCAGACTATGATAAAAACATGTGCAGAGCTCCTACTAGTCTTTATTCATCACAGATGAATTCCTCATTAATTTTCCCACTGATAAATACAAAAGTAGAAATTCATGCAACAAAAAGCTGCACAGTTTAGAGGAAGGATTTTCATTTTCTGATTAAAATTGAATCTGTATGTACATTAGTGTTAGCTAGAAAACCTACAGCATTTATTTTGTTTAGTTTTTTGGGGGGGGATTTATACCTTACAGCTAAGATCACACAGCTGTAAATGTAACCAAAGAGGGCAGCAATTTGACTTTTCTTTATTGGTGTGTATTTATTTATTTGATTTGTCTATGCATTCATTTATTCTGCTTCTATGTTGTCACCTACTACTCAAAATGAAAGTGCTTGAGATTACACTTCATTCGCTATCAACCTCTTATGGTCCGGAGGCGTCAAGGATTTCAGTGCGATATGGAGTTTGAACATAATTATAAGGGTGTGGTGGCTGACCGGGGCAAACGCAATGCAACCAACTAAACACATAAAAATAAATTAAGTACAAGCCAAATAAAGAAATACATGCTCATTAATTTGACAACACACGTACGCTGCAAAACAACACACAACACAAGGGAAGTCTTTACAGAGGAACCTTAAAAGTGACTTGACTTTTTAATGCCTCATTTAGTGAGTGCCATCGTAGTAAACATTGTTTTCTTGGTAAAATCTGTTAATGCACACAAAACTCGACTATAAACCCGTTTGTAAGGTAAAGATAAGGAAATATGATACCAACAAAGCCAGAAGATCCATCATATCTACTTTCTGTATTGTCTACATTGTAGTTGTCCTTATGTATTTATTCTGCTTTAATTATTTCCTCTAACTGAATGGCCTACAGACTATTTATCACAGACAGTCTAGATAAGTCATTACAGATAAGAAAGCAACTTGTGCAAACTTATTTAGGACAGGTAGAATTAGTTCCTGCTCATTTGCAGTGTAATGAAAATGTTATTGCAAAATGTACCTCCCTGTACCTGTTTTGTTTTTAATGTGTGCGGTAGAATAGAGCTTGTCTCAGCATCGCACTGTTTATTATTTCTCGTTACTGAAATTTTCTTCTGACCTACATGCGTTTCAGTTTCAACACTTTTAAGGATTGTACTGCAGGAAGAATTCGGGGGTCAGTTTCTATGATCTATAGATATTAGCTCAATGTTTTGCAGAATAATGTCACGGAATTAAAATCAAACATTTAGAGAAATTGAAAAAACGAATAAGCTTGCTGGCAATAACACGACCTTATATGTGTCCTAGTGTTGACAGTCCACCAGTTAACTGAGGTGGACCTATATTTGGTCACATGTCAAGTGCTGAAAATCTTTACCATGACCTTATTTGTATCTGTAACCATCTTTTACAAGACCAATAAATACTCGAGTATTCCACACATGTGTGGCAGTGTGAAAAAGTCTTACGATCCTGTTCAGTGTCGAGTATACTTTACCTAAACAGGCCTCCACGCATGCTGAACCAGCCGGAGAGGATCTTTACACACTCTACAGCTATCTTCCTACATCAGTGCCAGAGAATCTTATTTACTTTTTTAAGGGCATTGGGAGTTGGATTTGATTTACTTTTATCATATAAAGGTATCTGAAAACCCAGATAGAGCCACAACCTATTTGTTAATTCCAGGGAGATGCATATAGAAGCATAGTTTTTGCTTTCAATCGTTAATCTACCTTAATGTTTCTGCTTCCTCGTTATACCTTGAACGGTAGAGCAGGTGGATTGTTCATAACTCATGAGCCGCTGACAGAAGGACACAATTACTCAACATGCATCCCTTTTTAGGTAAAAGAATGCAGTCGTATATTTATAGTTTTCTAACTGACCTGTATGACCCACAGCTCAATCCATAGACAGCGTGAGGTCCACTTATGGTTCCTATCATTATTGGATGATGTTTGACCAAGTAAAGTTATCGGATTTAAGTTCCTGTTTTGAGAAGCAGGCTTATAATATAAGGTAATTCATATATGACTCTGGTATCCCCTATATTTTAATTTACCCTATCTGTGTGTTTGCATGTTTGATTGAGTGGTTTACAATCATCCACAAGAATACGGTTGGCCGGTAAATTCTTGTTTTAACTCATAATCTACAACTGAAAATATACAATAAATGTTCAGGCATGTCGATATATTGTTGAGTATTATTGCATTGGAAGCTTACTTTCCTTGAATGTGTCAAAAAATGACCCTATCTATATCCCTGGTAAGAATTACACTTATGGGGTATTGGAGCGTATAATAAGGTGTAATTAGGTAGGATGCATTGATCTGGGGGGGAACCAGCAGCTACAACAATGCTATCTCTCTCTTTCATTACTTCACATAGTTTCTATTATAAAGACACAACAGTGACGACAACATATTTGTCTTGTCCCTTGTAACATTTTATGTTCTGGACAGATACAAATGAATGACCAATAAAATAAAAATAGCAAACAAACTACCCAAAACTCGCAACATTTTGTAATGCACAGTAAGTTTGCAATGCACCGAGCTACTTGCCTCTGTTCTTCAAAACTGGCTGCAGGCAGGCAGTTGACAAGTACAGACAGTAACACATCTTTGTAAGTACTCTTCTCTTGTTTGGATATTGGTCTTTGGTCTCAATTTGTCAATTTTAGGGCCCAAAATAACTTTTATTGAGTCTGTGCAGTATGTCAGAGACAACATTATTATTACATGTTTCATGGAAACTCACATGAAATGATCACAATCCAGATGTGAGAAGAGAAAAAATAGGCCTCTTCTCTTCCTGACAAATGTTTTTTTTCCCCTCTATCTAGGTCTGATCAAACTCTGAGAAACTGTAAAACTCTATTTATTTTGTTCAGGTTATGTTACACGTGAGGGGAAGTGAAAAACTGTAAACTCTTGAACTTACCATAACATAGCACCAACTTATCCACGTTTCATACGCCATCTGATGTAAAGATTTTCAGAGTAAGAGAGAAAAATCAGCTGCTTTTTGGCCGAGTTTAATTCATCCGTTGGTTGATTTACCCTCACACTGCAGAACTGCACTTCAAACATCCACCAGAACTAGTAACATGGGGAATGATTCATGTTTAGCCAAGGCTTTGCATCATACAATGCTGTAAGATTTACAGAATTGGTAAGAAATGAAGCGATAGACACAGGGGTCAAAGAACAATACATATAAAAATGCATGTAATCGATGGAAACTTAATTTTAAAAAATCTGATTAATACATACACAAGGAATTAATACTTCGCAAAACACTGTACATTACTAACATTATTAAGCTAACCCCATGATGGTTTCAGATGATGAGAGTTAATCCAAAGCACTGCCTTGTGCTTGACTCCTTTAGAAAAACAGTCGAGGTAAGATACATGAGTTATCACGATGCTGCATTCTCAGGAACCTGGTCCAGAGGCCATAAATGATTAAAAGCATTATTTTTTTGTATCTCAACTCACATGGGCTCCTTTCTGTCGGCCATATAGTTGAGATATAACGTGACACCACTTTCCACAAATGCCTCCTCAACTCTCTAACATGTGATTCGTATTTCAAATAACCTTTGCCATTAGGTTCATAATACTGCATCACGACTTCTATTATACTTCATATGGTCTTTCATTAATTACCTTTTCTAATCATTATAATTATTCCTTTTTTAGATCTCCTATGAGCACCTTGTTACACAGAACATGTTCTTTATTTCATTTTACTGAACAGATAGGGTCTCGTGATTTGTGTTTTAAAATTGGTGTACCATTGTGTGGATATTCCAGGAGACAAAGTTTGAGCCATAGTCTCCAATCGTTACATCGATATGTAAATCATCTCAGTTAGTAGAACCAGGGGCGTCATGCAATTCTAAATACCGTTAAGGAAAAATTAGAGGGGGAGATATTGGGGTCACACTTCAAGCTAATTATTTTAAAACTACACAAAATCACTTTTTGTAACTCGGTAACCTCTCACTTTACGATTCTTGAGATTTTCATGTCAATATTTGTACTTTTATGGCTAGTGAAAATGACAAACCCTTATTCACTCAGTTCTAACTACTTGAAAAGATTATATATGCACAATCAAATTAATATAGAGATCAGATAGTAAAGCTGCAGATGTAAGAAAACTGCCGACTAGCTAATAATAATTGTATTTTCAAATACCAGCAAAACAGTGTTTGCTCCATTGCCAACAAAACCTCAGACTGAGCTGTAGAAACGTATCTTCCAACGTGCTTAACTCCTTGACCAATCCATCTTCACCACCAACCTAGGTACAAATAACCTGTAACAACCACTACATACAATATAATAAAAATAATAATAATAATAATATAATTACAGAGAAAGAGTGGGAGAGAGAGAGAGAGAGAGAGAGAGAAAGAGCCTCAATGGACATGACACCACAGAGCAGAATGTCACAAGTACCCTTAAACCTCCACAGTAGAGCTTTCAAGGATGACATGGATGATGGTTAGTAACCCAGTGCAGTTGGCTCCTCCAAAGGTCTTTGGGTGGTCTTCAATTGGGCATCTTCCACTGGGTAGATTCCAGGTGTTGGCAGGGAAGAAATGTCTGATTAATGTAGCTTCATTCTAGGAGGCAGAGGCATTCTTCCTTCAATGACTGCTCTGTTTGAAGCTTGGCCAAGATGTTGAAGGACTGTACAGGTGACTATTTGGCAGTTGGAGCCATGTCTGGTGGTAGTGGACAAGAGTAGGAACATCAGACAGTTCAAACCTGGACTGTGACATATTCCAATTTGACTTGTGGTCATGTAATGGGCACTGAGAGTAAGAAGCTTCTTTCTCTTTCTACACACGGTCAAGTCTTTCCGACAAATTCAACTGCAAATGTCCAGTAGAGGGTAAACCTCTACTTCATTCTTGAGATTATTCAAGGATTTACCGAGAACCTTCAATGCTCAAACTACTGAAAAGGCTAAGTGCAGTTTGTAAGACGTTGGTGTGCTAGGTTTTACACTACATTGACACATTTTCCACTTGTGATGTTTCTTAACTTGTTTGTGTTTATCCCTGTTTCTTCTAGTGTATGTGTTGGGGATGTGGCCCTACACATATGACTCCTGGCTTCGCTCCTCATTCAAACTCTATCTACACATCAGCCAGCAGCAGAGGTGTTGCTAGGCATAAAGCTTTAATGGGGCACAGGCCCCCCCATAACTCATATTACCTTTTTTTGTCTTGAAAGCCTGCTGCATGGAAGAAGTTTGCAAAACCCTTGTTTTTCACACTAATCCTAAACTGCAAAAAGTACTGGGAAAGGTAAACATGTAGAGATATTAATCTTCATGTAAATATTTACTCAAGTCTCTTCAATGGTACTGTACGTTAACATAACAAGCAGACAATGTGTACACAAATAACAAAACGGCAGAGAAAACTTTCTTTCACATTTGCATTTTTCTACATTACTCAATGATAAAAATTAGTAATTACAGCTTTTTTCAATAATTTACAAAATTAATTGTGACATTTCATGAAGCCATCTTATGACTTAAACAACTAAAAATAAAGAGCAGATCATTTCTAAATATAACCAAACAATTCCTCAGTAGTTTTTAACTGCATGTCTTGTTCATCACCAAGACCAAATTGAGTTTCATTTTTGTTGTACTGCTGTACTGTACTGCTTATTCTTTATTTTGGCAATCACATGACTCGGATTCAATTTACAAAGTTCCTCCGCCGAAAACCAATAGGGTAGCAAGATGGTGAAACCTGTCTTGTGCCATGGAGCACCTCAGCCAAGTGTGGAGACGTTGCAGCACACTGAATGAACGTTCACAACTACAGCTATCAACTGGGATTGTCAAAGAGATCTTAATTACCCGTGTCAATGTTGGGAACATGACTTCATCCAGCAAGCTGAAAACACACTGTAAATCTTGAATCGGAAGGCTTTCCTTTTTTCTGAGCCAGACAGTTTTTGGCCACTAAAACCTCGTCCGATTTTCGACCAACATTCTAGTGATCTGCCAAACCTCGGAGGTGCTCCTCTCAAAGAAAGCTATCCGATCCAGGATTACAGGCCTAAACACTTTTCAAAAATTGGCCGTTAAGAGATGAAAAACGTTGATCCATCTCAGCAACCACCCAAGGAATGGCAAGGTAGAAACCGGTTTCATTTCTTTTCCGCTTCTCTGCGTCACTCAGAAGCTGAAAGTAATTTGAAAACTCACTGCGCCACTTCTAGAGTCCACTACACAAACCTCCACGTGTTTCTGCTTCTGCCTTTCTCTAGTAGCAGCACATGACTCTGGGATCTGATTCACTGCACAAATTCACTCGGCTCTCATGCAAGGCACCTAATGCTCATCAGGAGCAGTAACCCATCACACCATCATTCACAAACCAATGGAACAGCCATTGGGAGAAAATTTGGGTTCAGTATCTTGCTCAAGGACACTTTGACACGTGAACCGCAGTGGCCGGGGTTTGAACCACGGACCTTCAGTTAAGCAGATAACCACTCTACCAACTGAGCCACTGTCGCCCCAATGCTTTTTCTCCAGGTCACAAAAGTTCTCCTTCTACATGTTTAGTATTGCTTTTGCCCTTATCCCCTGTCTAATGTCCTCTGCTGCTACCGTGTTCATCTCTCCCTCAGTTACCTCCCCATGGTTCTCCTGTCTTTAGCCTGGCCTTCTCCACTCTCTTGCTTTGTTCTGCCTCCGACTTCCTCATCCAGCTCCAACTCTCCTCCTCCTTCACCTCTAACTGCACCCTGCTCCTCTTTTTTTGCAGCAACATCCAAAAAATGTAATCTATTAGCAACATCCAATATCTAATATGTACAGTTAGTTTATTTATCAAATGTGAGGTTGGTAACTACCTCACACTCATCTCTTTCTCCTACTTCCTTGTCTATGCCCCATCCAAAGAATTCCCTGTTGTCCCTCTGCAGGAGCCAGTAATGTTCTGGTCAAAATAAGATCTTAGGTATTACTTAGAAAAGTTTCATCATGTTTTCATAGCCTCCTCAATTCACACTTGGACTCTGGATTATGTGAGCGCTGCAGTGGCTATTATTGGCTTAGGTCTCCCGTGGTTAGTTCAGGTTCAGCTTGTTTCGATCTACGCCAACTTACACTCTCTCTTAACCAACCAGAAGGTTCAGTCTTCATAACCCATGTTACCGAGCTTGTCGTCTAAAATTATCAGTCCGCCAAATGCAATTACTCTATCACTTCTAATAGTAAACAACTATCTCGCAGTCTGCCTTTGGGTTTCAGTCAAAACAGGCCCTTAAACATTTTCCATTAAGGCATTAAGTGTTTTTAGTCGTTCCCTCATTAAAATGGTCAAACACAGATTTATTCCAAATTGATGAGTTTTGAGAACAAACCCTGCATTTTAACTTTGCTTTTGATGAACACATCAAGGTTTTTAAAAATAAAAACAAAATAAATACATACAAACAAAAAATCTGTTTTTTCCCAGGGCATGTAACGTGCATATTTTTTTTTACAATTTGCAGTTAGAACATTAAATATTCCATGATTTGGAAAACAATCTCACACCAGTCTGTATGGATTTGCTTCAGAAGGAGGGATACAGCCAGGTGCTCTCTCTTTGAGCTTGTTTCTGACATCTACCTAAAATAGAAAGACACTTCAATGTCATTAAACATAACCAGTTTAAAGATAGCTTGACAGGTAATTAACAAATCTGTCACACGTTGGTACTTTCTTGTTTAGTTGAAAATTCCTTACCTTGTGCGCTGGTGAGAAGTCACAGTCTGTTCTTCCTAGAGGGATGACTCAAACCAGGGTGGAAATACCTCCACTTGATTCATTCACTGGTCAATTGTAGCCTTTTTTTTGTCCTATGATGACAGACGGGAGTATAACAATTAGATGAAGAGGAGAAAAAATGCCAATGGAACCAATGTAAATCACCTATCTGCAACTAAGCCTCATCATCTCTTTACCAAATGACGCCTGGGAAAGAAAAAATTGCTTGACTTGTCATTTTATCTGTAATCCGTTACCCTAAATGATCCAATTCAGTTTCCCAATAGCAAATTCTCTGACTCTCATTGTTACAAGAATTTATCTGTTGTGCTCTTCGGTCCCCTTTATCTCCCTGGAACTTTCTTTTTCAACAGGAATAAGTTTTAATTGGCTTTGTGACTGATGAAAGAGGGCAGATGGTCAGTCAGTCTCATGAGCAGTATTTCAGCCCAGCTTTTATTGATAGTGCAAGATAGTTCATATTTCACTGTTGTTGAAAAAAACAACGCTGATGGTAGTGATGTCAGCTCAGTGTGTGGAAATCTAAGTGTGCACATTTAAACACACAGAAAGCCTTTAGAAAATGTATACAATTTAAACTCTTAGATGTATGGTAGATGGAGGATTTTTGTTTCTACATATAGTAAAATAAAACACACAAAATCAATACATCCACCTCAGAAATCAAATATTATTAATACTAAACTATTGGGTAAAAAGATGAAAGTGAATACAAATGATAAGCTAAATTGATTCAAGTCTCCACTGTCTGGGATTCTATTTCATACCAAAGAATAGATTTAGGGCTATATGCTGACACATTCCAAAAATAATACTCAAACAATCATAAACGTTCACTTAAATAGGGTAGTGACGAATCAGAGCAGCAAAAGGTTAAAAAGTTCAAACTCACACTTACTTTGGTTCTCATTGGTCGGTGTGCAGTGGCTGTTTTACATTGCTTTTGGGTGTGTCCAGCAGGGTTGGGTGGTTGACAGAGGTTCTTCACTTGTGATTTTAACAGTTGTGTATCTATTGCCTGTTCAGCCTGTTGTTGAGTCAAAAATTATGAGCTAGCCAGTCCAACTACCCTTCAAAGCAAAATACTTTCTTTTTAAGGCATTCAATGAAAACTACACAAACTGCTAGGCGTGTGATTATGTTATCAAGGTTGGAAAACTTTTACTTGGCTGAAAAAAAACAAAAAAAACGGTGCTGCTGATGAGTTCCTGACATTGCAGCCACAAGCCTTGCTTCACCAGACACAACCCTGATGACTCCTGCTGGCAGTATCCAGCAGAATAAAAAAAATACAAAAGCAGAAGCTAAAGCATGAACCCGGAACATCAGGAACATTATAAAAACTCTTCTCCTAGTCCACAAGGTTCATTTTAAAAACTGGACTGAAAAAGTACCTATGATCCAACGAGGTCCTCTTTTCACTCAAGTGTCCTAAAAAGTTCTGACAGTGTGACTGTGAGTCAGAATGCACAATACCCTGACCTTAAAGTGAAGCAAGGACATGGAATTAGTGCCTTAATTCATTTTATTATTTATATCTGTTTCGAATTATGACTTAGTTATACGCTTTTTGTGAGGACAATTCTTCTTTGATTTTCAAATTAACCTTAACATGGTTTCACAATCATAATTTGCAAGAGGCAAGCTAATATCCTGCTGTACAAAATTCAACCAGGAGGTGGCATTCAGCACCCTATAATAAAACACCATCTGTCTGTCTGTCTGTCTGGCGTCTGTATGTCTTACTTGGAAAGAACATGGAATTCTCCAGCTTTTTATTAATTGACAATCTGTTGGCTGGTTGGCAAAATCAGCTAGGATAGGTTGGTGCAAGTTCACCAGATAGGGAAGAACATAGTTCATTGTGTTTGTTGTTTTTCCTTCAGCTAAGTGCCAAATGCCATCTCTCTGGGCTGTCATTGCTTGGCATGCAAAGACAAGTTCAACTGAGGTGAGGTGGCTAATCAGTGTGCAGTGGCAATGTGAGGTGCAATACATTTTACTCTGTTTTGTATGTTTTTATTTCATTTTTTCGATATTTAGATTGAACCAGCAACAACAAAAAAAATAGAATTTCACTGACTTTCAGTTTCAGCTGGTATGTGAATACACATAGAGCACCCACAATACTTTGCGACAGCTTTCTATAGCAACCTGGCATTCTTCCACCTTCCTCTGGCATATCAGGATCAACAAGCAGGGGTTAAAGTTTCATTTTCTGTCCATCTGTTGGTATCACAGGGCAATTGGACTTCTAAACATCAATTTAGATGGTCATGCAATCTCTCAGTTAATGTGTATCCACAGCTGAGGGAATGAAACAAAGAGAAGAATGAGGCTCGGGCTAACTCTCACACACACCTGGCAGGAGGCTCAGTGTTGCCATAGTCATGATGAGGACAGCTTATTTTTAAAGCTGTAAAGTCTAACCAGTTTAACTGGATGGCTTTCCGCACAACCAGCTTGGCACATGCTTGGTTCTAGGCAAATAGGTGTCGCCAGCATATTGTGAGAAGGGTTCATGCCCTGAATGATGGTGAGCTATTTAATAGCTCATCTCTTCATCTTATTAGGAACAAATGGAAATTTCTAAAGAATAGATTGACTCATCACAAATGTGTGAGGCATGCTGGTACACGTATGTACTCTGGAACAGGCTGTCTGGCAAAGGGGATAATTATCTCTTTGATAACATGAGTGGCAAAGAGGCATTTATCGTGCAGTATACCGTGAAGAGGTGGCAAACACTAATGGCTCAGTTTGTATACTGTCCATGTGTTTAGTGGCAGTTTATTTTTCAAAGGCTCAGAATCTAAACTTTAAATAGGGACCCTAATAAATTGTGATTTATTGGAAAAAAATACACTATTTACATGCTGTTTGCAAAATTTTGAATACTCTAAATTCCTCAATACTGCCAGTTGGATTCCTCCCCCCAACACCACATATTTCTGGGTTTAGTAGGGTTAATGTGAAGAAAACATTGTCAGGACATAGATGTAATGTCCTGCTGATTAAAGTTATGATCATTGGCATGTTGAACAGCAATTCATTTGGCATATAAAGGTTCTGGTTTGGTTCACACCAACATGGGCTCAGATTCCAAAGTGTTAATGGGATAAAGGGCTGGATGCTTGAACACATTTTCCACAGTCAAAACAAAATGCTTCTTTTACCGACCACTGCAGACAATTATTTAACCACCTGAATAAGTCCCTCAAAAAAAGCACACATTAGTAAATCCGATGTTAAAACACTGCACCAACCTTCAGCAGTAAACTATTGAAGTTAATTCTCATGAGGCCCACATTTAGATGAAGAAGAAGAAATCCTTTATTGATCACATACAGCCAGACACAGTACAACGTAGTGAAATTACTTCTTTGCATTTGACCCATCCCTGAGGGAGCAGTTGGCAGGTTTCCATGCACAAACTCCACTGCTGACCCAAAAGCACAAGAAAACGTTGGCTCCAGTACACTCAAAACCATCTAGATACGCCACAAGAGTTTTGGGATGATTTTCTAAGTAGCAATGACACAAAAATCTCCCTTTTCAGGCCTAAGGATCACTAGAATGTCTCTGGGGGAGGAAGAATGATGCAATCCAACACCAAACCTACCGTGAAGCATGGTATTGGATCGGGTTTGCCCTGGAGCTGCTTTGCTAACTTGGTTTTTGACAAACTGTCTTGTGTACAGATTAAGAAAAAATTCCATCAAGTACAAGGAAATCTAAGAAGAAATTTGCTCTGTTGCAGAAGAATTCCAGGAACGTTATGGAGTCGTCACCACAGTAGTGTTATTGAATCTGAAGATCTGAAAAAGAAGGTAGAAGCATGTAGACTCAGGAATGTTAATGAACTTGAGGTATTTGCTCGTCAGGACTGGCTAAAATAAGACAGGTTTCTGACTATGCATTAGGTTTGCAGTAAATCATAGCAACAGGAAGCTCTCTACAAAGAACAAAGAACTGAACAAGCCTGTCATTTAGAGGTTGAATCATTTTGAGGCTGCAATGGCCTGTAAAAGTAGGATTTTTGTTACATTTTAGGAGAAGAACATTTAAATATGTTTTGCATTGAGCTATTTAAATTGCTCCTGTGTAATTTGATTGCCTGTAAGTGATAAATAGTAGATTTTTCAGTTAGATCAGAGCCTTTATTAGACACTCTTAAACTTATTTATTGTATTGTCTTGCTTTGCTGCTGGTTGATTGTTCTCTGATCATGAACAATGTTTTGACTATCTTCAAAATTCTAAAAGCACCAGAAAAAAATATATGATGCTTTACTTTAAGTAAGACCTGGGAGTAAAAGGGGCACAGTTCATAATTTTGGGTAATGCGACGAGAGCTGCACCCCATTAGCCTATGAGTAAACTGAACAGGCGCCACAGCTCCATTGTTATAAGGATCTAATGTTCCTTAAAACTTTGAAACAAATGCTATTTAGTTCAATCCAATTTGTGAATTCACAATAATCCCAGAATCCCACCTGCAGCCCAAAGAATTTAAAACAAGCTACATAACAAAGTTTGTTAATTCTTTAATGAAACTCCCAATCTGAAGACTGGCAGCCCAGGGAACAGCCGCCAAAATCTTTACAACAATATTACTAACGCCCAAAAAGTGACACTGTCTGTGAAAGGGTGGAAACACCTTTGAGTGTTGTTCGACCTCCAAAGCTTTTCTCTCAGATACTTTGCCAGCTGAATATTTGGGGATGTCATGAATATTTGGGGATGTTATGAATATTTGGGGATGTTATGAATATTTGGGAAAAGAGAGGTTCCCGTAGGTAGAAACCTACAAGACCAAACATATTTTCAATATCTGAATAATATTTCAGTTATTGCAAAAGTCTTCATCAATTCGCTGAAACCAGCATTTTAAAGAACACATTTTATTTGGTTTTATTTTAAATCAAAATAGGCAATTTTCCCTACATATATTATTTCATAACTAATTGTACCCTAGTCGTAGAAAAGTACAAAAAAAATATATTCTAAGTTGAAGGCATGACAAATCAAAATTGTGCCACTGACCACTGCTTAAAATAAATCTGGTCCCTTTTCCATCTAGAGCCCCATGATCTGAATGGTCCTGCTAGTTTAGCCTGTTTATATGACCAGTACTTGTACTTGGCCTACTTATAGTCAGAGGCAAACCATACTGCCAAAAGACTATAGTCCTTTTAGCAAAGCAGAGGCAGGAGGATGGAGACATATTTTTGGGTAAGTACTCTTCGGATCTAATAAGGAATTATTATAATGGCGGTTTGTGAATGTAGAGCAGTTGAAATATCTTGTCTACAGGAGAGGCTTTTCTCTTTGCTGCGTCCAGCATATATTCTCAGCAGCCCGAGAATGTGTGTGTGGGTGGAAGGTTTGGGTGATTAAGAAGTTCTTTCATTTAAATCATCATCATCAATATTTGGCTGTTTTCGTTCCGCTAATTTTTTGTGGGAGTTGAAACAAATCACCATTCACTGAGGAATCAGAACATTTAGAGAAAACTCGAGCTCTGGAAAAAAAAATGCGAGCATGCAGAGCTGCATATGATCTTTAATACAGGTCAGACATTTTGGATCATCTTTTGAGAGAAAATAGGTGCTATTTGGGCCCACAGATTCCAACAATGCTTTTAACATGCATACAAACTCTAAAATGTACCTAAGGAACTGGACCAGAGTTACACACAGGCTGGCTCCCAAGATTACCAGCAATATATATTCAGGGGAAAAAAAATTCAGGATTTAAATTCAGCAATAATCAAAAAATGTCATCACTTTTATTCTTGTTTGTTTATATTTGGATGGGTTTGCTGATGGATTATTCAAATTTTGCACTTCACTTTATAAGTTTAGTTGTTCGAAGTGGAAGAATCTCTCATCTGTGATTGCTAAGAGCTCATAGTACTGCTGTACAAACCACAAACTTCACATCATTATAGATGTGACAAGTGGATATAACTAATAATCTGTGACATTTGGAGGTGATCTTATAAATCTATTTCTCCTGGCATTTATCAAGACTATAATACAGGAGAGCAGGAGCGTGCAACAAAACACAGTCTTGTTAAAATGCATAGTGAGGCACTGATTACAGAAGAGTGCAATGGTTTTGACATATTTGCACCAACTCAGACATTTTTCTGGTCTTCTCTGAATTATCTTCGCTGCCTGTTGCTAAACTGCTGTTAATTCTAGCCGATGCTATGTCTCATCCCATCATATGAGCCAATCAGCTCTCACTTTTTGTTTTTTACACATATGTCAATTTCATTCTGTTGCTACCTCTGCTGCTCAGAGGTTGAACTACAATTGGCTTTGGTACCATTTTTTTTAAATAGTTGTCACAATGCAGCCATGAACAGACTGAAAAAGAGGCCGAAGAGGCCAGAAGTTTGGAGGATGACGTTTTTATTTTGACTGCTGTAGCCAAATATAGGCTACTCTTTGGAATACAGGTTAATTTCGCACCAACTAGACTTAACTTTATACCCCATCACCTCAATTGAAAGCATCTTAAGAGGGAAAAGGCCAGTGTGAGCTAAAGGAAGGATTATATCAAAAAAGACTGTTTCTATTTACAGATGGACATGCGAGTTTGGTTAAATAAAGTGGTCTTGCCCTTTATTAATAGATCAATTAAATGTGGCTGAGCTGTTGCTCAGAAAATTGAGGATTTTGGACTTGAGAACTTGTGAGAATCTTGAT
Source organism: Lophius americanus (assembly GCA_037951165.1). Classification (NCBI taxonomy): domain Eukaryota; kingdom Metazoa; phylum Chordata; class Actinopteri; order Lophiiformes; family Lophiidae; genus Lophius; species Lophius americanus. The sequence continues at coordinate 4,228,546 of JBBDHG010000061.1, forward strand.
AAAAAAAAGTCAACTCACCAGTGCCCCCTGGTGGCCAACTCACGTCATGTTGGCGGTGACTCCAAAGTTACCTCAATATTGATTGCTTCAAACCTACTTATAGATCAAATACACAGAGGTGTATCAGCAACACATTGATATCGGGCATGTCATGGCTGTACCTCAAATTCTTGATGGGGATTGTCCTTATTAGTAAGAAAATAATGATCATTTGTTGATTTGAAAAACAAATAATTCAACCAAAACAAACAAAAGGGACATATCTAGAGCTCCTTGCAGTGCTGCATTGGGAAAACCACTTCTTGAAGAAGCATTCAATGAACACTTCCAGACTGAGGAATATCATATACAAGTCTTTGTGAATCAATAAGCAATAACAATAGCCGTAACAATTGAATATTATCTTGTCCTTGCAAGAAACATGTTGCAGTGTACTCACAGTCCAGATTTCAGACATGCGAAAATGGTACAAATGCACTCTTATTGCACATGTCCTCACTGCCACTGAACATTATGTTTAAAATGCACTATTAGTCATTACATTTAATTTGTAGAAAAATACAAAATAAGAGATAAAAATAACCAGGAATCAGCATATTATTATTGTCCCTCTATTATAATTTTAAACACACAAGATGAATCTTTGGAAGAGAAGAAAACGTGGATAAACCTAAGTAAAATTGTAGAAGGCATCTCAAGCTAGTGGCATGTATTGAAATACCGTTTTATATCCCAGACGTTAAACTGACGTTTAACATCAGAAAATGACGATCAGATGCAGGCATTGTTTAATTGGAATAAACTGCTATGTAATGTAGTAGAAGTGTGGTATTTAAGGGTAGCCTATCTTTTTAATTACAATGCTTGATATTTGTGAAACGCCTGCCGGTGTATTTATAACAGTGGCCATCTGTAGGACGTCGCCATTTGTGGATGTCTGTGTTTGCTGTCTTGCTCGTTGCTACGTTTGGATCAAAAGCCTCCACTCCTCACCCTGGAGGATAAATTGGTGTTCATTATTTAGAATTGCTTTATTGCTGCACCATTGCTCCGGCATTGTGGGGGAGCTGCAGAGAGGGGTGAGGGGAGGTTTTGAACGATTATAGAACTGTAAACGCTCCCCCCTTAAACAACCCTGAGTGGTATGGTCCGCTGTCTTAAAGGGAGAGTGTCCAGCTCTAAAGAAGGGAACACTTTTTCAGTTTTAATATAGTTAAAATGCTGATGGAGGATATCATAATTATTCATAATTAAGGACTTCTGAGACTTTCCAAACACACAAATTGCTGGATGCAGTGATAGTTCATGTGGAAATGATGGAATTAAGTCCTGGTGAATGCCGATTTACATATGACTGTCCTTCATGGTTCTCTGCCTAGAATTACTCACTGTAATATCAATGAAAACACAACGAAACACACACATACACACACACTCACTCACCCACACACATAGACACACACACACACACAAACCCACACGCACAGACACTCACATATACACGTACACACAGACACAGACACTCACACACACACACAAGTGGGGGTAAGTACTGGCACCCCAACTGGGTGCTTCTGCTCAGGGCATAAGATAAGTTTTTCGTTATGGATTTCTTTCACTTGTTACAGATAACCGTACACCCTAATAATTAAATCAGACACGCACATGCACACACACAGATTTGATGCACATTTGTGTAAATCCAACGCAGAATTGCCAACTTAGTCCTGAGCAGCACGACAGCGGTAACCAGAGGACAACAACAAGCACCCCCATTTCCATGGCAACAACTGCACCATTGTTAAGGCAACATCTGCAGAGTGCTTCAACAAGCAGGAAAAACCCTTATGCATTTAAAATCTCATTATTTTACATAGTTAATCCAAGCTCCCTCCTTTGAGTGTGTGTGTGTGCGTGCGTGTGTGTGTGTGTGAGTTTGTGTGTGTGATTTGGTCTTCTCTCACATTGCTGTCTTTTTCTGTGATGCATGTAATTCACACTCTCCTCCTCAACACATTTCCTCTCGGTCTAATTCCTTCTGTCTTCAAGTACAGACACACACGCACAAACACACACACACACAGAGCCACACGCACACACACAGACTCACCCACTCTCTCTCTCTTTCTTTCTCCTTCTCTGTCCCCTCCCTTAGTTCTTCCTCTTCATCCTCTGCTGTCTCACTGTCTTATTCTCTATTTCTCTGTTCCCCTCTGTCTCCAGTTTGAAACTCCATCTCCCTTTTTTTTTAATCCACACCATCTCTGCTCCCCACCTCTTTCCTCCATCTATTTTCATTTTCACCCCATCTTTTCATTACTTTGTTTCATCTCTCTTGCGCCTCCCAAGAAAAAACAGATATACTCTCACCTTCCCTTTTCTCCGCTATTTCTCTCTCATACTAAATTTCCGAGACCACCCTCTCTCCTCTCCACTCTCTTTCTTTGCTCACTCTCTATTTCCCTGTGGCCCTCCCCCTCCCTTTTCATGTTTCCCCCTCCCTCCATCCTCTCTTTCCCTTGCTGGTTCAGTTAGTCAAAGAACAGATTCACGGAAGGAAAGAAAAGGGGGGAAAGGCAGGACGAGAGAGAGAGAGCAGGAGTGGGGCAGGCTGGGGAGAGGGGTGTGGGGTCTCAGCCCTCTGTTGTGGGGGGTTGGGGGGGTTGAGATACACCCCAATATTTTCATCTAAGTACCATGGACTGCCTCTGCATTGTGACTACAAAGGTAAGCCAATCTCCTGTCTCTTGTTCCTTACTTCAGTGTGTGTATGAGAGAGAGTGAATGCAACCGAAGAAGCTCTCATCTTTCTGTGATGGTTATTATTAAAGTAAATATGTCATGTTCTCTCCTATTAAGACATTTTTCTATCTTCTCTGTCTTTTTAAGAGATTCTTATTTTTTTCTGAAAGACTTCAACGAGAGCTGGGCTAACCTGGTGATGTGTAGACAGAATACTCTTTGATATTCCCCCCTCTGGATGACCCTCTCCCCCACTCTTTCTGAATCTCCACCTCCATGTCATGCTTTACGCTCATATCAACAGGGGCCAGCTCATCTGCATGGATGTAGTAAATGTAATATAGATTTGGCGATTGGGTTGCTTCCGCTGGGCTTTGTGTCATACCAGAGCTGCAGAATTTTTCAGAGACCATGGGTGCGCATCCTGCATAGTAATCTCCACATATTTTCAGCTGCTTCGTCGTATCCTCAACCACAGAATTCTTGCCTTTTGAGCATCTGCACGCATGTGCCTCACAATACATACAGGTTGTAATTGATACCTTATATCATACACATGTGCTCAGCATCAGAACTGCTGATCCACAGAGGTTGCGGAATGGGCTGGCAAAATGAAAAATGAAAGAGCTTCAATATGGTTGGACTCTGGACGCACTCTGCGGACAGACCCTGTTTGTCCAGATGGCTACAATCTATTCGAACACTTCAGAATCCTGGTGGAAATACATACAGGTATACTGTGGCAGCTGCACCTGAACACAGCATCTAGCAGGAAGTGATGACAGAGAGTGGGAAACAGGAACACACACGCACACACACACACACACACACGCACACACACACTAACACACACACACACACAGTCATTTACAGCACTTCTTATAGCCCTGTTAAGGTTCCACACCTTAAGAGCTATGTATTTTTGACAAATTTCACTTGGGCTCAGTGTGTTCAGTGTAGAAGCGATTGCACGAGGCATATAACATAAATTTGTGCTTAACTGTGGCCCATAACACTCATTTGCTTATCAAACTCTAGGTTTCCTTGGTAACAGAGATCATTGGTGAGTTAAACATAGATAGTTGGTAGAAGAAGATGGATAAGTAGGGGGATGGATTTAAACACTTTGGTGGTTTATATAAGAGATAAGTATTTTTGTTTATTCGATGTAGATAACTTAAAAGCAAATCTCGCTCCCGTGAGCTAACTTCCAACTTTCTAGGAGGCAGTTTGTTCTACCAAGCCTACTCTGGCTTCTTAACAGGATACGGTCGGACAAATTCTCAAAAAATTAAAAAAAACCACCGTATTGCTCTCATACGCTATACATACATATAGCATGCAACGAAAGCCTAGAAAGGGAAAATAAAAAGACTGAAAGTAAAAGACAACTGTTGGTAGTAGAGGCTATTACACCAAATATGATCCAGCATCCCACATTCTTATCAGAGTACGAAAAGACTTACTGTGAAGTTGGCAAAGGTATGCCATGTAACTTTTAACCCACAGCTAACAGCACATAACACTGCTAGTATCCAACACTGCAAATTTAATTACAGCTGGATATTAACCCTTTATTCCATTGTGCAACATTTATGTGATTCCCTGAAAAACGTGGTGCATTCCTTTAAATGTGTTATTAAACTTTCATGGAGGCTGGCTGCATTGCAGGTGAGGAGTGTGTGGCAGATGATGGGTGAGCGGCTCCTTGGTTGAATTGTTCCCTGACACCCATCTTCTATAGAGCAAGTCATGTGAACGACGCTGCTTCACCTTGCAGGTCTGTGCACAAAGTTTTACTCTGTGGGTGAAGCCGCAGTAATCCAGTGAATGATAAATATCTGACAACACTATACACAATGTATGGCACACCCAAGTTTTCACTTATATGCCACTGCTCAGCAGCCCCGGCGGTACAACTCAAACTTCTCGGGGTCTTTGTTTTTTTTTAGATCTTATATCTTTTTATAGCCGAAGTTTTTTTTCCTTTCCTCTTCTTTTCAAAAACTGTTCTTTTCACACCTCTCAACTTCCGTCATGCTCTAACCTTCAGCCTGGGAACATATTGAAGTTAAGATGGCCTTCTATCTCCAAAAAACAGTCAAATATCTTAGAAATGTATTATGGGGACAGAACATATTCCCATTGTTATATGAATCATTTGAAATTGAGCATTTATGAGCAGCTTAAGCATTTTAAGAAATCATGAGGTGATAGCAAGACTGGTGTGCAAAAGAAGTGGCTTTAAATGAACTGGAAAGACAAACAAACTCCCAGATTCATATTTTTCTTTACTGATTACTTCAACAGCTTAAGAAATGTTCTATTCCATCCTACACTAAAAGATGAATAACAAATTGCAACACATGATAGTGATGCATCATACAGGAGCGCCATTACATAACGTGGATAATTTTAGGGCATATCAGCTTGAGGAGACGTCAAAGGATTTATATTTGGTTGTAAGTCTCACAATACCTCTGTAGTCTCCATCCGCGAATGGCAGCTAGAGACGAATGGTTGGATGTTGGAGAGATGAGAACTAAGATGCTGAACACTGTTAAAGTGTTTTCAGCTTTTAAAATGACTTATTTTATTTGCAATATTAAATCATTTGTGTGTAAAAGAGGACATACAGTCTGTGTTGGGTAGCTCTTAATGCCTGTCTCGTGTTTCACTTGTCTGACACTGCTTTTACTGTCACTGCACTGCATTTTCAACCTCGTTCCACTTCTCTGCTCTTACATTTCCAATTCCACATTTGCTGTCCTCTCTTCCTCCTTCACCTCTGTAATCCCCTGCTTCAGTCATCTCTCTCATCCTCTGTTTTTTTCTTTATCAGCTTTTACCTCCTTTCCCCCTTTCCTGTGCTCTACTCACTGGCTTACCTTCTGCCCTTCTCCTCAGCACTTTTGAGACTTCCGTAGTTAGTGCTTCTTCAAATGAATTATGCATTTGACAAGACCTAGTCAAAGTCAGTTGCTTCATGCGCACACCGTTGGCTTCATCTGTGTCCTCATGCTCCATCCCCAACATGAGCATCCTATTCCCCCACAATGAGTCTAGGCACTCACATTTCTAAGTACATGTGCTGCAAGCGCATCTTATGGTTGAATATATGAATATTTATGCCTCTGTGCATACAGCGATGGAAGCCTATGGCTGCTGCATCCTCAGCGAGTCCTAACGGTCTTCAAAATGGAGATATGGTTTAACCCTCTGCTCAGATATCAAACAGAGCTCCCTCAGTATTCTTGCCCAGTATTCTGTCAGCTTGTCCGCATTCCTACTCATCTGTATCCATTCACCAGCTGTGTGATGTGTGACCACACAAGTGTGTGGCATACAGTACAGTGTGCTGTGGGTTAGGATTAGTGATCCAGTGGAGAGCTAATATGATCTCCACTCAAGGGCATGAGCCTCCATGAGGTCTTTGTATGCAGCTAGAGAGACGCTGATCCTGCCAAGTTGCTCCCAGGGCACAGTGAACGAAGGATGAGGGTTTGCCTTATAGCAAGTCTGATGTCATGACTTCACAGTGCAGAGTTGTCCTTTTGTTCAATAGAAAAGACACAGCTGTATCGAGGGGACAGCTGGTATTTAAATGCTTTCTTCTGCTTCTTGATCTGTTCCTTATCATGTCAGTAGATCATGGAGAAATATTGCAAATATCTGGGATCAACTGCAGTTTTGTTCCATCTTATATATTGCACCACCCTCACCCACACATTAAACTGCTTTCCCTGAAGGAAGACACACACACACATACACATACACACACAAACCTACAGGATGAGATAGATCTCAAACAACTGCAAAGCCTCCTGCTCCGGCACAAGTGGCTTCTGAATTGTGACTGCAGAAATAGAGTACTGGGTAATTTTAATTCATCAAATTGATCATAACTCAGAAAATTGCTTCATATGAATATGATCATAAAACACATTGTTTCATCCCAGAATATCACTCTCTCACTATGGGAATGCATTAGCATCACAATGCTAACCTACAGTATTCTCAACTATTTTATAATGCCAATCAGCCTCATCATCAAGGAGGTAGCTAAGTTCATCTATTTGTCAAAGGCACATAACACAATCTGTGCTCCACTCTATTTGTCTGTGTTTTGCTTCCCTCAACTTCACAATTTCATTGTGATGAACAATACCTTATAATGTTTTTTAAATCTCATCTGGAATATTAAGAGGGCACAGACTCGGTCCGTGCCTTAATTGCTATTAAGTCTTTTCATGTTTATGTATATTCGATGAAATGAAAGGACTAATTTCTTCCTTGAGCCCGATTGCCCCTGCACATTCATTATACTTTGGGTTTATCATCACATTATTGACTGAACACTTGTATCAATTCTATCCAAAACATCCCACTTCCTGCGCACTAGCCTTTTTACAGTCTCTGTCGCTTAAGTTCAGTGTTTTGGTTGTCAGCATCTCTCTCCATCCTAAAATTCCATATGAGAGGTGACAGATTAGATCAATCACAGGTTGTTTGAGCTGTAGACTTGGCTGTCATCTTATGTTGAACATGAAGTCAACAAATAAGTCTACCATGGCAGAGGACTGTGGCTGTGTTACTCTGCTTTAACACTGTAGTATGTACGGAATGGACAATAAATTGTGATGGTAATTTGGGAGATAAGACATAGAAATAACTAAATAAATGGTGATGATGATGTATATTCAGTAGATTAGAATAGAATAGAAGAGGTCCTGTGGGTTACATTAGGTGGGACAAGTAGGGTCAACTTCTCACCGAGGCCTCTGTAATAAAACAACACTATTGGCATACCAGTTAAAAAGGTCAACTAACTAGCATATATGAGATTGTGTTTGCCAATGTGCAATGCTAGTGCATGAAGAAAAAATGGACTGTGATGTAGAGAGGGTCCAAGGGGGAGAAAATATAACAAAAAATAAAGAGAAGGCTGCTAGTGCTGGCTAGTGCCATTTATCAATGTGAATAGCACTTGCATTAGCCTTGCAAATGGTTTCCGATTTTCTTACAATGGTGTGATAATATTTTCCATTACAGCTAACAATGACCCCTTGTGGGATGTTGGGAAACTACAGCATAAGAGTCCCTGACAATCGGGCTCAAGGACTTGGTCAAATTTCAGCCGCTTGTGTCCTTACATGCAGCTGGATGCTCGGGTGCAATGTTTTGTAACCTGAGCCTTGGAGTACATATGGGATCGGCATTAGCTGAGGCTGAGAACCTTGTGTTTTCTACTAATCTTTGAAGACATTGCTGGACACTCTTTCAGTTACAACAGTCCATTGTCACAGACTCTTGTAACGCACTCATCTGAAATTCATGTCATGGATTCAGTGGTTTTCAAAAATTCTGCTTGGCAAAGAGCAGATGAATGCCCAGAGTATTGGTCATACTTGAACTAACTGATGACATGCCTTGCTGCAGACGCGTGTGGATTTAGCAGAAGAAAGAAAAAACGTTTGAATGAAAAAAACAAGTTCAAAAACACGTGGTCACACTTGACGTAGTCATGAACAAGCACCCATATTTTATGTGATTTGTTTTTTTCTGTAGCTCTGTGTCTTCATGTTCCTCTTATAGGTGATGTCAGTTGCCTAGCAACGAAGCAATCAGGACCCGATTGTTGCCATGACAACATAGCAGGGGTATCATCACCATGGAGAGAATAGAGATGAAAGGAAGAAGGGAGGGAGGGGAGCGGGAGAGAGAGAGAGAGAGAGAGAGAGAGAGAGAGAGAGAGAGAGAGAGAAGAGAGAGAAAGAGCCCTGCCATTGAGGGGTGTTGAAATTGTGAAGCCCACAGTGTGCAGGTAGGAGGATGACCTCTGTGTGGGCGGCGACAGAGAAATCTCATGAATGCAGAGAATAGAAAAATAACGTTAGGATTCATGCAGCTGGATGCGGAGGTTGCACAGCATTTGGCACTGTTCTAATAGTACAGGCTTAATTCCGAATGGAAATGTCATGACGTACTCCATTTGTCTTTCGTCACAGTAAAGCTGATGCAGAAACCACAGCAGTTTCTTTCTCTGGGGTCTAGAGGCCCTCATACCTAACCCCTTCAAAGGTCATAACCCATCCCTCACGTGACAGTGGCCCACTGGAAAACATCATTTAGCTTCCCTTCTAATACAAAACACATCAACTCTTACGGAACACCCTCAGGTCTCACTGTTTAAGTGTCCTTACGGAAATACAATAAATAAGATTTGGGGAAGTACAGTATTGGTCCGCATTATCAGAAGAGTAAAAGAGAGTGAGGGTGTTGTGGTAAGCTGAAAACGTACCTGGGGTGACCCAAAATCAACTCTATTGGTTACATTTTCCAATTTAACATAGTTTTGAGAAAGACATCCAATGAGGTTAAACGTGATTTTTAAATCTACTGAAGTAGTCTGATCTATTGAAAGGCTCTCCTCAAACAAGGTATTGGTTATATGGTTAGATGGCTTTTACTTTAGAATGAAATTTTTCTTTGTGGTTAGACGTTCTTGAGAAACATCACTGGTACATATTTAACTATAAATTAATACTTGGACATTTTTCAGCTTTCCTCTGTACCCTTCTCTGTGTCAATTCTGATTGTTACAAGTAAAGTGACTATTTTTCAATGTTTCCAGTGCTTTGAGAGATCTGGAAGAAAAATCGCTTTTTCGTACTCCGCACCTTGGGCTTGGAACAATTTACAAAATACCTCTAATTGGATTCGATACGTTTAGAAGCATCACCAAGAATGTTGTGATGGAGAAATGTTCATTTCTCTTAAGAGGCCTCTAGGATTAGCTCTTGTCGTTTTACATTGGATTTTTTGTATAATTTGTTCTATTTTTTGCTATTTGCTATTATGTGCTACTTTGGTTAGGTCTCTTTTGCAAAAGACATTTTTAGACTCAATGAGGCTTCCTGGTTAAATGAAAAGTTAAATTAAAAAAAAAAGGAATAAAGTAAAATGTATGCAGGAACATGGCAGAGAGAAAAGTGGAGAAAAGGGTGAAGAACAGGAATTCATTCACACATCGCGATGACGTAAGCTAGTCTGGGGGTCAGATGGACAAGAATGTAGTGTGAAAGTATTGACCATGTTGATTACACAATTAGTGTAACGGAATGAGATGTTATAATTGTAAACAGTCTTGTAGCTACTAGTATGGCCCTCTAGTGAGAGAGAACAACAGGTGCACTGCAAGAGAAGCTTTAAATTCCTGATATTTTCTAAAATTAAGCTATTTGGCTACATGGAAGACTGTAGTTTGCATCATATATATGCCAACATCATTCATTTAAGCATGTTCTGCACTTACAGGGCATGGCCGGATCTACTTTGGCATGGCCGGATCTACTTGAACAGGCCGTTTCATTGGCTTGATTGTTGCTATCACTTCCGTAGGGAACTCCAGATTAAGTGTAAAAACTGCCAAAGATACGCCGGATAGATTTTCCCTGACAACAGGGATAGCTTAATGAACAAGACATCAACTCCCAAGATCCAGTGCTACTTCAATATATGAACAAGCTTGTTTCTTTTTTTGGTGTTTTGACTGATTGATGTTTCGGAGGCAGGAATTAAATACAGTGTGTTTAAATAGTAAGTTTATTATCACCTTGAAGATTTTGAGATAAATGATAATTGTCTTTTGTAACACCTGAATACTTTTTGTAACACTTGTTGATTTAACCTGCTAATTCTTAACTTTTGCCCGAATGAGGATGGTGTGAACTGGTAAGGTACAGTGGGATTTCATAATACAGAATGATACATTTTACAACAATGCATCAGTTTAAATGACAATTCCTCTATTCCTTTGGTGAGCTTGGAGAGGTGTGTATCTTTGTGGATATACTGTATGTAATAGAGAAATCACCATCAAATCATCTGTCTTTGAATAACTATAAAAATAGATATATAACATTTTGGGGAAAATCTAAATATGAATCCATAAGAAACCTTGGAGACACAATAGTTACAAACCATTTAAATATAATAAAACGTTCTGTATAGAGCTTTATCCACGATTTTTAACCACTGAAATGCAATTTTTCCTGTCAACAATACTGGCATCTGTCGACTTTGACATATTTTTAAAAGAAAAAGACAATGGCATGAAAAATGTACCTAAAAACAGAGTTTAGTATGAATAATCTATGACCATTAGAGAATATTTGATCAATATACTGAGGTAGCACACAGCACCAGTTCATTATGGTTGAAATTAGATACTGTAATTTACAGAGCAGAATGGTAACATATCAGGGTAATGCTTACAATAACAAATTAACACTCACTTTAAAAAAAGGCAATTAAACTAGTCAGTGATTCCCCACTGTTTGATCAGACATCACAATTTACCCACAAGCTACAGACTCTTAAATCACTTACTGTCAAAGCTTGACACATAACGTTTCTGAAAATTTCCCACGATGTATGCCATACTGTATTTCAATGCTATTTTGTTTACAGTGATTGCCATTTAATTTTTCCAACAGTATACATTTATATCGGCAAAAGATATGCGATAAAAAAGAGTTAAGCTTCTCAAATACATGCATTACGACACAAAGTTGAGTCGAAAGCTTTTCCAGACTCATTTTTATAAAATGAATTAGACCTTTCATTCCCAATGTGTAGCATCTCTGTACATCTGCAACTGCTGGGGCTTTTTCATAATCAATCTGCACAGACAATTCTGCTAAGAAACCATGGCCAAAACTATAAAAAAATGATTGCATTTTGATTGCTCAATATAAGATCAATAGAATTTTACACAAGCTTCATTAGGATTAGGTAATTAGGTAATAATCTTAAATTGACAACATTGTGTAGTTATATTCAGTTTACAATGTACACCTAAAAAAAGAAAAAAAATGTTGTAACAAGAGAATGTTTGCATAAAGGTGCAGTTTTAAAACCCAGTGACATGTAGCATTAAGCATCCAGACTGCGACCTATATCATATTTCAGCTCGTGTAGTGCTAGGGTAAAATGTCATGAAAGTCTGTTTCGAAGTTTTTCCATAATCCTGTTCACAAACAAACAAAGAGACAACCAACCAAACAAACAGACAAATGCACAGGAGCGATGGTGGAGGTAAAAAATACTATTCAATGAGCAAATGCAAATTCTAGAATCTGCACATCGTAAGGCTCATTATGGCACATTGTTGGCCAATAGCACGACAGAAATGATGCCAATGATGTGGATTTGTAGCAGAAACTGTACAAGCTATCCAGAGTGGGACCCTTATGTGAGTAAAAAGCAGCGCGGAATGAAGCATATTGTTGGGTTTATCTCATAAATCCAAAGGAATAATAAAATAATATATAAGGTTTCCTCTATACGTCTCCTTCCTTCCCCTCCCTCACTTAGTAGCTGTGACAAACATATGTTATGAGTCACGGCTGGAGCAGGCTGCCAGTCCCCTCTATTCAGACCCCTGCTTTTAACGTCTACGTTTATCCAACACCAAAAACTCCGTCTTCCAGGAAAACTCCTCTGTCCTTGTCTGCTACAGCACCCCTTCCACTTCTTCCTTCCCTCCCTCTTTTTAATTTCCCCCTTACCCGTCCCCAGCCTCCCACCTCTCTCTCTTTCTCCTCATCCCTCCCCTCCTCTACTGCGGGTGTCTGGGAGGCTGTTTTTCCACTGTCTCTCGCTCATGAAGGGCCGCACTAAGCTCCCTTCTCTCTGCCCGTGTGTGGTAGGTAAATCCACCTCTCCGTCTGTGTCGTTCTGCTACTTCCATCTCTCTATTGCTGCCTTGGTTTTGCATGTTAGCTCAAAGTCTGCTAGTCATTCTGGCAGGCTTCGTGGAGGGCTGCGTCTACATCTGTGCCTATTACATTGAGCATGCCTGCCATGTCCTCCACTGTCATGGATTCATCAGAAAATTTGTGTATGATTTCTTTGCTCTCCTTGACCATAGACTCTGGATGGGTATAGTCTTTTGGCATTACGTGGCCTGGCACATGTGGGTGTGTATGTGCCCGTGAGCATGTTTAGACATGCAGAGGGAGTAAAAACTCTTGCAGACTTGTTGATTTAAAAATTATAGATTCACGTATGCAAAGGTTTAATTCTATGTTTGGTCAGGTTGTATCTATTGGGATACAAGGCCAGCGTTGTAAGATTTGGGAAATCCACAATTTGATAAAGTGATGGTCTTCACTTTGAAAGAGGTCATTTCATTTTCAGGGTTGAACACCCAAGATAGGGACAGAGATTTAGGTTGAGGTTAGACAAAGGGGTTTCGAAACACACCCAGTGCCATCACATTAATTGCAGCATATATTTGTGATAATAAAAACACTATGCAGCCAAGAAAAGTCTAGAGCTCCTCCATCCTTAATTAGACGAGAAGACATCAGTGCTCATGCTAGCTACACTATGAACTGGTTAGTATCTCTGTTCGAGTTCTAAATGTGAAAACAAATATAAATGTTATATATATATAAACATATCACAGCAGTGCATCAACATTGTGTAACATTTCTATAGCAGCCTGATTCATAGCAGTCCAGTGGATGACAGAGAACAACTAGACAAGTGAAAAATAAGAGGAGGAATGTCCATGTTTTATGTTGTTCGATAGATCAGGGCGATGCTTCAGTATGTAGGCGTATATGTGTAAGAGACTACCATCAAAACAGGTGCACAGGACTACATCAGAACATCTCAACAGGTTCAGCAAAGCCTGCAAACCTTAGAAAGTAGAGGTTACAGTATGGATTAAAGTATTCCTGGTAAACCCTCTCACTCCTTTCAGAGTGTGCCCTCCTACCAAGTTGTCAATTTAGTCTATATATTATGCTATTACGAAATATAAAATATTCCTTAAAACATAATTTTTTCCCTGAAAATAAGAAAGTATAGTCTATAAACAATGGCTCTGTTTATTAAATGTTGTGTAAATGAAGCAAAACTGGACAAATGACCTTTGCACAGCTTGGATTTCATGGGTCCCAATGTCCTGTTCTTGTTCATTGGTCTGTGGTACCATCTTTATGTATGTGCAGCATTAAGCTTATACACAGGATGAGCTCACTTATTCTTGTGTTCTTGCGTCCTATCATGTAGGGCACAGAGCATAAAAAACTAAGGAATGTCCAGAGCAGACTAAGATAAGGTTTCTTCTAATGTGGTAAATGTGATAAATATGTTACTGAAGGTGAGATCAGGGCCATCGAAGGATCACAAGAGGAAATAATCATCTCCCCATCAGGTAGCATTAGAATTAGAGGTGCACCATCACTCCAAACTGTGAAGCTCCACTATACCAGTTACAAACATGCCTGGCACTATGATTTACGGCAAACACACAGCGCATCAAACACACACACTAAAGGAGCACGACATAGAACGGCTACAAACGTGGCGTTGCCAGCAAGGATTTAAAGCAAATCAAGTTGTAATACCTACAAGGACAAAATAAGCCACAGAGGATCAACCATAGAAGTGTTTGGAACGACAGAACTATCATCTCACTCGAAACATGTACCAAGTTTGAAGAGGATAGCACTAGTGGCTAAAGCTAGCTGACAGCAGACATGCTGGTATCGTTAATGAGCAAAGAAGCAACAGTGAGAAGAATTTTGGAATTCTTCGCCTCTTGGCTTTAGATGAAGAAGTTTTTGGTATACAAGGATAAAGGTTTCCATAGCCGATGCAATAATTGATCCCCGGCTGCACACAAGCAATCAGGCAATATTTAACAGTTGTGTATAATCAAATGTCAAGCAACACACAAAGCCTATACAGTCAAATTACAAAGCAGTAGTCCATTTTAAAATATTTTTATTTCGTTTGGTGATTTTAAGAAAATGTTTTTTGCACTTTTTGAGATAGATAAAAGAAAAAAAGAAAAAGGGTCACGGGTGTTGAATGCATTTCAAGTTTTTGTTCTATATAGGCAAAGTATGATGTCAGTAATGTCACACACTGCAAAGCTGAAAAGGTAACTTAAAGCACTTCATTTCGACATTTCATTTTTCAAATTTCTTTGAGTGAGACAATGTCCTCTCCGGTGTAGCTAGAGAGAAAAATCAATGTCATCAACAAATTAATAAAGAAATTTGCTATTCGATCAAATCAAAATAAAAAATAAAAAGTTTTTGGATGTTGTCAATTATACATTTAAAACTTTCAAGTAAATAAAATGGGAATCGGAAAATCGCCATGCGCAGGTCAGACCTTATAAAAATCAGAATTGACAAAGATAATTGCAATCAGTCCAGATCTAGCTCTTAATGCTTAATTTCTGCATCAGTTGTTCTGCAGGGTTCCTTCACATTCAATTTTCCTAGAAAAACTCCTGAACCATTGAAAAATATAGATAAAGCTTTTTAAGGTATAACACTTAAACTGCCCATCAAAGTGGTGGATGGATGGATGAAGTGACACCTGTATGCAGCGCTCAGATCCACATGAATGCCCAACAACTCACTGAAACATCCAGCTTTCCCCCTCAAGTCTCTCTGTTTCTTGCTCGCCCTGCAGTCTTTTCTGCACTCCAGCATCACATGATCTAACACTGCGCTCCTATTTGCTGAGGGAGAAAAGTACGGGCGCCAGCTTTCTGCAGCTTATGTTATGAATTAAAATGATGCAGAATCCTTGTACTTCAGATATGACATCACATACGCTGGAACCGAGATTGTGTGCTTTTTACGATATCTCCAAGCCCTCGAATGTGTCGTTGGACTCTCAACAGATAAAAAGTGAAATGGCTACCCTCTAAAGTTCCTCCATTATCAGCTCAGGAGAAGGAAATTATGCATGAAATTCACGTTTCACCATCTCGGTATTCCATTTCCACAAAGAGCTTTATAATGAGTTGGATAGTGTGATTGGTAGATTGGTCAACCCCCCTGATCAGCAAATAGGAAGGATTGCCATGAATCAGTCTCATGCTGAAGTAGTTTTGGACATTTGCTCAAACACAATCATAACATGACATCACACCACATTCATCAGCTGGAGTTTTATCTAGCATCACAATGTCAATGCCAAAGTCTGTTCATTGTTGAACAAAGTAAAACAATAAATAAATAAATGACTGTTTTTATTTAGTTACCAGTTTAAAATGAGGCAATACCAATTTAACAGCCAAACATAGTTGGCGTAATGTATTGATTATAGTAAGCAGTTATTTAGTGCTCTTAAGTCTGTGCTATCAAGGCAGGCCACTGGTGTCACGTTAGGACCGTTTGCATTGTTTTTTAATAACGCTGTTCTAAGAGAAAATACTCACCAGTGTACAAACCCAGAAGTCTTTACTGGGTTGATTCGGTTGAGTAGATTCTGTCTGCCATCTCTACCTGTTGGCTACTTGATCCTTTGTGTTTATCGTCTTGGCTAGAAGCAACACTATCGCTGACCACACTGGTATTGTTGTGGAAGATTTACTACTGAAGCACCCAGATCATAATGGAAGACACCAAACATTGATAGGGTTAAAAGAAAATATATTGTAACTACAATATAGGAGAAACACAGACACACCTGCTTACAGGAACAGGAGAAGTAGCTGTCTCTCAAAGTAAGCAGTACAAGAGGGGAGATAGAGACCAGTGTGCTGAACAAGAAATGAAGGCTTTGGCTGGTTAACCAAAGCCTTCATTCGAAAGTTGGTTAATCTTTTTTTAGGCATACATCGGTTACCATAATAGGAAATAGCAGAGTCCATTCATTTGTTTACCCTAGGTCACCATCCATGGGGCCTTTGATGTTATTTTAAATGAACATAAGTCCTTATGTTCTTTCCTATAAGAAAAAATTGCATTCTTGACTAAACACTTGTTAATTCGACAGCTCTGAGTTACATACAAACTATTTGTTCAGCCTGTAAACAGAACATCTCAATGTGATGAATTGTCAAGGCTTGCAGTTTCTTTCACATTCCCTCCTTTTGAACATTTATCAACATTACTTGTAACTATATATTCTCTAGCATTTCATATTTCAAATCAAAGCAATTGATAAAACCCTTGAAAAATACACTCTTTATATAATGCATGCAATATCACAAAATCTTTAGGGGAACAAGCAAAGCCAATAATCAGAATCACATATAAAATCTGAAATATTGTCTGTGTTACCGGAGTTCGTCATATTGTCAAGTGAAACTCCTGACTACAAATAAAGGTGACCATAAAACATGGACATTCCTCCTGAGGGAGGTCTGGTATCACAGTCATATAGCCTGGTAAACATATCTTTCTTAATTGGCAGGGAAAAGTAAAAACCAGGTTATAACTAACTACACTAACTGATATATGAGACAAAAACCTCTTTAGATCTTAAAGAGGGAAAAAGTCTCATTGTATCAGCTTTACAATCTTTCCTGTTTGGATTTCTTCCTTTTATCTATCATCATCAGTCAAGATCTTCTGCATAGGTCAACCTTGGAAGACTTCATCCAAGTACTGTTGTATACGTTGTAGAAAATAATCATTATTTGTATCCTCACTCATCACATCAGCTTGTATTGCTACAGCGGATAGCGAAGTATCAAGGAGTTTCCGTATCATGGCTTTTGCGCAACCCAAAAAACACAGAACCATTAAAAAGAACAATAATATTCCTCCGATGGGTGGTAAGAATAACTGTAAAAGTTTTTCACCCCATGATCCAAAAGTACCAGTTATTCAGTTATCCATAGGTGCAGACTTTGTCTGTAAAGACATCTGAAAATGGCTTAAAGTTGAGATTACATCCGTTAAATTATCTGTGGTATCTGGAACTAAAGTCATACATAATTTTAGCTGGGCCTTGTGGGTTTTTCTGATGGCTGTTTATGGCATCCATGGCGATTCTGTTAGATTTAGCGCTTAATCATTGACTTATTATTATTATTTTATTTATTTATTTATTGATATATTTTTTATGACTATATATTATTATTATTAATATTATTAGTTAGAACTTTTCAGTTACTTATTCCCTTTTTATATGTTATTTAACATGTACACATTTCAACAGTTTATTAAGCTATTTACACATTAGTCTATTAGTAAGTCTGTTAAGTCTTTAAGTCTACAGATGAGTTACTTAACAGTATCAACTTACAGCACCTACAGACACCGACCACAAAACAGAACAGACGTAACAACTGCTCTCCTTACTGCATCCCCTCTCTCATACCACCTCTGTATTAATCACTCACAGACAACACAAATGAGGAGGGAGCTAGGGATGACCACTCAAACCTGTCTGTAGTCACAGACCATTAACGAAAACTACCAGATACGTACCTCAGGCGGGACCCTGTCCCCCTCGAGATGAGCCTCTAACTCCCTCTCGCATGCTTTATTAGGGGGGAAAAGGTCCTACAGGCAGGAAACTTCTTTTTCTCCTTAAATCAGTCCGGACATTGCACAAAGAGACTACATTGTCTTTCACTTCTAACCAAACTCCCAAGTCGTCCAGACCCCAGAAAACGGCCCCTTTCTCATTCAAGTTAGTTCCTTAGAACTCTATTCTACAAAAAACATTTTTAACCCTAATCAGTGTGTGATTAAAGCCTAAACCCCTTTTATTTTTTAATATTTTAGTAATGGTAAAAGTACTAAATTCTTCACACACAATGATTATTTCATCAAATTTTCTATAACCCCTCTAGAAATTGTAAACAAATTGAGATCACTCACTGTGCTCTGGTTTCTGGGAGGAGATCACTGAGCATCTCTGAAAACAACCCACTGATGAGTCCGGGGATTCTCACACGAGGTCCTGGCCAGGGAATGACATCCTTCCAGAAAACAGACACGGCATAAAGGATCTCGGTGGGACCTCCAATATGCTGTGGAAGCTTTAGTACTGAAGCATTCAGATCATAATTGAAGACACCAAACGCTGATAGGGTTAAAAGAAAATATATTGTAACTACAATATAGGAGAAACACAGACACACCTGCTTACAGGAACAGGAGAAGTACCTGTCTCTCTCAAAGTAAGCAGTACAAGAGGGGAGATATAGAACAGTGTGCTGAACAAGAAATGAAGGCTTTGGTTGGTTAATCTTTTTTTAGGCATACATCGTTTACCATATTAGGAAATAGCAGAGTCCATTCATTTGTTTACCCTAGGTCACCATCCATGGGACCTTCGATGCCATTTTAAAAGAACATAAGTCCTTATGTTCTTTCCTATAAGAAGAATTGCATTCTTAACTAAACACTTGTTATTTTGACAGCTCTGAGTTACATACAAACTATTTGTTCAGCCTGTAAACTGAACATCTCAATGTGATGAATGGTCAGGGCTTGCAGTTTCTTTCACAGTATCCTGCTGTGCGCTCCACATGCTGAGCCAACCTATCAGTGAAGGTTGGGGAGGGAGCCTCTTCGATAGATTTCCTCAGAGGTGCCTCCAAAAAAATATTTCTTTAAATTTTAGATAGCACACAGAGTCATAATGAAAACTCTTCTCCGTCACGCAGTGCTTTATTTACCAAATAGTTTTGGCTATAATAATAATAACAAATTATCTTTTATGATACAGCCATCCACACTACAACAGAGAGAAATGATTTCTCTGCATTTGACCCATCATTGAGGGAGCAGTGATGCCAGTCATACCCACTTTCAAGTTTAATGAGACATTACTGGAGAGAATCAATATGGTCAATTCAGTTTCTCTCTTACTGGTCGGAACCAAGTAACTAAATTGCTATAAATGTGTTATATGTCTAAGACAGGATCCACTACCAGGAATGTTATGATAGTAGTGAATAAGTGGCATAATGGTAGAAAAATCAGGGTTTGTGTATTAAAACCCAAAGTTGAGAGAAATGCTAGAAAATACAACACCACAAGGTAAAATGTTAAGTTTTACTGACTGGGTTGATCTCACAAAGATAATGAAATGGACAAACTAGCTACCTCTGCTGTAAGAGTATTTCAAAACAGAAATAAACATGATTATGTACTGCATGTTAATATTGTATGGACATATTGTCCTTTGAAAGACACATGTCTAGTTCTGGCATCTTGATTTGATTAATGATACAAGTCATTATAGCAGTCAAAGAAAAGGAGTACATGGTTTCTCATAACCACACCATTTATATACAATGCTATATATTTTTTGGGCGGCTTTAGAATAAGTGGGTAGAGCAGTCGTCCCTCAACTGGGAGACCATGGTTCAAGCCCCGCCCCTGACGCAACATGCCATGGGTCCTTGAGCAACACCTTGAAACCTCAGCCTTGGGGGCGCTTCACAGTGGCCGCCCACTGCTCCCTCAGGGATGGGTTAAATGCAGAGATAAATGTCACGATGTTATGTACAATATGTACTGTGTAACGTGAGAAATAAAGGACGGTAATATACTGCAACAAATTACCTCAAACGTTAAGAAACTCCTTTCCTATGAACAATCTCTCATTGTTGTGCCCTATTTGGCGTCATGGTTTTATTAGTGTGGAAACAATGTGAAGCATCACTTTTATGTTAATTGAAATGTGTCTGGCAAGGATACTGGTATTGTGTCAAGTTTATTCAGTAGCCCATCAAGATGCAGTTACATTACGGACTATTTAACCCATCAAGTGTTTGAATCTAAATGAACATAATCCAAGTGCTCTTCATTATTTTGTGGTGAGCTAGTTTTTCATGAAATTTGTCAAATAGAATGTAAATGTTTTAGTTACAGGGGATATATGAATACATTACGATATATGCAGCCGAACCAATGTGATAGCATGTTCTGCGGTTTGGCGTGGTGGAGAGGCACATAGTGGCAGCTGTAGCTGAGAGAAAGCTGTTTAGCCTGTGGGTGGTTCTGGTTTACAAAAGACAGATTTGAGTAAAGGCTGAAGATGTGATGGACAGTCCATAGCAATACATCTCCCCCATCATGCATTTATAAGTCTCTAAGCTTGGGCCTTTAATAAAAAAATTTAAAAAATCAGGGCATTCCCAGACTAATCAATCTTTTGAGGTGTCTTGATGAAGTGTGCAGCAGGTGTATCATGCAAACACTACTGCATCTCTCCAAGTCAATACTAATGCTGATGACTCACATGGAGCTGAGGTGAGGTAATACTCCACTACAGCGTTCAGGCAGTGAAGGGGCAGATTGGATTAAGGTTGTGTTCACGTGCTTATGTACTTTACCCACACATGAACGGATATTTTTAAATCAAGAATGTGCACAACTCAGACATCAAGTGAAAGCTGATGGTGTAACGGTGTGGTGGATATGAAATGTTCTTTCAATTCAAATTATCTCTTAATGTCTTTTTCATTTTTAGCTCTGAAGATACTTTTGATGCTTGATAAGGAAGCCAGAGATTACTGTTGAGAGTTTACAGGTACATGAATGATGATCATATGGTTTAATCCTCCTGATGAAACACAATAGGATGAGTTGGAATTCTTCTTACCAACCAGTCTAATGAGTTGTAAAGCTAGGACAAGGATCTACATGCAAATGGCTAACGTCTGGATGGGATAATACCTTTATGCATGTGTGCTCATGTCCACAATTACTGAGACCTAAAAAGAAAAGAAAAATAATTAGGCCATAAGCAGTATTTAAGATCTGATGGAAAGAATGAATAGACATATTTCAATTTGTCTTTGTGCTATGAATCTACACAGAGATGTGATGGACCTGGCTCCAAGTTTTTGATGTGAAATTGTTTGGGAGAATGAATCCATGAGTAATCCATAATGATAAGGTAGAGGTTTTTAAAAGATGATCAAAACATCCATCTTTCACTAACATTTTCAAACCTGAATTAATGTGTTGCTTTCCAAAAGTTGTTTTATCCAACAATGCCTTGTTTCAATTTAAAAAAAAAAAAAGTCTTACGGTTTACCTTATGTGTTCTTATTCTGATGGACTACCATGGAGTAGCATGGATGTTGGGCAGGTCACTGGGTTGTGAGTGTTCTGCTTTGATGAGAAAATTAAGTACAAATAGTCCTCCTCATTTTCCACCTGTGGGTTTTATTATTTTGTAGAGAAGAGATGTGGAAATTCTCATTTGGCCAACGTTATGACAATATTATATTGTAGTTGTTGATTTGTTAGGGAGGATGACCTCCCTCGGAACATCATTTCCACTATTATGAGCAATAGCAGATCAGCATTACAAAAAAAGAGGCATGTTGAAATACTTAAAATTGATCTTGTAGATCCCACCTCCAGAGGAGTATAAGCTAAATCAATCAATTACTCTTCATATTTTGCTCTCTCTCCTGCCTCTCAAAAACAGAGGAGGACAAACCGCCTCTGCTTCTATGGACCAGAATCCTCTGTAATAAAGGATTTAGTATCAGTCTGTTTAAATGTTAAAGACCCGTGATGATACAAATAATATTGGTATGTCTTTTTAAAGTGTAAGTTATTGCACATCTGGCTGAACCTACAGTGTTTTAGGCTTCACACGATTCCTGGCACTCAGTGAGCTGCTGTAATAGCCAGCGGTGAATAATACAAGCGCTAGCAGTTTGCTTTCGAGAGTCACACCGCTTCTGCACATTCTCTCCGTACAAGAGGAAACGCTGGCATCTGTCCCACCGATTCTGCATGTAAGCCCTGCTTTTATGTACACAATCACCCATGAAGCAGTCATCTTATAGATCTGGTCACCAGAACAATGGTGGCAGTTGGTCGATTTGTTAGGGATCTGCCACCCCCTGCAGAAGTTGTCATGGAAACGCTTTGGCTCTTTTGGGGCTCTCTCTCTATATCTCTCACACTCACATACATTGCAGCAATAGGATGTTAATGCTATACTCAACAGTGGAGCACCACAGTTCGGGTTTCCATGTGACTCCCTTGCTTACGTTATGCTATAGTGGAAGAGGGAAACCGCTTGTAGTATATATATCAACATGGAAATGACATTGTATCTTTATTTAGTAATTGCAAGAAACGGATCTTTAAGTAAAAAGAGACGTGTCTGACTACATAGAGAGTTGAACATTTTAAACTTAAAAAAAACATCTGTTGTATCCAGCATGATCCACATGGTGCTACATAGTGAAAATATTCATTAATCAAAGGTCTGTGAAATCCGTGTACTGCGTACAGTCATGCCTGGGTTAACATGGATTCCTCCTGCAGTCCTTATACATGCTGGGGCTCAGCAAACTGAGAAATGCCTTCTTTGCATTTTCTCCATCACAAGTTATTTTAAGTCAAAGGAAAACCATGGCTTAAGAATTCATTACATTACTCAAGACTGCAGCTGATGAAATCACACACATTTGGTAACAGCTGTAACAAAAAAAGATGGAAAAATATACACAGTCACTGTGTATTGATTGATCGATGTTTTAGAGTTTGAAAAATAATTGACCAGCATTATTCTTAGATTCTTTGACTATAATTAAACCATATAAAAACCAATTTTTAAATGATCTCTATATTTCAACTGTCATAAGTAGCTAACAACAAACAGTCACATTCACTGTGAGCTCGACGTTTTGATATCCAATAATACAAGGACATTTTAAGGAATTGTGAGAAGTCGTAGAGAAAGAAGTAAAAAAGAGACCCAAAACAGTGCCAGCAAAATCCCATCAGTTTCTCAGTTCAATCGCCGAAAGAATACTGATGAGTTAGTATTTCAAGATGACAAAAATTTGGGTTTGTAATGAATTTAGTGATGAATTCTAAATGATTAAAATGTAGCATGTATGTTAGTCATTCATTCATTCATTCTTTATCGTAACAGCTTATAAATGTTAGTCAGCTGTTGTTTAATAAAACTTACACTGCTAACACTGGAGATGGCACAGAGCTGTATTGTATGCATCTTAATAAAGGTTTTTGTCTTACCAAAAAATACACCGATCAAAATTTGGTTCGCTGAAAAAATATATAAAAGGACATATTGTTGGAAGAAAATAAAGAACCAATGAACACTGTAGTAGTAAGCATAAAAAAAGGACCCCTAAACTTCGCCTCTTCGCCTTCTCAAACACACAAACACACACAGGCAAACACACACACGTTATGCAAGTTCTCTAATATTGAGTTCCGTGACATGAAGCTGTCCAGATGTAGCCTATATATTTTTGTTCTGAAAATAGAATTAGCCTACAAAGTGTTTTCTTACACATTCTTGTATTGATTTTGAATTGATCTCTTGATTGATAGACTACCCTCTCTGATCTTTGAGTAAACGGTAAATATAATATTTCCTAAGAATTTGATTCTAGTCTACGTCACCCTTGTTTAAATTGAGCATAACCCTCTATCGACCTTTGACTGAGGATGTTAGCACATTGCAGAATTGGCTGGATATCTACTGCTCTTTTGTTGGGTGATAATGTTTTTAAGAAGAATAAACTGTAAGCAGCACACAGATACATTTGGAAGAGAGTGTGTGTTCAATCTCATACTGACGTCACCCGAGAGCATTGAGTCCTGCACCGCAGTAGGTCCTGAGATGAATGCACAATATTTAAATATAGCCTACCTGGTTCTCTCGCTCCACCCTGTGGGCTCACAATGTAAGCACAATGACACAGAGCAAGGGAGAGGAACAAAACCAAGATAAACTACATGTATGAGACATGGATCATGTGAGACGTGTGGAGAAAAAAAAAGCAATACTAAATTGGATTTGCCATTTTAAAGCAACATTGTCAGTTACCTTAGCATTAAATAACTATTTAACTATAATGTCAAATTATGTCATGTCAGCTCAGAATCAACCTTTCACTCAACACTGATCTGTTCCAAATATTACCACTGCTTCACGCAGCTAAATTGTATTTAAATATATGTTTTTAAAAGCACAAGTGAACTCTGTAGTACTTTCAGAAATATAAATCAATTGGAGGTGGATATTGAACCAATCAAACAGTTATCCTAATAAATAAGGACAATTTGTCAACTGGCTAAACACTAAAGAAGAAAAATTAGTCGGCCCAACCGATCATCTAAACTTCTATTTAAACACCTTAAAAATCAGTTATTGCTAAGCAATCCTACTCCTTAATGCTGAAAATATATTAAGGCGTGCGATGTTCGATGAAATGTCCTTTCACTTTATTTCATTTCATTGTTTGATTGTTTTGCATAATTTGGGCTAAATTTTTAACCTATACAGAGAAGATTTGAAACGTTTCAGAACTTTGGACAGTTCCTCAAACATTTCTTTAAAGAATCCAACAGGGGGCACTAGTGACACTGTGAGGTGATAAAAGTGCAGGCTGTTTACTCTATGTCCATTTAACGTATCCCAGCCTTAGTGTGTGCGTGTGTGTGTGTGTGTGTGTGTGTGTGTGTGTGTGTGTGTGTGTGTGTGTGTGTGCGCGTGTGTGTGTGTGCGTGTGTGTGTTTGTATTTTCATGCTACCTTTGTGTAAATAGATTTATATTTGATTATGTCAGATCTCTCTATTGAGTATCTTCATCGCTCTCCCCTCATGATTCCAGCTGCGTATTGAGTCTAAACTTTACGGTCAATTAAAAGGAGAGAGGGAGAGAGAGAGAGCGAGAGAGCGAGAGAGCGAGAGAGAGCGAGAGAGAGAGAGCGAGAAAGAGAGAGAAAGAGAGAGAGAGAGAGAGAGTAGATCATGGATAACGTTTCCAGTGTTAAACCATGGCTGTTAGTCTAAATGCAACGAATATGATTGATCTGAGGATGCATAAAAACCTGCTTCCTGGACCGGAGTACCGCTCCGACCACGTTACAACCTTGCACCCCGTCAGTTAAACGGCATTACCGACCGATCGACCTCCCCCCAACCCTTTCCTCCTCTCGCGCCGCGGTTGTGTTTGAGTGGCGGCGGACCGAGGAGCTGAGGTCTGTGCTGTGTGTCTGGTGTGAGGCTTCGGACTGATGTCTCTGCCTGTCAGGAATTTAAAGTGTCTCTCGCCGGTCATGTGCCAGTGTAAGGTCATCTGCAGCAACCGGACCCTGTCTCTCATGTTCGGGTGCAAGGTAAGCCGGGGCTGCGAACGGCTGGTAGTGCAGGATCGTTTAGTTTAGCCAAAAACGGAGCAAGCAATCCGATCGCCAAGAAAACGCGCTTTTAAATTCGTTGAAAGGCCACTTCGGTTAATTGGCACAGGGATCCCACTTCTCTACGGTAAACACGCTTCATTCACAGCAAATCACCATTACGGCAGCGCGCGCCTTCATGCCCATAGATGGCAGATCTCCATTTACACGGAGCAGGCGACAGCATCCTTGGCAGGCAGGGTTGTGTTTGTTGGTAGCTCGCCTGTAATGTATGTTGAAAGAGATTTAATGAATGAAACATCGATCGCCGTCCAGTGGACTCACTTCTTCTCAAGGATTCTCTTCCAGATCATCCAATGCTCCATCTCTGCTGGTTCATTTACATTTGGATTTGCATCCTAGCAAAGCAAACTGCATGGCATGCATGCGACCTTGGAGACTTTACCGCTCAGGGCCACTTAAATATCCTTCATTTTCAGGGAAAGTGTACTGAAGCTCAGTCTCAGCTGTAATTCAGGTAACATGAGCACCGTCCCTGCTGTTTATAGCCTGCTGAGGAATCAGCTGCTTTTCAAAGCTGATATTTATCTTTCAATCAATTAACGTTTTTTTTTCATAGCACATTTCAAACAATGTTCAAGCCTTTCAAGGTGCTTTTGAGTCTACTATAACGAGAGAAGTTAAAAATAGGATGCAAAGAATGATAATCACCATTTAGAGGCCAGAGCAACACATATGTGTTGTGAAGAAACAAAAGGATGATAGATAAACGTAAATAGAAGTAAAGGCGTTCAAATAAAGGCATATTACGCATCACGAGTAAATGTTTTAATGGAATATCAAAAGTAATAATAAAGAAAAATAAGTAATTATGACTTAGATGTTTTGATCAAAATGAATAAAAACAATTGAATTATAAGTCATTACATAAAAGCCATACTGAATAAATGGGTTGTTTTTAGTTTACATTTAAAATGATCAATGTTTTTATTTTCCTCTCAGATCCTTTAGAAGGTTGTTCCAGTGGTTTGGAGCCCAGCCAAATATTTTTGTCCTGCTCCAAGGAACAGGTCAAACAGAAGAAGGAGAGGATCTGAGGAACTTTCCCTGTTCATAGATCTGATATTTTGTGGCAATGCCATGTGGCAACCAAATAATTTTAAAATCGGTGTTGAGACTTTTGAAAGAAATATACATATGTGTGTGTTAGCACTCATTGAGCAGTTTATTGAAGCAGATTTTTTCTGTGATTCGACCAGAAAGGAGAGTTTAGCATTAGTCTATAAGAAGTATTTATTATTAGTTTTTCAGTTGCTTCGAGAGGGAAATGTGTAAGGGAAAGATTTTTGGGATGTCCTTCAAAAGATCAAATGCTACTTTGTGACACAGTGACATAAGAAATCTTAGAAAGAGTCTAAAATCACTACTAGATTTTTTTGCTTCATCACATTCTCCCTCCCAGCCTCAGGTGTGGCAGCTTAGTGTTTCCCTCCATATGGCTGCTTAGGCTGTTGGTCCCTAGAAGCCAAATCCAACCCACTTCTCTGCTCTGGAGAATCTTTGTTCATACACTTCATAAAGTCATGTATATTAACTGAATGCACGGATTCAGTTTCACTGCCTGCATTTTGAGTAGGTAGCTATTATTAGTTATGCAAAGTTTTTTGTTCTGTTATTTGCACATTTTGGGGAGAGGGGGGTTGGGGGGGTTGAAGGTGAGGTCTTACCGTGCTCAATGTGAGTATTACAGACACAGATAATTCCGTGTGTCCCCGCGCCGCACACTATCCTGGTTAATATCTTCCTCTGTTTTCACCATCTGAGATGCCACACCTCCCTTTTTATGAAACATTAAAATTATTCTCCACAGACTCCAATTGCCTCCACACTCATCTTGAAATGCTGAAATGAAACTCCCAAACAAAGATCTGGCTTTTAATAAGAGCAGATATAAAAAAAAAAAAAGAGAATCAACCACTGTATTAGAATAGACTGCGCCTGGTTTAACAGATCGTGGTAATTATGGTGGGGTTCAGTGAATTTCAAGCACATAGTTCAAGCAAATAGTTCATATTTTGTGCAAAAATCCTTTCTTAACCAAGTTCCCTTTTTCAATCACTATATACAAACACACTCGATTTTGTTTGATGAGCCATCCTGATATTTCCCTTTAATTAGCTTGTTAACTCTTGTGTACATGCCCAAATACCTGCACTGCACACACATCATATATATATATTTCGAGGTCGCCCACAACCAGCTTTTAACCAGTCTGCTCAAGGCCTGTGGTGGTTTGTTATTGATGAGATTTCATTGGTCCATATCATATTATTGTCCAGTATAGTTCATGGTTGTTTGGTTATTGTTTTTCACATATCTTATCTTTATTTATATTTATATTCATTGGATTGATTTCCCAGGAATTCTCCAGGAATAACATAAGTTAGGAACGACTTGCTACTTCTTAAGGTAATTTATTTTTAGCATGATGCTTGTTCTTAAGCAAAATCCCCTACAGTATTTTTGAGTCAAATTAAATCCAGAAACTTAACTAAAAGGGTCTTTTTGTGTTTGGAAGCATTAACTAGTGTTCTCTTTTATGCTTAGTGTTCATCAATGACCTCACCACATTAAATCAAGACAGACGTCCTCATGAATGCTTGTATTTAAGCTACCACTCAGTACAGCGTTTATATTTTAGGCCAAATAATGTCAACCAGCAAAAAGATAGAGATTTAATGGTAACAGAGTATTAGACTAATGAATGATTTATGAATCAGGGATTAGTGTGCCTCACCTCAATATCAGGATTAATGATTACCTCATCGTGAGAATCAATGCTCAGATTCTTACTGACAAACGGACAGGAATACGATTTGCTGTCAGTCATTACCAACCAACCAATCACATGATTAGGAGTAATAATCTAGAGAATGCCAACAGGATACCAAAGTAGAGGTGGTCTGCTTTGCTGCGCTGCACATTGGTACTTTGGCAGTCTGTCCATTATAATTGTATAACACAATTGTGTGTGAGGTCCTGCTGTTGCTGTGCAGTCCATTTTTACAGCCTTACAAACAGATATTCCTCCTACAGATTTTACCTATTTAATCCTGATGTTAGTGTAGTCTTGTTTTGTAAAGAGCAGTGAGCAACTGAGAGTAAGTTTGAATTATTGCAGCAAATAAGAAAGTTCGGTATTAGACATTTATCAACGCTCAGTTCACAATCAGCTATTTGCAGTCACCTCTACCTTACTAATTATTTCACTGAAAAATCTGGGATATTATGGAATCGGCATCGACTCCATCGTGTCCGCTGCTTAAGCAAATCCTTCATGTTGTCGCAAAATTTCAAAATTGATTCCATGGATCAATTTCAGATTTTATGTCCACATAGAAATTAGTGTTAGGTAGAACTGGAGTGATTTTGGGAAAGGTGGATTGTATGTTTTCCAACACTAGGGTGAGCTTAATCACCAATTGTTTTGGACCATAATTTTGCGACCGTTGGTCCATTAGTCCAGATTTGGTGTACACTTGAGAAGATATATCTTGAACACATTGTTTTTAACTTAATAATTCATATTTTACTCAGTAGGGGGAGCTTTTTACAAAAACACAGTTTTTGGGACTTAGCTTTTTATTTGTTTGTCTGATTTACTCCAAACTCAGTGCATATTAATCGGCATGGGGAGATCTATCTTGTAAATGTCATATTTTACTCTCATAGTTCATATTTTACTCACTAAGGTGAGCATTTTTCATGAATCATTTTCAAACTTTATGCTGACTTAAACATTAGTTGGAGGAAGAACTGAATTTATTTTTAGAGAAATCGACCCTTCATTTCTGACATTAGGCGGAGCATTATCGACAAATTCTTTGGGCCATAAATTCTTAAGCACTAATCTGATTTTGTCCAAATGTTGTGCATATGACTCAAGTCAAGGAGATCAATCTTGTATATATCATATTTTACTCTAAAAGTTCACATTTTACTTACAAGGCGGAGCTTTTTCTTTCAAAAAACGCTTTTCAGGACCTACCAAATCGCTTTCAAACTTTATATCAAAATAGTCCTTTGCCCGAAGAAGAACTGCACTGATTTTGGGATGGGTCCGTTGTATGTTTCTGACACTAGGGAAGCTTTATCTCAAAAAGTTTTCTGGACATAATTTCCCATCCGTTGGTCCGACTTTGTCCAAATCTGGAAAAATGTGTCCAAAATTTTACGGAAAACAATGTTTTCCAAACATAACTTCCTAACCATTGGTCCAATTTTGTCAGAATTCCGTGCATATGAATCGACTCAAGGAGAGCTCCCTTGTATATGTAATATTCTACTTTAAAAGTTTATACATTTCTCATGAGAAGGAGCTTCTTTTTTTTCTTTTTCTTTTTTTAACAAAAATAATTGTTTTCCAGGCATAATTCAAAAACTATGTCTTGAATCATTTTCAAACTATATACCTCAATAGATTTTTATTCCGAGGAAGAACTTGATTCATTTTGGGAAAGATTGGTAGTATGTTTTGGACACTAGAGAAGATTTATATATAAGTTTTAAGTTTTCTAGACATCATTTCCTATCCGTTGGTCCGATTTAGTCCAAACTTGGTGCACATGAATCGACTCGAGGAGATCTAACTTGTTTAAATTCTGTTTCACTCTAATAGTTTCTATTTTACTCACCAGGGGGAGCTTCTTTCAAGAAAAAAAATTATATATTTATATTATAAAAAATAATGTGGACAAATTTCCAATTTAACCTGAGGAGTTCAATAGGGTGTTTGCTTGCACAACGAAGGGGAATGGGGACCTTTTCGGGGATATACCCAAGCTGTGGGGGGCGACAGCCTAGTTCTAGTCTGCTCCTTTGTGCTCCTGTGTTATTAAACCATGCTACTCCTGTAGCTGCTGTTGTGTGAGCATTGAATGTGCTGGCCAAAGATGTTCCTGTAGATATCCTCTGCATCAAAAGAATGCTAAATATAGTCAAAGCTGTAAAGCGGATGTATGTATAAAAGTAAACAGTGTCTGAATGATCTGAATGATCAGTGAGGAGCATATAGGTTTCCTGAGAGGCAGGCTTATTTGAAAGAACTAAAATGTTCAAACTCGCCAACATAATCCTTTCCAAATGTCAAAAACCACTGGAACGGAATCTGCATATTATTGCAAGATGTGTTGCTTAGTTACATGGTGTGTCACTAAATACCTTCTGTCTAGCACATTAGTGTGGCTGCAGAAAGGGCGGTGGGCTACAAGAATCATCAATCCAGACCATTATTACATGTAGTTCACATCATTGGTGCTTTTAATTTATTTAGATTATCAGTTAGCGGTGGCGTCCACTGTTAAAAGTGTTGCCAAATTCATCCTCCCTGTGGTGCGCACACAGAACCAATAAGTTGTGACACCAACATCTTTATATTACCAAATATTCTTTTAGGTCTCAAGAAGAATTTTTGATTTGGGTTGGGAAAAGTGGAACTGAGAGATACAAATTGGAAAAGTTTGATAACATATTTAAACGTATTCCCTCTATGAATCAGTCTCATGATCTCAGAGACACACAAACAGCTTTTGCAGATATTGCCAGTGAGCTAGCTGCAGCAAAGGAATAAATAAAAAAGAAACTATGTTGTCACTCTACAAAAGCATTTTTCTCCCAGAATATTTAACAATCAAAATATTGCTGGTATATGTATGTACTGAAATGCTTTATTCTCCAATTGTTTGATATGAGAAGCAGGCGCCGTTATTTACACTTTGAAACTTTCACACATATGCTTGAGATAAGTTTCGAAATTATATATATTTATTTTATGGAAAGCTGTTAAGAAAGGAAAACAATGATTAAAGGTGCTGTTTGATAATCATTGCTCTGCACCAAGGAGCTGTTTCTGATTAGTTTCTGCAATGATGACAACAGGACACACTGCAGCTATTAATTTTTGTAGTGACACCATTAACCACACATCTACCGTATCCTCTATGGGGAGATGCTGGGGGAGGGGTTAACAGGACAATTCCCCACTACAAGTGCAACATACACAAAAATGTATGTAGTCAGCATAAAAATGGTGTGTGCATGCTTCTGTGGTCAGAGGGGGAGGGGATGCAATGATCAAGACCACTGAGATCTTTCAGGAATACGCTGCTTCTGACCTGCAAACCATAAAATAACACTCGATTACAGGTTTGTGGACCAATTTAGTGTAGCTGCGTGATAGACCAAAATATAAATATATTTTAACTTTTCGTGGCAATGATGTCTCTGTCAATTTTTATTGAGAGTTTAACACGAAAAGAAAAAACAACAACATTTAATTTAGAACATACATACAACATTTATGTTTGGAATTTTTTTTGCTGTTTGGGGTTTTTCTACAGTTTTCACAATCCATGAGTATTATTTTGCAATGTTAGTGATATGGTATTTATCATAAAAACTGGGCTTGATTCATGTTTCCATTCAGTCTACGACAAAACAAGATGGAATCCTTCCCTCTTTACTAGCCCCAGCAGAAGCACCCACCGTGGCACCATTTACCATATCTATGACTCTATTCTGTTTATTACATTTGCAGATGATGCATCCGCGTGGGTCTTATCAATGATGAATCATGGCACAGAAATGAGATTGAGAATCTCATTAATTTGGGTTATTTGAACATCAATCAACAAGCAATTAAGAGCTTTCCAAAATCAAATCTAAGGAAGACAAGATATGTTTAATTTAAGTGTGGAGCATGTAACCGGGGAGTTTATTTTTATTTGATGACTTTTCTTGTTTCACTGTGGTAATATCACCCTTCTAGTAGCGAATACAGCCCAACAGCACTTTATTTTTATTTTCAGAGAATGTGGTTGGTTGGATGAGACACTTATGAGCTTCAAAACAATGTTCTCTGAAAGTCATTTTATACATTTGATCAAAGGTTCACTAAAAAGTGCTTCTGTGTTGAAGAGGAATCTAGATTGTTTATCATATCGTGTACTAGTGCAGTGGAGGTGATGCTCAATATGAAACAATTCCGCTCTGTGGCCGAGAAGCCCCTCTGTGTCTAATAACCACTTACACAATATTACAGCAGAGCCTTCTGGAGCTCAGTTTACATAATAACTTAATAGATACACAATAAATACTAATTAAAAAAACAAAAAAATAACCATTTCCCTTGTGCTGTCTTCATATCAGTATTATTTGGAAAGTACTTTATAATTTGCACGGTTAATAAAGCCATCTTTCTGTGGGTGGCATTGTATTTGCTCCAGTGTGAGTTTATAGTATTACAAAGACAAAACAGACTTTCACCTATTTGGACAATTTAGTTGATTCCAGTGCATCTGCATGGAATGGTAAAAAGCCCTTATTTGTTACAGACCCATTTTTGATTTGGGTTGGATGGAATCATACATCAGATCCTCCCTAATGTAGCTCTAAGCATTCTGCCCCATGGCAAATGAAAAGTCTGTTGTTGTTCCTGCAACATGCAAAGCTTCAGGATCATTCCCCTTGCCCGAGTGCTGCTGTGATACACCTTGGAGAACCGTCTGAATTTAATGTTGGCTGAAGAGAATAAGCACATTTCTTGTCTTTGAAGGATTAAATAGTTGTACTGATAATTGTTGGCTGTCGGTAATGGCATTTGTGAAAATATATAATGAGATATATGCTGTTTTTGGGGTTTGTCACTTGAGAAGACACCTAATCATAAGCATTCAATTTTATGGAAGGCTGGGGGCGGATACCATTGTAAGTATTTGAATAAACATTTCTTAGAGAGTAATCATTTTCTACTGATTATTAATTTTTAATTTCATTTTTTTTCAATTTTTTATGTCGAATAGATGAAAAAGATTATTAAAAAAAAATCAAGTGTGAAACAACGTACATACAAAAAAATAATTATAAGAGCCGATTATTTTAAGATAGAAGAATCATAGGTGTCCTGAAAGGAGTAGGAGGAAACAAGAGCTTATGAAGTCCCAACCCTTATTCCACTGCTGATAGTTACCTATACATCCTTAGCAGTTTTAAACATTTTAAACCAATACACCAATTATTTACAATTGTACAACTAATCAAAATAATTACCAATCAATACTAAAAAACCTCAGTATACTATACGATATCTCTTTTAGTTTTATATACAACCAATCAGTCTATTATCATGTTTCTCCATACAGTAAATATAATATCCTAATCTCAAAATCAATTATCATCCCACTATTTTTTTTAGAAAAGTGTTTTTCTAAACTAAAGAACTTTCTGAACTGTTTTATGTTTGGTTTGTGTTTAAACTCCTGCTCCAAACCAGTCCACAAATTCACCCCAGTGCTTGTAATGCACATACATCTCAGAGTTGTTCCGACATGGAGTTTTTAAAATGGAGTTCCCTTCTCCAATTATACCCACCCTGCATTTCTATAAACATTTTTTGTATATTTCCCAGAAGTCAATTATGTCTTGGTTTGTACATGATTTGTGAAGTCTTTAATTTAACCAGAGGCCAGTGAACTTCAGTGTACGTGACTTGTGAAAATAATGAATGGTGTGTTCACGATTACTTACGTTAAGGAGGATGCTTGTTGTCCCATATCCCCACACAGTAACGCAGAAATGGTAATATGAGTGTAGTATACAGAGTATGTAGTGATTTGTGGTCCAGAATATGTCTTGATTTTTTAACAACATTCCCATAATATTTGCCAGTTTAGCTTTGACATGGCAAAGTAATAAGTGACATGCATGTTATCAATTTACTAGTATGTAAAAACTGCAGGAGGTAAAGCTGGCTGCATGGTTGCAGAGAGAGAAAAATAATGTAGCAGCTGCCACTCCACAGCATTCAGAAGCAGCTTAGTTTCCCCCCGTATGTCAGGGAGCATAGGAGCAATTTTAACTCACATCTCAGCTTTTGACCCTCAATTTGCCTCTTTGACCCTGAAAGCCCCACCTTAGATTTTGGAGCAGTGTCAGAGTTGACGGCTAACGGAATAAGTGCTGTCTCAGCTACAATTTGATTACAGCTTTAAGTCCGTATCATTACAATTTTTCATCTCAGAGAAAGAAATATCCCATTTTAGTTAAAAGCATGAGCTATTGTAACTGTTCAATTAATCATTTATTTCTTATTCCTTATTCTCTATCAAGATGATCTTCCAGATCATCACCAAAATCTAATGGATTGTTACTAGTTCCATACCCCACCTCGCCACAAAAAGTCATCTAACTGAAAATACAGCTTCCAAGCAATCCTGAGAACAGACATATGAAAACATCATCTGTTAGTAGAGTTAATAGTATGTCAATGTGTTTAATTCTTAACACTCTAATGGATTTTTATGTTAAACTGTAATACTGATGGACTTCTCCTGGTTCCCGAAACACTGTATACGTTGAATGCAGTGTGCATTTCTTGGAAGCTGTATGCCTGAGAGGAGTTTAGCTTTCATTCCATTACCTAACGCAGAATAATTTAAAAGATTTGTTCTTGAATTACAAACTCAAATCATGCCAGATATCATTCGATATGTGCTTTACATTACCTCATTTAACCATTACAGGGATAACCACTCTGCGTGCATTTCTTTCGGTATTGAGGGGCCAACGACTGACTACAAATGTTGAGGATTCCCCTTTAATCGACCTTTATAGTGGGATAATTCCTTAATGATGTAAAGCATGTCTTTCATGGTGATGTTCAGAAATAATGATGGTCTTGTGCCAGTGTTTCTATAACAGTGTTGAATTTAATGAGCTGGCTGTAAGCGTATGGGCAGATTTTAATTGTTAGAAGATGTAATCAAACACCTATGAGTGAAAAGGGGCCCCAATAACTTAAACGTTACTGATAATTATATTTATTGAATAACATGTGCTTGTTTTGCACACGCTATCCAAAATCTGATCTAACTGGTAAGGAAATTTACAAGGTCTAAAGAAAATAACAATGACATACCATGCATACGAAACATTTATTTTTAAAATAGTGCTAATTTACAGCATACCAAAAAGGCACAGATCATTCGGTGTTAGAGGTTTCAGTAGACAACAATTAACTGGCAACTGATTCACCTGTAAGATATTTTATTCATTATAGTTCAATCACAAGTTATTATGGAAGTTTTACAGTGTTCAATTAATTCAGCTTTGCATATTACAAAAGCAGCTTTTAGTCAGGATACCATCTGTACCTATAGATTAAATGATGTGTTTGTGCTATTTCACAATCCTGAGTTTTTCCATATGGATACCTGTTAACATCATAACAGTCACATCCCCCAACAGTAGAAGGCAGCATGCAAGAAGGGGGCATGCATTAGAGACCAGTGCCAAGGGCTTCATCAAACTGTGATTGTGAGCTATGAGATCAATACTAATATTTTGGATTTTAAAAAAAATAAAATCATATTTGAAATCTTTACTTATTTATAAAGAACTGAGATGAGTCAATTAAGGAAGGGATTGTTCGCGACTGAAAAACACTGTAACTAGGTAGTTAGTGCTACACAGATTCATAGTGTTTGACCTATGTTTACATGTAGTAATATATAATTCTCCATAATTTAATAAACAAAAACCAATCGCTCCCCACTAATCAACTTGTTATTATTGAACAGGGCTGTCAACAATTCACTTTTTTATGGTCCACCCTCATGCTACTGTTTTCTGCTTCCCTTTATTGATGCACTCACTATCGTTTTCATTTTTACCCTTCCCCCTTACTTTCTCCTTTAGATTCATCTCTGTTTCATTCCCTCTCTATCTTGCTGTCTCAGTGTAATGTGATCCAGGACCGATGAAGGCAGCCCAAACTGTGGTGCTGCAATCCCGGCTCTGGTTGCTAGGCAGCCTGTCTGAGACAGTGTTGGGTGATGCACCCTTCCTCTCGGTCTACTAAAAAAGGGCTTCAGGGGAATATATGATTTCTGGCAAAAACACAAGCGCTAACACAAGACGGGATGCCCACCGTGATTCAGATCACCTTCTGATGTGTTGTTGATGGTGAATGTTGTGTGCATATTTTGTGCCATCACGCCAATAATGAAAGCTACCATGTGTAGCTAACACAGTGGGCTGCTGGCAGGCTGCCAATGTGTGGGATATCAGTAGGGGGGTAAGGTTACTCTGAAGAAACTGCATTGCATCCTACTGTAGTGTCAATATGAGTCATGGCTCTGGTTGTTCTTTGTGGTTGTGGAGGACGGTCGCTTCACTCTACACAAAGTGGCGTTTTTGGCCATTTCCTATGGTGTCTTCACTTTACATTAATGGGACACACACATGCTAAAGTGATATACAGGATTTGCATACGTATATAAAATATATATATATATATATATATATACTATATATATATATATATATATATATATATATATATATATATATATAGTCCCCATTTGGTTAATGATGCCCTTACATTTGCATCAATATGTGTAAAGGGATGAGACATCGATGAAAGATTACCATAACGAAACTGAGGTGAGAAAAGGGAGCTATAAATGAAAATTAAAAAGGCCCTTCAGTCCTCATACTTGAGTCCTTTCCAGGCTAATGACCTCATTTGTGTGTGTGTCCACAGAAGTACAGGTACCAGGATGAGGAGACGCCCCCCTTGGAGCACAGTCCAGCACATCTGGCTGCAGGGAAAAGTGCCGAAATGCTTCATATGAGTGACAAGAATCTTGCTGCCATGGAGGCTATACATGGCTACACACAACACACACATATCTCTCCTGTCAAGGTAGGAAACACACACACACAAGTATTTACATTTTGGTCATTAACATGACAAGCATAAAACATTTGGCTTTCCACATTTAGCAATCGTTCTGTTACTGGGTTAGAATAAACACAAGTTTCCGCTTTTTCACATTGTTTTGCTGTTGATCAGATTCCATCCTAAATCTAGAAGGACAATGGGTGGAGCGCATACCTCGGCCAAGGCCAACTGTCATTTTTAATGTAATGAAATCCTAATCTAAACTTTGACAAGATATTTACGTCAACACAATGGATGACCTCAGGGTCCTCACAATGTTAAAGAAAAAAGAAACATGGATTATACCCCGTCACCTGGGTCTTTTCAAAAAATTCAAGAGAAATTGGGAGTTCAGCAGCCGGACAGCTCTAGGGACAACGTTTCATTTGATATGTCTCAGTCAATCGGTCAAGCACCTTATATATTAATGACAAAAATGCTGACAGGAGCCAAATCTTGCAGTGCTCATGAGAAGAAGTTGGAAAAAAGATCTGAAATCCATCATTTTATCCAGATACAATATAGAATTGATAAATAAAAAAGTTAAATAGACAGAAATACTGTAAAAGCCTTTTATGAATTTGCACTTTCAACGATGAGTTAAATGTTAATCTTCTAGAAATACTTGCATAGGAATAAAATGCAATTATCAGCAACTCTAGCCTTTAAACGGAATGTTTAAGTTTCAGATGAGCTTCCAATGTGTTTGATCGGGCATGGGGTAACTTCATATCAGAGTTTAACAGCACAAAGATCAAACTGTAGGCGGACACAAGATGTGCCGTGTAATGTGATCACGTGATCAATCTCAGGATGTTTTCAGGGAAGAATTAAACCTACTAGGTGTACATGTAGCAGCCATATTGATTCTGATTCACACATTCAGATCTAATCTCTGTTATTAGATTTGTCTAATAGTGTTTGACACATATTGTTGTCGGTACAAAACCACAATGAGACTGATAATCTACCATTTACTGAAAGAAGACCTTTGACATTGGAGTGATGTAATTATATCTTGTAGAGGCGAGGAGTCCATATATGCGTGGAGACTGACGCAAAGCTGAACTGGTTATTTATATTAGTTTAGAAACAGGCTTTAAGGATCTGAAATCAATGGCAGAGAAGCAAAACTCCAGCAGAAGCTCCATGACAGACTGAAGGCACTGACTCAGATGACACCAGAACTACTGGTCACAGAGTCAAAGGATACTGCTGACATCAGTATGATTGTGAGCAGAGGGCCGTTGCTTGGAGTTTATTGACAAATATGTGCTGTAGATGCAAATGCAAGCAGGTATAACCTATTACGTTCAATCATTAGCAATCCATCTCATATGTCTACATGTGTCGTTAAACAGCCTCAATGGCTATTATGCTGGTCCTTTGCGTTCACATTGCCAGACTAAAGTGATTTTTTTTGCCTTCATGCGACACTAATTTGATTAATCCGGGGATGTGTGGGACCAAATATCAGAATTTTTCTCATCGAATTCGAGCCACTTTCATATGCGGTCCGAGATTGTATACGTATACGATTACTGACCGTGCAAGATGAATGTGAATGATTAGATCAGATTTAGTGCAGCTTTTTGCATAAGCTCTGGGTGATGTCGTCAGCACGGGTGCACAGGATTGACCAGAGGGGAGAGATGACATCTACATTACAGATTGATTGTTTGTCTTTTAGGGGTCGGGGAGGACAGCATAAGTCTTATTATGAATTGATATGATATCCCCCTTTGTCATGGTCTGAATAGCTAAATACGATGAATGTATTTGATCATCATGTTAATTGGCAACACTAAAGTGTCGGTAGAAGTGAATGTGAGTGTGAATGGTTTTCTGTCTCTATGTGTCAGCCCTGTGATGAGCTGGCGACTCATTCAGGGTGTAACCTGCTTTCTGCCAATGTCAGCTGGGATAGACTCCAGCCCCCCCGCGACCCTGAGCAGGATAAGCGGTTACGGATAATGAGCTAATGCCATTGCAGATGTGACTGCTGTGAACTCTCGAAACAATCAATCTGATGTGAGCAAAAAATCTGAATTGAAATTCTCTATTTGAATAAGCAGAGGAGATCAGTTCAGTCCATTCGTTGCCCTTCTCTCCGGACATTTGCATGATTTATATTTAATATATTCAATTATTTGCATGCATTTATTTATTATTGCAATAATCATTCGCTGCATAAATGGACTCCATGTTAATATACTAGTAAAATGCTATAAAAAGAATGAAACTGTTTGCTTGCTGTGAAGACCTTTTATCCATTTCTGACCTTACTCGCCGATAGATATGACTAATTCTCTTTGTCCCAGTTGAGTTTATCATCCACAAGCACACGCCAAGGGATCAGTAATTCTTCACAGTTTGATGGGTGCAAAATTTATTATGGTGACATGCTCATTTCCCTTAAATCCACCATTATGAGGTAATTTAAGACCGTTTAAGAGAAATGCTAGAATTTAACATGTTCCGTCCGTTGTTTGGTAACCATAAGGTGACTCATTCACACCATTCTGGCCTGATTGTGTCAAGAAAAGTCAGAATTGCAGTATATCTGCAAGGTAATATAAAGGAAATGGAATTTTATGCAAAGTAATAATTACATTGTGAGACAAGAATGGTCATTTTGTCCCTTTGAACAGGAATAACACTACAGTTCATCTGAGTTTATGTCAATCCCATAAACTTTGCTGCTGCCATTAATATCATTATATCTTCAAAAAAATCCCCCCAAATTCACTTTTTACACCTGTCTGGGTAAAGTTATCCATAATCTACAGCGCCAAGCACTGCTTGGTAACGCTGAAATGTTTTTGAAAGATGAAACTATGTATTAGTGTGGTATTTGGGTCTTTTCATAGTATTTGTTGTACGGAGAATCTAATAAACTGTCCATTCAATGTAAACATGATTCTATATTTAGACTGAAGTGCAATGTCAGCAGTAGGGGTAGGGATTGTCTGTAAGGTAAATCTACATGCAAATATTTGTGTTGGAGGAATACACCTTGGTCAAGAACTTTAATGAGGCATCATAAGATTTCTCTATATGCATGTTATGAAAGTTCTCTGTATGATGATATTACTTTCAATATAAAACAACGTCATTTACTGGTGGTATCGTGACCTGTGATTTGATACGGGAGATGTTTTTCTGAATTCTAATCAACGGACAGTGGCTTTTGTCTGACATAAAATTTGTACAGTTAAATAGCTGTGTTTCCTGAGCATGCTTCTCATAGAGCTTTCCCAGTTCTTGATGTTATTTTACCCACACATTAACTACACACAGCAAAAAAGGGAGTGCTGGAATTTCCGTGTTGAACATTTCTGAGTTGATTTTGACCCCCACAAGAGTTGTTTTTACCACTTCCATTTTCAAACAGTGTTCAGTGTTTAAGGTTAAAACTCATTGTTGATTTCAACAGCGTTAATCCAACTCCACAGAAATGCAATGAAGCCCCACTCACAAAAAAACAACGGTGGGGAAAACTAAGTAGTCACCCTAAGTAAGGCTACTGCTCAGCTAACTAACAGTAACTAATGCTAGAACCTGATCTCTGAGGGAAAAAGACTATATCTACATTACATATTTATCAAACATTAAAATATTTTTACCTAGATATTTTGATAAATATCTTGGTAAAAATATTTCAATCAGGGAAGACTAGATAATCAATGGTAAAGGGGTCTTTATTTAACATTCAGAAATTGAAGGATGGATGCTTTATTTAACAATGTGCAAAATGATGATTATAAAGTCTTTGACTCTGAGGCTCGGCGGGGGGGGTCTGATCTGAGCACCAGCAGAAT
The DNA here is from genome assembly GCA_037951165.1 of Lophius americanus. NCBI lineage: Eukaryota > Metazoa > Chordata > Actinopteri > Lophiiformes > Lophiidae > Lophius > Lophius americanus. The sequence continues at coordinate 4,269,825 of JBBDHG010000061.1, forward strand.
ATATAGACCCTCCAAGCCCGGACACTGGTGATGGTGAACTCCTCTGGGACTGGAGCCAGAAGGATAAGGAATCCGAGGAACTGCATGAGGCTGTGGAGGGGAGGAGGAGGATGTGCGTACTGGCAGCAAGAGAGCTGAAGAGGGAAGAGAGCCATACTCAAAACTGGGAGCAGCTCGATGATAGGTTTAGGTGAGCAGAGAGGTGGTAGCCATTGTGTGCAAGTGAGCAGCTGATAGGGGAGAAAACTGGTCCAATTGATAACAGATGAGAAAGAATGTGAGCATGTGGCTGCCTGACAGCTAGGACAGAGGGGAGAGATGAGCTGTGGTGAGCTTTTTATATCTTCATGAATCAACTTTCGCTACATCTCCATATTAATAAATATCTTTTATCTCTGTGAAGCACTTTGTGAAAGGATTTCTGTGAAAAGTGCTATACTAAATAAATGAATAATAATAATAATAAATCTACAATACATATGAGATGGAGGTTCCCTGAGTGCTCCACTGATTTCTGTATATAGTTTTAGATGTTACATGAGTAGGCTAACATAGAGGATAACTGGTGCCATTAGAGACTAAATAAAAAATGTATTTATTTGCAATCGGTTAGTGGAATAATTTAAACAGACAAATAAAGAGCTTTTTGGCAAAATTAAATGAAATTGAATTATAGAAACAAAAGGAATGAAAGTTACACTGCAAAAAAATCCTATCCCGGATCACCCCTATTTCTATTTCGGGAATACTGCTATTATTGATGAAGACCTGTGTTTCTCTTCATGGAGGGCTGAATGCATGATGACGAATAAAGGTCTTGGGTTATATATACAGTATGTATAGTCAGCGCATACAGATGGATGGATGGCTGGATGACTCGTTTTAGATGCTCGTTTATGCTCGTTAGATTGTTCATAATAGTTTTGATTTGAAGAGTTCTTGACAACGATGATGATGATGACTGGTTCATTTGCCCTTCACGCCAACACTTCCACTAGAAGTACTTCCTCATAGAGAGTTTTAGTTTGACCGTTTTTGTGACTCTGTTCTTTAGTGGATTGCAGGACTTCAGTTGTTGCCCTGGTCGGCATCAATTCTATTTTCACATGTTTTGCTTTCATATGTCTTATCAGTTATGTACCTCTGCTGCCCTTTTCCACCCTGGACAAACCCTTCCTGCTCACTGTGTTTGTGTTGTGTTGCTAGCAGCAGAGAATTGTGGGTCTGTCATCGTTAACAAGTTTTTCTTGATCGAACCTATTCATCTGCAGGGAATGTCTTGATGGGCTTAGTGTGGAGTAATGTAAATGCTTTACTATTTTGCTACTGTAAGTAAAAAGGTTTAGCTTGCCTTAGGCATTTCCCACCCTTCCACAATGTTTGTATAAATAATTCAGTAATGTCTGCCTATTAAAATGCCTTAAAAATGTTTTTAAAAAATCTAAATCTAAAACTAACTTTAATGAGTTGTCTCCTGGCCCATGCCTCATCTCTCTATATTACATCCATCCATTTCCTTCCACTTATCTGGGGTCAGGTCACAGAGGCAGCAGGCTAGGAAGGGCATTATTTCCCCAGCAACACCCTGCAGCTCTTCCTGGGAGATCCCGAAGCATTCCCAGCCCAGATGACATACATATAGTCCCTTCAGCGTGTTCTAACCCGGGTCTACCCCGGGGTCTCTTCCCAGTTGAAAATGTTTGGAAAAACTCAAAAGAGAGGCATCATTTAGATTTCCAATCCCCCTCAACTGGATCATTTCATTACAAAGGAACAGAAGTTCAACGGCTGAGTCCAACATACAGTGTAAGCTCATTTCAGCAGCTTGTATGATTGACCGCAAATATGAGGCCATGGTTCTCTGTCAGAAAATGGTGGACTCTGCCCTTTGGGTTGGGTTGAGATAATACCTCAAGCAAAGGATTTTAGGATACTTCTTGTAGTTTTGTGGAATTTTGTCCAGTTGTTTTGGTGTCATCCCAATTTCAAACCGACCAACAAACCAACCAAAAGACAACATATCTCAAAAACAAAAGATTATGACCAACTTCCTTGGTGGAGTGAACACCCACTGTTGATCTTTCATTGCAGAAGCAGTTAGGCACTTGCAAAATGTCCCTTGTGGATAAATTAGTAGAAGGCCATGTGTATTAGGTCTATGTCCATTAGTTAAGAAGAAATTATTTATTTATCACATACAGCCATAAAAAGTACAACATAGTGAAATTATTTCTTTGCATTTTACCAATCCCTGAGGGAGCAGGGGGGAGGGTTACCTTCCGATCTTCTTATTGGGAGAGGGCTGCTCTACCCACTGAGCTACAGGAAAGAAGACACAGCGAGTTTCAAATATCAGAATCACAATGAATCCCCAACTCAGAGAGTCCCATTTGGACCAGCCCAGCTATCCCAGCATTCATACTTAAATGACCTGCTTAGCTGCATTATAGAAATTCTTCCAAGGAGAAGCAAAGTGTCTCCTGACACATGAAAATACTGCACTGCTGCAATTTGCAAAATTCATAGGCAGAGAAGGTTTTGTTTGGTGTATCAGCTTCAGCTGTTTAGGGTAAAATCCAAACTGATACAGAAAAGATAAAGATCCCACTTAGGGCTGCACCATATATTTTGTAAGCATCTACATGTATGTCAATGCCCGTATGCCCAATAGTCCCAGGGCATACAATGCCAGGTAAGCCAACCTTCATCCTACCATTTTTCTTCTGCTTGTTACAGAAGGAAACACTCATGCTTCTCACGGGACAACTGTCTCGTGACAGACTTAACATTGATTTAACTGACTCCTGTGGGACTGAGCTACCTTATCTTCATTCATTATTATCATAAGTGATGCTCCTTGGAAGCTTACTAGAAATGTCAGACCTGTTTCAGAAAAGTTCCATACTGATGAATTTTTCCTCTACATAGACCTATTAAAGCCATATGATGAATTTGACTGAATTTTGCTGAAAAGAAAAATTATTACGTAATTTTATTCCAATAATAATGCAGACCCAATCCCACTGACCGTGGTTGGTTAATCAGCTCAGAATCATTTGTTCAAAAAAAGCTATCGATATCTGTTTCTGATTTTTTGTCCGTAAAATTTGAAATGTATGGTATAACTGTGTAACATTCAGTCCACAAACCAGATTTGGTTTATAGGTGTTGTCATGTGACTCATTCGCAGAAATGATTGGTATAACTAGTGGTCTGAGTACCTTTGAGGTCAAACGTAATCTATAAAGCTGATATAATTTGTACAAACACATGTACAATCAGTGTTCCCTGTTTACATTTAGACAGTTTTTATGAAATTCTGTGTTTTATGTTTTCTATATGCTACGCTGTATCTTGGCACAAACATTGCATTGGCTGTTGACCTGTCACAGTCAAAACAATATTTGCCATTCTTGGGTTGTATCAGTATATAACACTTCCACTATGAACCATGTGGAAAAATATGAGTCAGAGATTAATTTACTGGCTGGTAAATGCATTAAGAAAAAAAGAACAAATATACAAGAAAGGAAAATAGCGACACCAATCCCTTGCATGCCAAACACAATCACCCTCTCCCTTCTGTTGTTTTGCAGCCTGTGTTGATGTCTACGGGACACACTCCAATGTACACCTCTGCTGTTTCCACACTGGTAAGAAGACAGTGATCTGCGCTGATCTATCACCATGAACCATGTAACCAGTGTTTTCATCTGTCCTCATCATCAGTCTGATTTTCTGTCCTCATTTCATGTCTTTGGATGGATTTGGTGTCACTCAAAGTTTTGTCTGTCTGATCATAGAGAGATGGTTGCTGGATCAAAGCCAATTTATCTACATATATGACATCATCTGTGTTTTGATCATATCGGTGTGCTCCTACCCATCTTTCGTCAAATCTCCTTTGTCTGTTAAATTTGTGAGTGATTATTGTTGATTTTGAATTTTTCAGTGATTATTGTTGGAACCAAAATTCACATGGCTGAAAATGAAAACCTACATTCCACATTCAAAAGTATATACTAGGATATGTGATTCAATTGAGAACTTCCCACAAAGTTGAAAAATTGAATCCTGTGTGCAGCTTCACTAGTAATGTAAAAGTCTAATAAAGCATTAGGGTTTGATAGTTGGATAGTTAGGATCTGTTTGCAGGGCAGCTTAAAGCCTGTAGGTGTCAGTGTTACACTGTACACAACGACTTCCATAACCTTGAAAAATGGCCGAGCAGTTTTCTTAATTAAACATACTTTTATGGTTGAACATGTTGAATTGGCTTGATGCACCATGAATACTTCAAAAGATTCTGTCTGCCTCTCAATGAAAAATAATTTTTAAAGGAAACAGAATTCCTACTGAGCTTCCACAAGCGACTCCCTCTTAGCAACAAGCAAATAATTGTGTATAAATATCTGAGAGCAAAAAAGCTTGGTAGAAGTAGAAGAAAGAGTAGAAAAAAGATTTTTTGGAATTATTTTTAAAGAGGAAAGACAGGATCATTGGAAGGTGTGGACACGCTTCCAGAACAAGGAGTTACTCTTGCTACAGTAAATGATTTCTGGTCTTTGTCTAATCGCCCTGACCTTGAACACATCTCAACTTATATAACCTGCTTATGATTTAGCATTTGTGACATTCTGGAGCCTTTAGCGTAAGTAAGAAAAAGGTGTTTACAATACATCCCCTCCCTCATACATTGAAGTACTTTATTCTGCATATGCATGAATTCTATTTTCAGAGCTGACTGGATAAAGTACACACTCAAAGATGCATTGCAGTGTTGAGTATTAGTGTGGATGTTTTTGTAGCCATGATAGGCTCATGTGTTTTTCACTGATGTGTAGGCAGTGGCATCAGTCTGTGCCTTTATTGCTTTAATGGTGCAAGGTTTTGCCAGTACCACTCCAGGTTTATATTAATTTATGTGTAGGATTGTCTCTGGAAGCCCTGCAATAATTTGGAAAAATAAGGTCTTTGGTTTATGGGCATGATTGTTTTCTAATTTTTATTTTTATTTTTTCAACCTGTCCTGTCCAGCTGCTGCGGCATGCAGAATGAGGATATGGCTGCCTTGCAGTGCCAGAGATTTTAGCCTGCAAAGGAACAGTCTGTCACACTCCTCCAATTGCGTGAACTACATTTCATTTGTTATTATTATGTTCTATTAGTTCATGAGACGCTCGAACCGGAAAGCTGGCTCCGGGGGGATGGGAGAAAGAAAGTGGGAAGAAGGGGGTCGGGGAACAAGGAACCATATAGTTGAATAAAAATCTACAAGAGAAGCAACAAAAACAACAATAACAGCAACTACATATCCATAAATATGCAACCATATGCATACATGTACATGCAAACACACATATACTTAGACATACTCGATCAACATTACATTAATAACTATATCACTTTGCGTTCAACTTATTTTGACTGTGCACGCGTGCGTGCATGTGTGCGTGCATGTGTGTGTGTGCATGTGTGTGTGAGTGAAAAAGATCACTGGATCTTTTTTCACTGTCACTGGATGTGGATTCAAGTGGGGGGTGATCACAATGCCACGCTGACCCCCAACGGTAGGCAGAGAGGGGCCCAAGCCGCCACCGCACCCCACGGCCCCCCGGAGCATGAAGGACCCGAGGCCACATGCTATGCTCCCAGGCTAACCGCGATGAAAAGCCAGCCAGGGGCCGCTGAGGAAGCACCCAGGCCAAGAGCAGGCATTTTATAGAATGCAATGTATACTGTACTATATGGTTTAAAAAGATCATAGGCAAGGAACAAAATACATCATTTGCTTGCTTACGCTAAAGTGATCAAATTAAGAAGAATTTTTAAATCAATTATTTCTATAAACTGGCAACGGCTAAACTAAAGAGCTTCCAAAAGTCTTGAATAATGAAGGCTTCAAGTAATTACGATGAGTTTGAATGTTCAGGGATCAACCACTTGAAGAAATTTTACTTTCTAGTCGAAGATATGCCAATCAGCCACATTATAACCAGAAACAGATGAATCGGGATAAGAATCTGTGTAAGAATCTGAGTGACTTATGACAAGGGTCAAATTGTGATGACTAGAAGACCAGGTTGGAGCATATCCAAAACCATAGATATAATTTGGACATAAATTTAAGGCAGATAGTTTTTATTTTATTTTTTTATTTTTTTTATTTAAATCTATGGCATATATACCTTGGCAGATCAAAATTCTTGCGCTAAAAATGTTATACCAGAAATATAATTCACATTATGAGGAGCGTAAGAACCAGCAGGTATAAAGGGCATTCTGAAGATTGTTTACATTAGAATTTCGCTCTTCTAACCAAAAAAGAGAATTTACGGTCCTCCTCGAACCCCAGAACTGTTTCTATGCATAAAACACAGATCATCTTCAGACAAAACATCCAACCCCTACCACGCAGTGTTTAACAAACAGTAGCATGTTTTAATGTAAGGATTAAATTACTGTTTTCTGTAGTGTTTCCCCAAGAGCTCTCCATTATAGCCTCCCCTTCCGCTTTCGCACTCTTTCCTGGTTGGTATCTGGTTCCTATCTTCATTTTCTCCATCCTCCTTACTTTTCTATAATAAATGTTTAAATATGTCCCCGCAGCTTTGGTGTAATTACAGTGCAGCAGCAGCTCACGTCCTTTGGGAAGGAGAGGGAGGAGAGAGAGGAGTGAAAAAAACATTCATGTAAAAAGAGCAGGGGAGAGCTGCTCGTGCTGAATGGCAGAGTATGATAGATAGAGAGGGCCCCTCAATTGAAACAGCGAGAAAATTAGATAGGTAGATGGAGGAATTTTAATAAACAAAATGAATGCATGAGCTGACAGCTTGTCCTTCAGCGTGTCCTTACGTAGACTAGTCTCTGTGTGCATGCCTTGCTCTTAGTACGTGTGTGTGTTTGTGAATGTGAGTGTGTTACACGCTCGGCGATGCATCCGTCTTTCAGAGAGACAGAGCTCAAGTGAGCTGTGAAAAAAGATCTGTATTTAATAGGGAATTTGACCTTAAATCTGAAGAGTAGTTGTAAGCCTTCACCATATCCAACATTTAATAATTTAATAATTTATTCAAAATAAAATGTTTATGTTTATCTTTGTGTCCTCAAAGAAAAACAATATCTTAAGGCCTTGTAGAAGCATTTAAATGAGCATTGTCCAAGTAGCATAAATGAACGTTAATATTGAAAACCTACATAAACATATTCAAGATCTTGTTCACAATACCTGAACATATTTTAGATGGCGAAGGCCTAAAATTCTGAATTCAGACTTATTAAGGTCCCCATAGGAACCCATTTTTTTGTTTAAACTGTGTCCATGTTTCCTTAGTGACTGAATGCTGTTTCAGTGGGGGGCTTACAAGTCTCAAGCCCACTGAATTGCCCCAAAAGACAATCCAGGCCAGTTTGGGCTGCTTGTCCTCATAAGTTCAGCCAAACTCTAAATCCTCCCCATCTCCTCTCACATCACCAGCATTAACATTATACAGAGAGACAGCCAAGTAATTGCCATCAAACTTCTCCTCCTCGCTCCGCTCTCCCTGAGCAGTGGAGATGGGAGGGGTGCAGAGCAACAATAGAAGAAGACATGAATTGCATTTTCACTTCTGGAGCACAGAGCTGCAGCAGGGAGGCACTGCCATTACACTGCCAAAGATAATGAAGAACGGAAGGGTCCATTTGTAAATGCTTGTTCTTGCTCTGGATAATTTCTAGGGACAAGAAGGACAAGACAGCTCTGTGAAAAAATAAGGAGCAACATCAGCGATGAGTAATTTTTATAACAGGAGCCTTGATTTGGAGGATTATTCTGTGCTTCCTTAAATGAATAGGAAGGCACTAATTGGGCTGAGCTTGGGCTTCTTTTTTTTTATTTATTTGGATTTAAAATTATTCAAAGATGGAGTCTGTGTCTAAATCATGCTATCTTTGGGCTTGTGCTTTATTTAGATTGAGTGAGAAGCAAAGCTGAAAGCACTTGTGTTCACTTCATAGAGATTTATTTGAATTTAGGCTGGCCGGAAGCTCTGTGTTATTTTAATGGCTACATTACTTTACTGTATTGTTGAAAGTGGAGATTCTGGAGTATACTTTAACTCTTCTGGACACACACTTGCTGTGGATATGTTGTTTGGGCATGTTAGGAGGGTCTGCTCCAGGCATCAAGCATGATTTTTGGTTTGGTTCTGAGGAAGAGTCTTCATGTCGCCGTGGTACACCAAAAAGATGGGCTGTCGCTTCCTCAAAAATGTACGGAAAGCCAAGATACGTCAACATCATAAGATGGTAGGCACAGTTCAAGAACTGTTTTTACTATCATTTTACCTCAGAAATCGTTGACAATAATAACGTCCATGATTTTTTTCTGATTTAGAAGTGGAAAGTGTTTGAGGATTTAATTATTATGGTGCCACAGCCTTTTTATCTGTACTGTTAGAAAATGGAGGTCAATGCTCTTCTCTTGAGGCCCATGATACACATTTCAAAAACATTGACCCTCAGTAATCAAAACCGGTAATACTTATACAAATCCTGTTCAGGAAGTGATCTTTGTGAGTCCTCCTCTAAGTTACTTTTGAGAAGTTAAGTTGAAATCACTAGATTAATCAGTAATTATTTTACTGATAAACGATTATAAATTTAATCGATAAAATGTAAGAATCTTGCTTTTCCTGTAGAACCAAAAACCCAGAACCAAAAACACGTCATTCAACATCATTAATGTCCTTGGAAAGCTGTAAATCATTCATTTGAGAAGCAAGAACCAGCAAATATCTTTCAACTGACTAATTGATTAATTGCATAATAATTCGGCTCTCTGATGGTGTGAAGGTGTCATTCCTTTCATAAAACAGCCAACAAACAAAGAGATGAAGGTTACCAATAACTCAACTGATTACCACCTGCCCCTCACAGAATTACAGTATGTGTCCACAAATGTGACGTCCAAATTAACCCGCACCAAAACCCACACGCAAGCAGAGGCAGCTACAACAGCTGCCACTGAATCTGTCGCACAGCAATTAAAGTGACACACTACAAAACACTTGTTTCTTGTTTCACTCTACTCTACCGCTGTTTAACAGACTTAAAGCACTGTTCAGTCTTACGTGTCTCTCAGCAATTTAAATACATGCTTAAATTGTGCATTAAGGATTAGGGCTTCACAATATCAAACATGCACCAATTTGGGGTTTGACATTACATTTTTTTCAGTCAAGGTCATTGTTTATCCTGTTGTTATGGCTTTCATAGTTAAAAGATTTTCCAGCTTCTGTGGTGAGTGCAGCGTGAAAGCCTCTCTAATGTAACCTTTGGTTCGTATCCAATGCTAGTATGCATGTGACAACTTCCCCTCTGATATACCGTCACACTTGATATCAACAGGAAATCCAAAGACAAAAGCAACATTATTGGGGTTACTTTATCTCCTTTACACAATTATGTCCATGAGAGTGAAAAGGGCTGGCATGTGCAGATTGGGGCATGAGTATAAATGTCTCATGTACACATTCACAAAGCAGGGAAGATTGATAAGATGACCTGAAAGTCTTGAAGTCGTATGTATTCATGTTAACAGCTGGAACAGCTGCTTAATTGTTTGCAGATCCTTTTTCTTGCCATATGAGGATGTTGGCATAGCCTTTTCATTTGTATATTTGAGCCGTATGTGAACAAAACAACGCAAAAAAAGGAAGATGTAATTAAATTTGTTTCTTTTCAATATGCATATTTTGCACTTATCTTTATTCCTATTAATACATCAAGAGGTAAAGGACGGGTTGAGAATGGATGGTGGCGCTGCCTCCAGAGACATTGCAGAGGGCAGATTAGCTGAATAGGTGGTGCTAAGATATAAGTGGGAAGGAACAGCCAAACAATGTAAATCCTAACAACACTGCCATCGAATAGTTTGACAGGAGAGACAGAGGGTGAGAGCTCTTTCAAATTCCCTGCAGGGAAACTGCCTGCACTGGACTTAAATTTCTGGTGGCTATTCTCATTATTTCTGTCTCTGGATAAGGATGAGTCTGACATAATGTTCAGTAACACGTCCCATTGGACACAACTACACAGCTCTGCACAGTTCAGGCGCTATTATAATCAAACAGTGTGCAGTTTAAGTCGAGCTTTGGCATTCTTTGAAGGACTGGGAGATTTATATAATTCACCTCATGTGGGTGATAATCTTTAGTCATTATTATTACCATTCAAATCGGGACAAAATGAGAAAAGAGGCCTTGTAGCGTAGGATGGTCCAATGCTATTGTCAAGGACAGGCTTTGATTGTTGTATCGTTACATATAATATTAGCTAAGGAAAATAACAGTGAGGTATTACACAATTTAACCTTGTTCATTTGCATAATTTGAGCAGGCGAAATAATGAAACAGCATTCTATTGGTACATGTACTGGAATTTTTTAATTATTTCCACATTTGAGTACTCACATTAAGTTACCAAGCGCTTAAAAAACGAAATACTTCAATATAAGAATCTTTCATCCATAGAAATCATCATCAATCAATCAACCATCATACATACTTTGTCGCAAAATCACCTAAAATGACAGGTCCAAATCAAGATCAGTGAAACATTGCAAAGTTTCCTTTGAACTGGTCAGAAGATTGAGTGTAATAAAGAAAGATAGCAGTGATCTTTGAATGGAAATAAAAAGTAAAGTCTCCACCTATTAAATCATTGTACATAAAGGAATGTATGAAGGTTTAGACAAGGTATCATCAATGCTTTCTCAAATCGATTCAAATAGCTAAATTTATCACCTTTCTAGTGAAACTGGAATTGGAATTTTTCCATGTAAAGGTGACAGTGTTGTATAGGACATTTTTGAAACTCCAAATGGACACCTGTAAACCAAAAAAAAATCCCCAGGGTACTGTTTGAATTTTATCGATACTGGTAGTAATCTATACTGGTGATAGTAATTGTCAACAACATGTTGATAATCTTAATTTATACTTCCGTTCAAAAAATATACAGTAGATGAAACTTCAAACTTCCAAGAGCCATAAATAAATGGACTTTGACCAAATTGGCTACATTAGGCTCTGGGGCCGCAGATCTCAGCATGTGAGGAAAACTTCAGCTGATTTATTCAAAAAGCAAAGTTCACAAATGAGTATCCAGTATATCCTTAATAACCCCTGCATATAATAATCCCGGCACATGACACCATATTTTGTAAACGAGGGAAAATAGCCCCTAAGCAATATTGACAACATGCGTAGAAAACAGAAATTTAAATTCACTGACACTTACGTGAATCTGAATCATACCAAGTTGCTGAACTCTTATATCATTTACACTCAATCATTTACCTCAAACGAGATATCATGCGTATCCAATCTCGCTGTATTCACGGCTCTGAGGAGGATACTTGGTGGTTAATGATAGATAATTATGCTATGCTAGTTATTTGATTAGTAAACCTAAAGCAAGTGGTATCAACTTTAGTGATGGGCTTAACACCCAGAGACCTGTGATACTCTGCTGTTTTGTAAGGATCATTCCCCCATTTACAGATGGTAAATACATTTCAATTGGCAGTTTGACATTTATCCACTGATGAGGCAGTGGTTGTTAAAGTCGTCAAACACGACCTTACTGTCGTGACTTATTCAAAATGGCAACAGTGAAAATGTCAGCTTGATTAGGATGAATTAATATTACATACATTTGTCACAGCACTGTTTGTCCCGAGCTCATCAATACTAGGGGAACTAGAACTTAGGAACCAGACTTGGGAACCAGAACTAAATTATTACTGGTTTTCAGCACCCATCTGTAAGTAATATTGGTGTTTTCTTGTTTGTCCTATTGTTGTTGTTTTTTAATATTGGGATATTTAAATTAAATGTTTGATTCGTTAACCTTATCATTTTTACAATGACATCCCTGAAACTCTGGTAGAAATCAAACTCAAACCGAGGATCTCTGTGTGTGAAAGAGCACAGAGAACATACAGAGCAGGTAAACTGGTTTCAACTTTTCGCGGCTCTTCACTTATTAGCATGTCTGATATTCAGATTAAAATTATAGAATTTTAGCTATACAATGAACATTGACAAGAAGTGGAGCGTAATGTTCTCAAATCTAAGTTCTTGGTTTAACTGTTTATGAAGTTTGATATCTCAAAATGTTAATAAAATGACCTGATGGTGCTCAAACTAATGCCAATGTGAAGATGAATCTAATTATCCGCCCAAACTTCCCAAGTTCTGGTTCCGATAGGTCAAAGTGATGTTACATGGTATCATGAGCAAGAACTGGGGCGAGGGTTAACGAGAAGATGCCTATTTTAAATGAAGAACTTTATCTTATGCGTTTACGCAAGGCACTCTGTACCGTCTGTTTAGAAAGGGTGCGCTATAAATAAAGCATTACACATGTTATTTACTCTCTATCAGAAACAATGACTAACTTTTTCAACAATTTTTGCCACAGCGGTTTGTCTGTGGGTTCGGACAAAACGGGCGAGCTTTTGCTCCTCATTAACAAAAAAAGACCATTACCTTGTCGTCTGTTCACAAGATGACCATCCTTAGACCACATGGTAGGTACTAACCAATGCAGACTGGAACTACTAACAAGACCTGGAGTTCTGACGATGACATGATCCAGTTTTCTTCAGAACAGCCGCCTTACATTTTCAAAGTCACTAAGATCTTTAAGCTTGCCCAATTTTCCTGCTTCCAACACATCAACTTAAAGGACAAAATGTTGCACCTGCTTCCTAGTATATCCTACCCCTGACAGGTGCCTTTGTAATGCGATACTCAATGTTATTCTTACTTCTCTTGTCAAAGGTTAAAATGTTTGGGCGGATCAATGAATGATGTTGTTTAACTGAAATATTCGCTGAGGAAAATTCTGGCCCCCATCCAGTAACAGTGTGCACTTCAGATTCAAATCACAGGTAACAGATTCGCAGCTACAAAAACAAATACACGTCACAGAAATCCATTCTTGTAATCGGTTGGAAGTCGCCTGGCAGGAAAACAATCACTTGTATTAGTAAGGAAACGTAGAAAAATATTCAGGTAATTGTTTAAATAATCTCTCAACATTGCATCCAGCAGTGAACATAGAATGCAGTCTTCCTTTTTTCACCTGTCATTATCTTGCCGTTTTCTGACATTGTGAAGAGGCTGGCTGGTTGAGTTCCTTTTTGGCCAAAAACCACTGAATGAAGTCAAATCATAATAGGACGGCTTCTGTTGCATTCATGGCCAATCGGAATTATTATCCTCAACTTCTAAATATTCTTCTCAGAGACACCGAAGTTGCATCCAAAGTCATAAACATGTGAATCTTCCCATTGTAACCTTTCTTCTAACATGACCTAAATGCCGCACTGTTATAGTTAGAAGACAATAAAATAATTAAGTGACAGTACTGGGGCCCCTCAGGGCCAATCAGACGTCAGCTCCTCAGGCCCTGCTTCTAGAGTTCATCATGGTGTGACTATCTTAGAAATAAGAGATTAAAAGGAGATGAGAAGGAATAGTGAGTGGACGAGCCACACTGGGTACACTGACAGAGAACAGTCCCCATAGCTTCACTCAAATCATACTGATGCCAAAAATCATCTTCGCTCACTTACACGCTGTCTCTTCTAGTCATCTGTGTATCACTCTGTTCCTGATGAGTTACGCTGATATGCTGCTTTACACTTTGCACAAAACCATAATGAATGTTGTTCGACTCATCAAAACCTTGATGAGAATAACTGACAGTCAAGCATTCCCTTGATCATAATTGTACTAACTGTGCTGTCTGTCACTGCCTTGTTACTAAATTACTGCCTCTTCATCCTCCTTACGAGTGGGCTGGGAGATTGCCACCATGTGTTGTTACTGAGAGATTTGTTTTGAGATGACTGGTGGGCAGGAGGCAGATGCCCGTGTCCACAGTAGTCACTACAGAGCCATTTACAGCATCAATGAGACATGCTATCATATAATTCAACCAGTAGCTACACCATAGGCTGGGATGAATCTGCGTCCGTCATGAGTGGATAATGACAAACGTCTCTCGAGCAGTGCTCTCTAGCTCTTCCAGCGAGGTGACAGCCATAGCAGAATGAAAATAATGTTATAATAGGAAGCAGCTAAAATGGTCATCATTCTGGGCAGCGATCGTAGGTGTTTCGGAGATACTGAGAGCTCATCCAGGAGCTGCCTTGTGTTTGAGATTCTGCCGTTACATCTTGATAATGTTTCTTCTCTCTGTGTCTGCAGGGAAATACTCCTCCAGTGGTGGTGAACACTGACACGCTCGATGGCTCCCCATATGTAAGGATAATCTTCATGATATTGAATTATGTTAGACTCAACCACACGACGAACCGCCTTCATATGAAGTCTTTATTATCGGTATTTCCAATTATTTTTCTAGGATTCGGGTAGGCCTAGACTCATTGTTTTAATATGAGGAATCGCTTTAATAAAGGATATTTGGCTACTTTTAGAAAAAATAAATATATGTTTCTCTTATTGAAATAATAGAAACTCTCTCGATTCAATTCCATTTTTAAATGATGCTTTGTCTGGAATGAAATCAGTGAAATACCCTGAAGGTATTGTCATGAATTATGGGTGATTCTGTGAGAAAAGCCTCCCTTATCACAGCCAAACATTTTGCACCAGTACAGCAAGGATAAGTTTTTTTCTAGGTCAGTTGCAAAACAGGGAAGTCGGAAGTTCTTAACAATACCCTCTTCCTCTGGGACTTATTTAAATGCAGAGGTATAACTTATGTATAGATACGCCGCTCAGCCAGAAAATGAATTAACCATAAAAAATAGTATTTCTATTTTAAACCGCGTTTCCACATTGGTACCAACTTTCAGTCGGTACAATAGGAGCAAAAGGGATTTTGGAACAGTTTTACGATCGACAGAACTTCTGATTGCTGCTTAAATTTGGTCTTGTCCTTTATAATGAGGGTTGACATCCCCATGCCCGGATGGGAAATCCCCTGAATTACTGACCCATTCAATGGCAACATGCTGTGTGAGGTTCATGCCCAGAGGACATCAAATGAGTCAACATAAGCTGAAATTAAAATTTCCACATTTATTATTGATTTTCTGTATCGAAAGGTAATAAATGCATAATTAGAAATATCCTTACACATAATTCCCTTTAATAACACTTAATAATCTAACATCTCTCTCTGACAGGTGAATGGTATAGAGGGGGAAATTGAGTATGAGGAGATCACACTTGAAAGGGTGAGTCTGAGAAATTTCACCTTGCTTTTATTTGTTCACAAGTTTACTCCTCTGTAGTTTTCTCTAATTTATCAATAGTGCGTTAATTTTTTTTAATAATGTTTTGGGTTTTTTTGTTTGATTTTGCTTTTGCAGGGTAACTCAGGCCTTGGCTTTAGCATAGCAGGAGGAACAGACAACCCTCATGTGGGCGACGACCCCAGCATCTTCATCACCAAAATTATACCAGGAGGAGCTGCAGCTCAGGACGGACGGCTGAGGTGAAACCAGACACGAACAAACACAAAACCCACCTGCAGGCATTTTATGACCCCTCATTCCCCAAACTCTTCTGCTCTTCTGTTCTTATTTCTCTGGACCTGCCTGTACATTTTCTCTGATAGCAGTTCTCTTGGAATAAAGATATTTTATTTCCATTTACTGGATTTGGTGCTTCAGTTTTTATTGATTTCGAGAATCTTGAACAAAATACCTCTATTTTCTAGTCTATTATTGATTTCACTTTAAACATTTAATAAATGTGAGAAGAAAATTTGCTTTAGCAAACAGCACATAAAAAGCATCATTATCAAATGAATACGAACAAATGGCACTTGAACCTCAGGAGGATCCGATGCTATATTAGAGGAGCCCATTGCGCAAATAAGTAATAATATTGTTTTCTCCTAATTCACAAGAGGTTGTCATGCAGATTTTCGAACACTAAACTGCTTCATTTGAGCAGTTTTCCAGATTACAAAGCAAGCGGTAAACCTTGCATAAAGGCTTCCTCCTCTTTACAGATGACCTATAAATGTCTGTCAGGAATTGGGCTCTGAGATATAGACATGCTCGGGAGAGAAAATTTACATGTTTACTTGAATGCAGTATCTTATTTCCTTGATTTTACTGTCTGCTATGAGCAACATGTCCTTAGCTGAGGGAAAATTATTTGAATAACTGCAACTTGTGGGTAGTTCTATTGTCGAAAAGGCGGGGAATTATGGAATCGCCAATGCTACAGATCCTTCGTGAATTTATACTAGTAGTTCATATTTTACGCTTATCAAAAACTATGTCATTGATTCTCAACTCTTATAACCTCTTAGACCTTGTGTGTAAGGAAGAACTGAATTGATTTTGAGAAAGGTCAGTAGTATATTTCAGACACTAGGGGGTGCTTACCCTTCATTAGTTTTTGGGCCATAATTTCTACCATTGATCCGATTTAGTCCAAATTTGGTACATAAACTGGATAACGTCCAGAAAAAAAAAATGATGACTGCTCAATAAAATGAGCTACAAAAATAGCATCAGCTCAGCATGTGCAAAACACTTGTATGAAAAAGTCAGCAGCCAATGGTTCCCTTAGCAGTTGGTTGTCTTATATTGGTTGTCTGTATTATATCTCAGGTTAACGAGGAGAGAGTGATTTTTTACTGTAATTTAGTGTGCAAAATAGAAAAAGCTGATAAAATAGGTAAGTACTCTGTTACTAGGTATTGTCTAGATGTCACCAATTTAACCGTGTATAGTCATGTCATCAGCGGTAAAGGAAACTCAACCATTTATGGGTGGAAGAGCACTGGATGAAATCTGGATGGTTGATGTAGAGCTGGAATTCTCAGTGGAAGGACCCACACGGGTCGTGATTAAAGCTGAAGGACAATGAAGTGGACAAGGTTTGCATCAGTCTGGCACTGAAATGACAGCTGACAGCAGTAGATAAAGGATTTTCTCACAGAGGTCGGGACAAACTCTGATTGGTTGAAAAGAAAGATCAGCCAACGGATGAGAAAAAAACAGTGATTATAGAGAAGGTCATTCAACCTTCAACCTCTTTTAGCCTTGAATAATTATTTCAGTCCTATAAAGTTTCAGACACAATATACGATTTTCTTCGCTATAAAAATCAATTTTAAACAGATGATTGGAATTTAAATGGGTACATATTTAATGCCCTTGGAAGAAGAATGCAAATGTTAAAAAATAGCTTTTGAAAAAAACGCGCAACACTGCAGCCAACTCCAGATTAATAGAGGGGTTTTTGCCCCCTTTAGTATTGGATACTTGATTGTAAAGGTCAAATGTCTGCGGTAAAACTGGATCCCAAGTAGAGTGGTCAGATTTCTTTTGACTTCCTTTGGTGGAGGATTCGTGGTTTTGTTGATTGCAGACTCGAAGATGATATTGGAATCCAATTAAATCAACATTAATCCCATTTTTTCCATAAAACTTATGCTGTACTTTCCCTCTCTCTCTCGATCTCTTTCTCTGTCTCCCCCTTTCTTAGTGTGAACGACTGCATCTTATTTGTGAATGATGTTGATGTAAGGGAGGTGACACACAGTCAAGCTGTAGAGGCTCTTAAGGAGGCAGGTGCTATTGTTCGCCTCTACGTTCTCCGCAGAAAACCTGCAGCGGAGAAAGTCACTGAAATCAAACTCATCAAAGGGCCTAAAGGTACATGGAAGCATGGACCGATGTACAGCATCAACGCTTTTGTGTCGGCTTAAGGGTCCTTTATACCCAGTTAAGCTGTGCCCTCTGGATTTAGAAAATCTGCTGTGTTAACCTGTACCTCCTTTGCTCTGTCTCTGCCTCTCTCTCCTCTCTTGTTTCTCAGGATTAGGTTTCAGCATTGCTGGAGGAGTGGGAAACCAGCACATACCCGGGGATAACAGTATCTATGTCACCAAGATCATTGAAGGCGGGGCAGCTCATAAAGATGGACGTCTGCAGATCGGGGACAAGATCTTAGCGGTCCGTCACTCATGCGTAATAACTACTAGCTTGCTGAGATATACGCCCTCTCAATTACACTGATAGACGCACATTATTGCCACCTAAGTACACAAACCCGCATTAACAAAGCATAATATATAATCGCAAAGTGTGTGTATAAGCAGTACTGAGGAATAAAAAAAATACATCTGTATTTTTCCAGATCTCAATTGTTTTGATTAATATTTAGTTAAATTTGTTAAGCTATAAAAAATATATCTCAATCTTTTGAAACCGAGACTGCACAATTATTAAAATAATTTTGAATGTTTTGGAAATATATGTGCAGGTTAGTACCTAAAAAAGAGGGGGGAAAAGTAGGAAATTGATGTGCAAAATCTTGTTTATTCTTTACTATGGTATGCAAAGAGGTAGAATCGCATGGAAGAAAAGGTAAAAAAAATGCCAGCACTGTGACAACCTTAATGTGTAAATTAACTGTGGGATTGCCACAGTGGCTCTCAAGAAGTATCACTGCCATCTGTTGGAGAAAAGAAAGTGTAACATAGCAACTGATGACACACTCAAGTCCATCAACCTCAAAATGGTGCTTGGTGTCCGAGCTAGTGCTTCACTCTAAATAAGAAATGACAGCAGTCTTCAGCTCATTATGACACTGTTCAAAAACACATTCAACATCAAAGACTATATAAGTCACAAGGATTCATTCTTGCTTTTATGACCTTAATACACAGTGATGCTTATGGGAAAGACTTTGCATACTGTCTTGAAAGGCTCCCAACTCAGGGGAGACCAGCAACTAATCCATCTCAGCTGAAATGCAGCACCTCAACATTTAGTTATTCCAACATTCATATGGTTGTCACAATACCAGAAGTTTACTTCTTTCAATAGCACAGCAAACAATGGAGCCTCAATGGCCCAGGGGTTAAAGATAAAGATAAAGATAGCCTTTATTAGTCCCACAATGGGGAAATTGCAATGTTACAGCAGCAGAGCATGTTACAGAGTAAGAATAACAATAACAGAATAAGATTTCTTATCTAGATATCAGGAGTTTAAATACTGCAGGGGCTTCCATATCTAACCGCGGCCGTTACACAATCCACTATAAGCCTTTCAATGATCCCAACACCAGAAAATGAGGAGGGATGTGTGAAGGAGAACATCCAGCCTAAAATCTGTCAGCTTAACAAGGTGGATAAATCTTGGTGGTGACCCCTATGTTCAATTGGACATTGGAATCAGCCTAAAGAAAATAACTAATTGTTTATTAATAATTGATAACATTTGGTACAGAAAAATTAACGAAAATATATCACGACATTTGTAATTTTGTTTGTATTTGAAAATCCTTGTGCTGAAAATCAGAAACAGTTTTATTTTAAAAACGTGGTATCAATGTGTCTACGTGCATTTGCAAACTTCACTTAATGATCTAATTAATACTCATCTATATTCACAAGATTTTTATGCAGCATTTAGTAAATAAGTCTATTTTGTGTGTGACTTTAAGCAACGTTTGAGAAATGAACTGAAGCATTTTAACTTTCAAATTAAATTTTTTTCTTTTGCTTATTATCTTTAGAGTCTTATAATTTGCAGTTGTTGATTTTCATTTGTTTGCTTACTCGCTGTGAAAATACAGGTGAACAACGTGTGTTTGGAAGACGTGATGCACGAGGATGCAGTGGGGGCTCTGAAGAACACAGCCGAGGTTGTGTACCTCAGGGTGGCAAAACCCAACAACCTGTTCCTGACAAACTCCTATAATCCCCCAGACCTCACTAGCAGTAAGTCCCTCTCTGTGGAAATATGTACCGCATTTGATTAGCATACACTTAGAAATGTGGCTAAAAAATCTAAATGCCTTGACATGACACCTTTCAAACAAAAATGAGAGATCGCTCTGTAGACTAGACCAGGAGTCCAAAGAGTAGAGAAAAAAGTGGTTCTTTCTGATAGGGAGATGAGATGGAGGTTCCAGGTTTTATATTTTCCTAACAAACACACAAAACAATATACTTAATCTGCCTCGTGATGAAAATCTGCTCTTATCACAAAAAAGTATTTTAATACTCTGATTGAAATAGGTTTTTATGAGACGATCAGAGAGTAATAAACATAAAGACAATATCACATTCATATATTTTTATAGTGGAGCCTCTGGATGTTGTAGGTCTGTCATGGCTGACACGCCTCTTCAACATTGTGTGGACATCGAGGGCAGTACCTTTGGTGTGGCAGACCGGGGTGGGGGTTCCCCTTTTCAAGAAGGGGGACCAGGGGATGTGTCCCAATTATCGGAGGATCACACTCCTCAGCCTCCCTGGGAAGGTCTACGCCAGGGTACTGGAGAGGAGAGTCCGATCGATAGTCGAACCTCCGATTCAGGAGGAACAATGCGGTTTTCGTCCTCATCGTGGAACACTGCACCAGCTCTATACCCTCTCAGCGGTGCTGGAGGGGACATGGGAGTTTGCCCTGCCTGGCTGTTCCACGACGTTCCACGACATGTGGACCGGTTGTACCCAACCGGTCCACATGTGTTTTTTTGTGGATCTTGGGAAGGCTTACGACCGTGTCCCTCGGGCATCCTTTTGGGGGGTTCTCCAAGTGTATGGCTTGGATGGAGCACTGCTACGGGCCGTCCAATCTCTGTACTGTCGGAGTCAGAGTCTGGTTCACACACCTCCAGCTCGCACTGGGACGATTTGCAGCCGAGTGTGAAGCAGCAGGGATGAGAATCAGTACCTCTAAGTCTGAGGCCATGGTTCTCACTCAGAAAAAGTTAGAGTGCTCACTCCGGGTCGGGGAGGAGTTTTTGCCCCAAAAGGAGAAGTTCAAGTATCTCGGGGTCTTGTTCATGAGTGAGGGGAAAAAGGGAGCAGGAGGTGGACAGATGGATCGGGACGGGCATGTCCATCTGGGAGGAGACCCCGGGGGAGTTATTACAATATCTCGGCTGGCGTGGGAACACCTCGGAATCATCCTAGAGAAGTTGGTGGATATGGCCGGGGAGAGGAAAGTCTGGGCTTCCCTGCTGAAACTGCTGCTTCCTCGACCCGGTGCCGGAGCCACTCCTTCATTTCAGGATTAATATTGTTCTTGTACTTTTTACTCCCCTTCATTTACTTGATGTCTTCAGAACTTTTCAATTTTGCAACTCAGATAATCAACCAAAAATAGAGATTATGTACGCTGCTTTTTTTTTTGAATATATTAATCAATTTTATCCATAATTGGACATAAAAGGAACTGATACCAAAAATTGTGATTTATAGCATGTGATTAACGGCTCTACGGGTCAATAACTGCGGATACATTAAACCTCTTTTGGTTTTGTATGTTTTTCCAGCATACTCTCACATGGATACTGAACTCAGCCACCCCAACTACCTTGGGTCGGATTACCCTCAAGCACTCACTCCCACTTCACCTAGTCGGTTTTCTCCTGTTCTGCATGGCCTAATGGGAGATGATGATATCCCCAGGTGAGCAATGATCCTTCAGCTCAACACTGTTCATGTACTTCAGTCTACACCCCATTTATTATTTATGCTGGCAGCTGTAGGCGTAGTAGGATTAGTGGCGCTAATGTTTTTATTTTGCATATTTGCAATTGCAATGATTATCTAACTTCCTCTCTGCCCTTTCCCTGTTTTACAGGGAGGCTCGCAGAGTTTTGATCCACCGAGGCTCCACAGGTCTGGGATTCAACATTGTTGGAGGAGAAGATGGCGAGGGAATATTTATCTCTTTCATCCTGGCAGGGGGGCCAGCTGACCTCAGCGGAGAGTTGCACAAGGGCGATCAAATCCTCAGTGTAAAGACCTTTTTATCGTCAGAAAGTTTTCAGACATATTAATGCATTCAGCGCTGGCCAAAGAGATTTTTCAGTTTCTGTTGTTAATGTTCATGGTATGTGTGTGTTTCAGGTTAATGGCGTGGACCTGCGTATGGCCACACACGAACAGGCAGCTGCTGCACTGAAAAATGCAGGCCAGACTGTGACGATCATTGCCCAGTACAGACCTGACGGTAAAACCACAACTGTCACACATAACAAGCTTTTGAACATAGATTTCATCCAATATCAAATATGTATCAAAAGTAAATATGTCATCTAACATGTTCATTTTTAAAATTTTGGTCAAAATGATTAAATCAATGTTTTAAACAAACAGACAATGAGGTGTCTTTTAATATATGGTTTTATTCTGTTATATCTACAAAGGAGAGTCCCATTAGTCAGCGTGTTTGTTTGATTCGAAAGCAGATTTCAATAAAAATCAGTTGCAAAAAACCGAATTGTTTTACCTAAATATCAGTTACATGAATTCATTGGCTGCTTACTTGTCCGAACCATTTTAATACAACACAGAGATGACCAAGGTCCATCACGGCATAACCAACTTTGCCGTACAAACTCTGGTCTAATTTAAGCTTACATAAAATAATTTAAATGAGGTCTACTGAGTAAGGGTATACAGATATTAAGTTTGGGAATTAGGGGAAAAGCAAGATCCGGTATTACACCAGATCTTTCCTCCGAACTCAGACACCCACACTTGTTTTGGTGGAAACAAGTTGTATACACAAACGTTTGATGTATGTAGTGTAAAGAAAACCAGTATAATTCCTGTTTTTCAGAGTACAGCCGTTTCGAGGCCAAGATCCATGACTTGAGGGAACAACTGATGAACAGCAGCATGGGCTCTGGGACCACGACACTAAGGAGCAACACAAAGCGAGGCTTCTACATCAGGTCTCACACATAGAAATATTACCACTGGTACATGGTATTACACATATATAATAGTTTAATTTCTCCAAGAGAGAAGACTTTTATGTTATGCAACCTCCAAATGCAGAAGCAGAGGGTAGTAGGAAGCAATGATTGTGATTATATTTCTACACACACTAGCCAACATTTTCAAAAATGTTTAACCATAATAAATAATAATACTATATTTTTTTTAATTTGGCATTCGCAGACTAATAATGAAAATGGTCTTTTATTGGACCAGCTAAGTTTGAAATTGTCATTAGAAATGGATGTTTATTAACCTACTTCATTGAATGTTTTGTAGCATACAATTAGTCATAATCTTAGGGCAGCCTGCTAGAGTCTTGAAAGTGAAAATATCATAGTCTTAAATTGCAAACTTTAATTAAATAGGTTAAAAGTTGTGATTAGAAGCAGAAGCTCTCAAACAGGGAGACAGAATGGTGATACAATGCGCCATATAAAACTTCACGATACACTCCAAACTGTACATTACAAGGGCAAGAGCTACATATGTAATTGCAAAAGTAGTGTGAAAGATCAGCATTCATCCACCCTCTTATGCTGGCTCTTGTCATAAATGGTACATCAAGGTTACAAACTAAATAAAAAGATCTATCATTGTATGATATCATATACCTATATCCAAGCTTAAGTTTCCACCCAAGAAAATGAGGAGGCCAAGCTACAGCATGACTGATTGGGTTTGAAACAAACACAGAGAAGGAATTCACTATACACAATAGATGCCCCGAGTGCAACAGAACACCAATCCATTACCGCGTTAAATAATATACAATGCCATTTGATTTCCTGTGTATAGTCAATAAAATAAGTCAATAAATAGTTCACAACTCTAATATGTTATACACTTTTTAGAAATTTCAAAGAATTATAACGATTAGATATCGACATGTGCCAGATTATACTTGAGCACTATACACAAATGAAAGGCCAAAATGTCAAAATGACATAGTGGAGGCTGTATTGATCATTCCATGCACATCTTAACTTGTGCAAAGTCGTGTAAATACAGTGAGATAAAGTCTGGTGCAGCTCCGCACCGTTGAGCACCCTGAGCAGTGTCACCCCACTGTCTCGAAGTAATGAAACCAATGGATCTAACAAACCCACCAGCATACAAGATGACGAACCATGTAAACTGCAGGGAAGATCGATGTGATTTAAAGACACTTATACATGAGAGAAATTATGCTGAGGACAGACAGCGAAACCAGTTCCAACATAAATCCCTTCGACATTCACCAAATAATTTAACACGGCACAAAGGAAAGGAGTTGATTAATATTAAGCAAAATGTCTTACTTGACTTCCTGTGTGAGCTCTTGGTGCAGGTGTGATGTTAGCTCAGTAGCTAGCGTTCACCGGAATCACTGAGAATCTCTTCTGGGTCGGGATATTCGGTCTAGAGGCCTAAGGGTAGATAATATGGATTTTTCTATGATTTATTTACTATATTAAATAAGTAGTTGCTATATTTGTACGCATATTTTGTAGACAGTGGGGCAGCAAAAGTCGAAACAAGCTAGCTACCTGCTGTAGCTACTTTCACTTTAACTGCAGTGAAGGGTAACATTAATTGTGACATTAATATTGTACAGTAGATTAATCCAACCACGAACTGTAACGATTAAATGATTGATACCATTTATAATCTATACGTCGGTGTCCCCGAAAGCTGACATGAATGCAGACCCCACAACATGAATGCAAAAGTCAGTATTCATGGACCACAATACAGACCTTCCAGTTTAATCCGCAATTCTGAGTGACACAACAAAAAGGACGATGCAACAAAAAGGACGATGCAACAAAAAGGACGATGCAACAAAAAGGACGATGCAACAAAAAGGACGATGCAACTTTGCCTTTGAATGAGAACGAGCATAGCGGGGTCTCCATGGTGAACGGCGGGAGTTATAAAAATGTCAATCTACGCATATCAGGATTATAATAACATTTCCAATGGTTGAATGACAGGAGCTTCTCGTTAGGGCATCACGTGATGAACAAAAAAGTTGATCATCAGATCAGTTCTAGAAATACAAACAACTAAATGGCTGTTTAACATCTAAGAAACAATAAAGGCTTCCATAGAGGTGAGTGTAGTTCCTCTCATGCAGAATATCTCCACTATAAGTTCAACTTCTGGGAACCCAGCCACAAAGTGCTGGTCAAACACACCGCCAGGAAGTGGTTTTCGGTTTTATTTAGTTAATATAAACTCGTTTTGAATATACTTCTCCTTCCAACACATTATCTTAAGGACAACAATGTTTACGTTCTGCCTGATATGTCCTACTTATTCTAACATCATAAACAATGTTACTCTGACTTAACCTTTTTGGTCATATTTTTATAGAATTATTATTATATTTTTTATTGATGATTTTATTTGCTTTTACCTTGTAGCACTTTTTATTATTATTAACCTCAGTGGTCATTATGTTATGGGTGATTAGTATATTCACTGCGTGATTTTTTTTTCACATAGTGAAATTAACTTGAAAAGAAAAGTGTTTAAAATGAATTATCTCCACACTCAGGGCTCTTTTTGACTATGACAAGACTGCAGACTGTGGTTTCCTCAGTCAGGCCCTGGGCTTCAGGTTTGGGGATGTGCTGCATGTACTGGACTGTGGAGATGAGGACTGGTGGCAGGCCCGTAAGGTCAGCCCCCAGAACGAGGCTGAAGAGGTCGGTTTCATCCCCAGCAAGCACAGGTCAGACAAACTGTAAGTGAGCGTTATCGGGGTGATTTTCTATCTTATGTTGTGTTTCGAAATTGAATCAACACCTTGATGTATTTTTCTTTCTTCTGTGCTTGTCCAAAAATACAAACAGAGGAATTAACAGATCATGAAAATAAATGTAATTTACAGAAAAGTGCAATAGTATGCTAACCATTTTTCGCACTGTATCCTGCTTGTAATGTTTTTGATTTTCCTCCTCAGGGTGGAAAGAAAAGAGTGGTCTCGTGTTAACACCAAAGAGAGGGTAAGTTCACTAACCAGAGCTGTGTGAGTAAAGATGTTCTTGCAAACATTTAAATCTCTGCTCTTGTCCTATTGTAGGACCATGGCCGAGACAGCTTGAGCACTCAAGGTAAGTACAGCAAAATGTAACATTGACACTGCAAGCTACTATTTCCACATTATAGATCACAATTAACACTGTAGTAGCAGGACAGTGTAGCACTGGAATAGGATTTACTGACATATACATAACCAGTATCTTTATTTACCCACACATAATCTGAATGTTTATGTCAAAATGAATTGCTCAGTTGTATGTGCAAATAGCATCCTGCAATTTGTTAACTACTTATATATGCAGCCACAGAGGAGTCTGTTATCCCTTCTCAGTGGTATTTCTGTTATCTCCAAATACCTCACTGCTAATTTGTGGACGTTATGCGGACAATTACTCAATTTCTTACAGACTTACAGACTCCAAAGCACACCCCGCCTCTAATAGAGCCACATAGTCTTGTCAGTAACATTTTGTGCGTAAGCGCTGACTTTTGAAAATAATCGCTTTCACCATACACAGGTAAAGGTACAGATAGGTACACATACAAACCTACACACCCACACACACACACACACACACACATGCACACAAAAGCAGCATTATAAATCTAAATGTCACTTAGAATTTGAAAATAAATGTCTCTGAATGTCTCTATGTTCTGTCCCCAGGGAGAGATAAAACCTCACACAGTTATGAGACAGTCACCCAAGTGGAGGGTAAGATCATAAAGGAAATAAATTATTGAAGTCTTTTATATTAAGTTTCATTTTTGTTTTTATTTCCCACTTCTGAAAGCTTTGTTTCTATTGTCTCTCTCAAGTTCATTATGCGAGGCCCATCATCATTCTTGGCCCTGTGAAAGATAGGATTAATGATGACCTGTTGTCTGAGTTCCCTGATAAGTTTGGATCATGCGTGCCACGTAAGTGATTACGCATCCCGTCATGGAGACTGATCTAATCTCTTTTCTTTTTTTTTTCTATTTGATTTCACTTCTTCCACCAGCAGCAAAATTAGAGGGGTGTGTGCGTGATAAAGGAAATTCTGAAAAATTAAGGAGATTCCAGTTGGTATGAGCGTATGTGTCGATTTTATTGTTTTATTCTTTCTTTGACAGATACCACACGGCCCAAGAGAGAGTATGAAGTGGATGGGCGGGACTATCACTTTGTGTCTTCAAGGGAACAAATGGAAAAGGACATCCAGAGCCATCGGTTCATCGAGGCAGGCCAGTACAACAGCCACCTGTATGGCACCAGTGTTCAGAGTGTCCGCGAGGTGGCTGAGCAGGTGAGCAGAAACACGTCTTAGTAAATAAAAGTTAGTAGAGAAATAATAAAACATATTATATATATATATATATATACATATATATATATATATATATATATATATATATATACATATATATATATGTATATATATATATATATATATATATATATATATATATATATATATATATATATGTATATATATATATATATATATATATAGATATATATACATATATATATATGTATATATGTATATATATATATATATATACATATATATATATGTATATATGTATATATATATATATATATACATATATATATACACATATATATATATATATAAATGTGAGAATGTGAGAAACAGACGTATGCATATGAAATAATGTCCCAATGTGCATAAGTTAATTAATCCAAAAACCCGTCTATTGACTCTTGGTGAGTTTGAAGTTTCTGTCAGAGGGCGGAGTTATGGAGTTTCATGGCTGCAGGCAAGAAAGACCTACCCTGGCGCTCCGTTGTGCAATTTGATTGTATGAGTGTCTTGCTCCGATTGCTCTGACCCTGGTTACTATAATAACTATTAATTAATAATTAATTGTAAAATGTGATATTCAGATATGATGAATTTCACTTAACATATACTATGGTTGAGTCAGTAAGCAGGTGGCAGTTGAGCCCAATCAAGGAATCAATGCCTATCACTGACCCATGTAAGGACCAGTACTCTTATGTTCAATCGTGTTTTCTGAATGCGGTGCTGTATGTGTGGAAATATTGGGCAAGGTTGTCTTGGATCAATCCTTTATTGACCATCTTTTTACAAAAAGGCACGACTAACAGTTGTGTTATTAATTGTCATAATTTATCTCCTTTTTATGTGTGCACAAGTAGCAGGGGAAACATTGCATCCTGGACGTATCGGCCAATGCTGTGCGTAGACTACAAGCAGCTCAGCTTCATCCCATCGCAATATTTGTCCGGCCTAAGTCACTGGAGAATGTCCTGTACGTTCTGCAAAAGATATTCGTATGCTCTCAAATGTTGAATGAACAGACAATGCATATGCTCTACAGTATAAAACATATTATTAAGATGTTATGTGTGACGTTAACAGAGAAATCAACACTCGCCTGACGGAGGAGCAGGCCAGGAAAGGAATGGACCGGGCCCTCAAACTAGAACAAGACTTCATAGAGTGTTTCTCAGGTGAGCTTGTGTCTATATGACCACAGAACAGAAATGTGTTTACACGTGGGCACACAAAGAGTCCCTAAGGGTTTGCAACGTGGAAAACCAGCACTGTCTAAAAGCTGTTTAGTTTCTTTTGGGTTTGGGTTATTGCTGCAGCAGATGGTGAACGTGAGCGAACATGAATATGGTTGCACTCCACTGTGCACTCATAATGTATTTGCTGTGGGTGATTAGAGTGATGATCACTATAATCCTCCATTTTATGATTACAAAGAGTATAGAAACAACAGATTGTCCTTATTTTCGGTTCATTGCTTGTACTCGGGTGCAACACTTCACAAGATGTAAATTTAAATTTGACTTTCATTTCTTTTAATTCTCATGCTAAAACAGGCTTCCACAACAAAGATGAACTTCACATTTCCCCTGCTCCTGGCAGAGCTGAATGAGTTAGACAAGAGAATGAAAGTCCCCTATGAGAGTTTTTCACCATTTTAACATTCAAGAGACATATTTAGGACAAATCACAGCAGTCAACGGAATGTTAGGTTTCTTCACCAATCCAGTGCTGTCTGCAATCTATAACAGCCGCTGTCATAGTGACATGTTGTGATCCACTGGAAGACAATGTGTGAGTGAATAAATACGTGGTAGACTCTGTAGAAATGCAAAAATAATAGATGGATTGCCATGTATTGTATTCAAATTTCATTGTTTTCCACAGTGAGAAACATCATCCTATACTCCTCTTTCCTCTTCTAATGATTCTATTTTTTCTCCAATTCTTTTCTCTTTTCCACTGTCTGTGCCATTTGTCTTCCTCCATTCCTCGTTGTTTTCTCCCTCGCATCCTTTCTCTTGCTGCAGCTGTCGTGGAAGGGGACAGCTTTGAAGAGGTTTATCACAAAGTAAAGACAGTGATCGAGGAGCAATCAGGGCCTTACATTTGGATCCCAACTCGGGAGAGGCTGTGATGTCGCGCCCGCCCGACCACCACTTCCTCATAGCCCCCAATCCACACCACCCTTCATCCTCACAGCCAAGCTTGCCTCGCCTTCCTGTCTGTCCTCCAGCAAAGTCAGCGCTTAGGCAATCACCGAGAGTGACACTGAGGGACAAATACAAAGACAAACACAGAAAGTGACACAATGAGGCAAAGAACAATACACAAACAGAGACTCTGAGATGGATACCAACGCAGTGATGTGCAATTAGACTGAAAAAGCTGAGAGAATATCCTCAGTATTCAACTCTAATGAGGTAGAGTATTCAAACCCTGTTCACACCTAGCATTAAAATGCCACAAGTGGACAGCTCTAAATAAAGTTGTGACGGCATCCAAGACTAGGGACACAGATGCACTAAACACAACTCTTAAGTGCTGCCAAACAACTTAGTGTGTAACGGTTTTTTCCTGTTTAGATACAGTTTCAGCTTGTCACAGATAAACGTCAATGGGAATGGAATCACATGTGATTTCAGTCACAAGCTGGTGCCGTGTATGAACTGCGGTCCATGTCATCTGGATGTCAACATAGTTTGGACATGCGACATGAGCTGACTCAGAACCAGGTATAATAAAGACCACCTCATCCCTGTCACCAGTTATGAAGTCTCATTCGCCCACTGAACAGATCCACACACCTAAGTCTGAGATGGAGGTGCCTAAAAAGACACTTGCCTCTCTTTTCACCTCCTTACTTTCTTTCCTCCCCCTGTCAGCTCTGCCCTGTTTAACGACAGGAAAAGGGGAAGATTGACACCTGGGCGCCAGATCCTGCTGAGTCCCTCTTGATGAGGAGTATTTTCTTGGCAAAAAGCCCTGTATGTTGCAACAGTCCTCTTGTATGTGGGTGTGAACTCTGAATAACACCTCAGTGACCAAGAGTGATCTTTGCTCAATCATGCCATGTTAAATATAGCGAGGCATTATTTAAAGGCAATTCAAATAATTATAATGATAAAAACTCATATACTGAATTTGTGCATGCATCATCAGAGACAATGGAGACACAATCTGACTTCAAAAAAATAAAGAAAGGCTAGAAAGCAGGGTGTGTTCTCCTTCTCCGCGTCCTTATCGTAAGGGACTTTTTTTTAGCATGTCTCATGAAGGAAGATGAGAAGAGAAGAGAAACTGTTATGAAATATGGACACGTGGAGAGGCCAGTCTTGAGAGCCCTAGACACCTTACATGAAGGTTATCCTCTCCACTCTAGCACCCTCACACACCTATACACACACACAAACATACACACACCCTTTGTAACCTCAGCTCTAACCTAGCACACTCTTCTACGGGGAATGGCTGGTCTTACCTGCTAGTCAGAATCCGGGATGAATGTTATCTCTCTTGGCACAAACAGCAGAACTGTTAGCTTCATCGCACCACAGCCAATTCACTGATCACTCTTCCAAAGGAACCCTGTCGCCGCAGATATACATACTGTATCCAGTGGCTGCATTAAAAGCCATGGCGTATGCGAGTGTTTGTTTGTGTGTGCGTGTGTGTGTCTTTGTGTCTTTGGCCTCAGTGTGTGCGCATATATACACATTTGTGTATGGGAACTCCTCTATGTGGGAGGAATAGGTCTTCTTTTATTCTCTCTCTTCCACTTCTTTCTCCCTCTTGTGTACACATAAATTAAATCTAAGACATGTTTAGCAACGAAATGGCCTATATATATATATAAAAAAATAAATATATAAATATGAATATATATACATATATATATATATATATGAATACAATACAAAAAAAATAAAATTGATTGACAAGAGCTGTGACAATGGTTCCAAATAAAGTTTGTAAAACTTTTCTAGTAAAGTTGTGGGATGGTTGTCCACCTCAAGGTTTAACTGTCAGTCTTTATAGCACTTTGTGTGGAAGTTAGAATACACATTAGCTATTCTCAGTAGACTTAACTCTTTTCAGTGCAGTACAGTGTATGTGTCAACCTGTTCCTTTTCTTGAGAAAATATAGCTAGACATAAGGGAAAAGGAGGGGATGACTTCATTGCACAAATACACTGAATATAAAAACGAAGAGGACCAAGTGCTGAGTGAGAACGTTGATGGAAGGGGGTCGTCTGATTGACCTGGCTTCTGATCTGGACATATATATATCTATATATATATCTTTTTTATGACGATTTCTAAGGGATTAAGTCTGTAGATGGACCAACATCTACAAACACTATGTTCCATTGATTTCTTTTGGTGATAGTACAGTTTGGTTATTGAATTTACTCACATTCCCATTTTATTGTTGTAAAAAGCGGCATAGATTTAACTGAACTATTTATATAACTCAAACCTGACACTAAAGCTTCGAACTGACGTATTTCCCACGTTCTTGTGTGTGGAGAAAATGAACTGAAACATATGTGTAATGCAGATGTGTTTGATTGTGTGCGTGTGCATCTGTATGGATGCTGCTTGTGTGTATGTGTGCGTGACAGGCAAGCGTGTGTCATATATGGAACAACAGTGATTCCGAATAGAATAAAAGGATAGATAGAATATCAATCCTTAATAACATCCAATGATGGTTATATGCGTGTATTAATAAGTAAATGGGTGATGTGCGTGTGAGCGTGTGCCAGAGCGAGAGCGAAGTTTACACTGAACGCATTCTATGCTACAGGTATCAGCAGGAAAATGATGGCGAACAAAAGCTAAAAGATTCTAAGGGTTTATGAGCATGTGTTTATATTTATTTTGATTTGTTCAGAATTATAACAGTGAAGTATTGATGGAAGTGATCAGTCATATTTATAATTTGTTTATTTTTTGCTCACTTGCCTCTCTCAGCTCTTGGTTGAAATGCGGAAAACCTGTGACTGACTGGTATTAAATTACATTTTTGAATTATTATTTATTTAGAGCCTTCACCAGTTCCATCTCAAGTCTGTATTTTTTTGGTTGTTTTTTTGTTTTGTTTTTCAACTTGAAGGGGTCTTTTGGGTCTCTGCCAGAAATGTTGTAAATATGATAGAGACGTTGGGGTGCTGTCTGGCTTTAGATTTAGCCGAACACACTGTTGACTTAATGCAAGTACAGAATCCATCAGAACCAAAGCCCAGTTTATCTGCTCTGACACAGAAAAAACCTGCACACTCTGGGTTGGTAACATACACACACACACAAACACACACACACACACACACACACACACACACAAACACACAAAGATACCAGCACATCCATTTACATTTAAACATTGAGAGAATCACAAAAATGACAACATGACTACTTATCCATGAATGAAATAATGTTTTCAATTTCTTTATTTGAGATTTCAATGTATTTCTTAATATCTCTCTCAGCCATCCGTATCATAGTGTGATATTCCTTACAAAAATATATGAATTTTTACAGAAAATACTGATTACAAAGTTATAACAGAGTCAAATGATGCAGAAAAATATATTTAACAATGACAATATCAAGCAAAATAAAATGTGCCAGTTCAGTGAAGCGCTTGTTGTAAATTAGCTATAAAATAATAAAATGAATTTAAAATTGCTTTCTGAAAATTGCCTCAGCAGCCTTGTTTTTGTTTGTCTGTGTTGATGACTTCAAGCCCAAACGTTCCACAGGTGAAGGCTTCAACAGGATGGCAGTGCGGCCATAGGAGGGCGCTGTTTCTCGACGTTCAGCTCCTTACACAAGCTCTCCGGTGCTGCACTTGCTCACTTGCCATGACTCACAATCATTGGTTGTTCCCAACCTCCCCCTCTCTCATACGGACACCGTTTTCTCCTTAGAAAAGCACACAGTGAAGACACTTTGATTTGATTGCAAGTCATGCTGAAGTGTGAGAATAATGCGACCGTATGTGGCTGCCATGATCTTCTTTTGGCTGTTCCCGTCAGGGGTGGCCACAGCGGATCATTTGTTTCCATATTGCCCTGTCCTCTGCGTCTTCCACTGCCTAACCAGCCAGCTGCATGTCCTCTCTCAGCACATCCAGAAACCTCGTCTTTGGTCTTCCCGTTTGTCCTTTATGACAGCTCCATCTCCAGCCTCCTTCTACCACTAGCTTCACTACCCCTCTTCACGTGTCCAAACTATCTCATTCTGGCCTCTCTTATTTTTTAGACATCTATCCTGGTGTGTCCCTCCGATGTGCTTGTTTCTAATTCTGTGCTTGTTCTTACACTCCTGCACCTTCTTAACCTCTACTCCTTGCATCCTCACCGTTCCATTCGCCTCCCTTTCATTCAGAGACATGCATTCTGTCTTACAGTGAATGACTTTCATTCCTCTTCTCGCCAGCACCTACCTCCACCTCTCCAGGTTTTCATCCACCTGCTCCCTGCGCTCACTACAGATGTCATCTGTGAACATAACAGTCCACAGACACTCCTGTCTGACCTCATCTGTCACCATAGCAAACAAGAAGGGGCTCAGAACCGATTCTTGATGCGGTCCCACGTCTACCTTGAACCCGTCCGTGACCTCTACTGCACACATTACGACTGTCATACTGCTCTCATACATATCCTTCACCACTCCAACAAATTTATCTGCAACTCCAGACTTCCTTATGCAATACCATAATTTTTCCCTGTGCACTTTGTCCTACACTTTCTCTAAATCCAAAAAGACCAAATGCAGGTTCTTCTGGACTTCTCTATACTTCAACATCAGAACTCTCAATGCAAACATGGCATCTGTAGTGCTCTTTCTTGGCGATAATCCGTACTGCTAACCGGAAATTGTCACTTTTTTTTCTTAACCTAGCCTCCATTACTCTTTCCAAGATCTTCATTGTGTGGCCCATCAGGTTTATATCTATGTAGCTGCTACAACTTTGCACACACAAAATTGGCACCAGGACACTTTTCACCATTCCTCAAGCATCCTCTCACTCGCCAATATGGTGTTGCAATGGGGCTGCCATGATAATACAGATTAGACTTGTGGTTATCTCTGTCTTCTAGCAGGTCCATCCAGCTCTAAATGAATTGTGTATTGATTCAAATGTAAAAAAATAAAATGAATCGAACTAAGTAAACGTAAGATGTATGCTTTGACGACTCTAATGCAGGTGAATGAATTTTTCACTGTATGTCTCTGTAAGTTCCATATTACAAATATCACCTTTCTGTACCCAAATTATCTTGGGTGCCTCTGTCATTTAGTCAAGGTCCAAGGTTGGAATACCTCCATCTTCTGTGTTCCCCTAACACCTTGATAGACTCTCTCCATTATAGTCAAACCTATAATTGTTCCCTCAAGAAAACGTTACCTTAGTGAGCATATTTACATTTAATATGATAGTCACGAACCAGCGGACTGGTTGGATTTACTTCAGATTAAGAAGTACTTATTTTGAGCCTATCACACACCGTAAAACATAACACAGTGTCCTTCAGAATTGGCATGGCATCCCGGTGTGTCCCACATGTTATGTTGTGTCCTCCTTCAAAGATATTGACGAAAGAAATTCCTCGGCAATGCTCACCTAAGATTGATTTGACGAGGCTTTCTGATGCTTTATGGTTGTGGGTTTCTCATATCAGTATTAATTTTCAACAAAGGTTAAAACCGATCACCTTGAGTCAGGGAGCGCATACCTACACCAACTCTATTGTCAAAATTATGCCATGATCTACCATGTTGACATTTTATAACATGTTTTATCATTAGTAAGTTTTATTAGTGAGTTTGTAAACACTCAAAAAAATATGTTTTTCTATAACGGTGGTTGTATTTTACATACATGAAATCCATTTGACTGACTCTCACTCTATTATTGGATTATTTCATGCACACAGGCAGTGTTATGTTTCTACTCCCCTCCATCACAGCACTGAAAACAAGTCATTTTAAATGTATTATTATTATTATTATTATTTTTGTCCCTTTCCAAATATACGGTATATATTAATCTCTCAAATCTGGATCAAATTGTGCATAGTGGTGAAATATCATGTAAATAATAAAATCATGTGTTATTGCCATGTTGCTGTCCGTTTGTTCTCCTCTCTTCCGCCTCTGCTCCCATTTTGTTCAACTTTAGTGGAGAGTAATCTGCAGCTGAGGCCTTTTTTTTTAATCAAAGCATGAACTTTAAAAATGTTGACAGCCCCTCCGGATGCCAGTGGTCAAGGCGGCAAGAATCGTGCCTGTGTGAACGAAAAGCGATATCCTTTGTTTAAAGCACTGCTTTGACCATTTAAGTTAACATCTTCTGCCTCTGTTGCAGAGGCTCCTCTACCTTTGAAGAAGTCTGCTTTTTGTTGGTTCTGAACAAGTACTATAAACTTTTGTTACATCATAAGTAAAGTCTATTTCTGACATCGCTTTCCTTTTTTTTTAATCCAATTTGTTTTCGTAGTCGCCTCATGCCTTGGTCTCCTCAGGGCATAGCGTTATGAAACTTGGAGCCTTGGTTTTGAACCGCAACAAACCAATCAGCCATAACATTATAACCACTGACAGGTGAGCTGAAGAATAATATTGATTATCTTGTTATGGTGGCATTTGTCAGTGGGCAGGTTATAAAGGGCATCAACAGAATACGTTGTCCTCAAAGTTCAAGTGTTGGAAGCAGAAAGAACAATTGTCAATCATAAGGATCAGATAGCTGTGATGAGTGGGTTGATGGATGACTTATAGGTACTGATACTGATAGGTATCTATAAGAGAGTCTGAGGAAGGTCAGCTGTCGGACAACCAGCAGGGTGTTAGAAGACCAAGCTCATTGATGTGCCTGGGGAGAGACGGCTAAGTTTTATTGTCTGATCCCACAGCGTAGTTGCTGTGGTACGAAAATGTTCATGCCAGGCTTGATAGAAAGGTAACAGAATGCACAGTACATCCTAAAAGTAGACCTGTGCAATATTTGGTGGTTTTAATCTTATTGCTGATAGGTGTGTAGCTTCAATGTAGAGCCTGAACAGGCTCAGGCGGCAAGGAGCAAATTATTGTCCCGACTTCAAATCTTTTTTAAAGCAAACTATGTAGTTGAGAGTATTTTAAAGGTTGATGTAGAACATTCCCCCTTTTTTTCCATCTTCTCAACCACTTGCT
The DNA here is from genome assembly GCA_037951165.1 of Lophius americanus. Taxonomy (NCBI): domain Eukaryota; kingdom Metazoa; phylum Chordata; class Actinopteri; order Lophiiformes; family Lophiidae; genus Lophius; species Lophius americanus. Next base: position 4,306,166 of record JBBDHG010000061.1, read on the forward strand.
CAGGATAGAAGTAAGCTTAAGCATGCCATTCCTAAGACATCAATCTCAGGTCCCTCCTGTCCATTTTCCATCTGAAAGTCATAGAAAGGATTTGATGGAGACTGGACAGATCATCCATCAAAGGTCATGAACAGGATTTCACCTGTAACCTGGTATGCGTTTCAGGCTTTATAGCCATCATGTTTCTCCCTCCCATATGTTTCTGTCCTCCTTCTTTCACCTAGAAACAGGTGTCTCCCCTGTATGGCAATTCAATGCACTCACATACAGACCGGTGGAAGAATGCACAATTGGGTCCAAGAACAAAACCGACTGACGGTGGTAGAAAATTAGAAAAGATTATGTGGTGACTTCAAAATTAGAACTAGAATTTCCCCCCAAATTCTTAATCCTACACCGGTATTTAACTCTCTTTGATCATTAGAGTGATTTATCTTCTTGAAATCACAAAATGAGAGTCACAGACATTTCCACAATTAGTTACAAGTAGCCTATGTTACTGCCAGGGCAGACAGTCAGTTGGGACCAAGAAGGAATGAGAAATGAATGCTTCCAAATTGAATAATTAAATCAATCCTGTGATTCGAATTAAATTCCGCTGTGAACATGATAAAATGAGGAGGCTTGTGCAGGGAAATTAGCTGGAGTATGATCAAACTGTTGAATCTCAGAACTCTTAGTTGGATCAAGGTGATAGTCATTCATTGTTGTAAGTCCCTCCTCTATCTCTATCTCCAACAATTATGGCATACTGTTTCATAACAATGGAGTAAAAGCCATTTATTACTGCTGCTGGAGTCCAGGGCTTTAGTGACAGGACTGGATTTGGATGACACAGCAGCAGACATGTATGACTAAACAGCATCAGGGAAAAAGACTAGAATTTTCTCAATGTATTCAAAGCATCCTGAAAAATGATGATGCTCGCTCACACTGTCAACCAGTAAAGCATTTCGGCACGACACAAGCTTTCACCCAAAACCAAAGGCAATAAGATCAATGGACCAGAAGACACAAGTATCCGATTAGCTATGATACTTCCCCTCTGGGCCTGACTTGCTGAGGAGAATATGAACCCGTGAATTGTGTGAGATATCAGATTGGTGTCTCAGTATTCTTCTGCACATACTTAATGCTTTGGTCTTTGATCCATAACAACTAGTCTTCAGCTTAATTTCAATCAGAGGAGACAAAATGAATAAAAGATGAATGATTTATTACAACAGCAGATGTGTGATAATGAGTCTATTAAAAAGTCTTTATCACTCGGACTCTTCAGGGAGATTGTAGTCGAAGGTTTATTCCCTGAGCCGCAGCATGTAATATCCCCCCTTGGAGTCTGGCTACTTGTGGTGGTGGTGGCTGATGACTCTGCTGAGGCTGATGACTGATGGATCTCTGAGGAATAGGTAGAAATGGGGAGGTGGAGGACACGGGAACCAGCAGCAAGACAGAACTACATAGACAGAGTTGCATTTAAGGACCAGAATGGCATGAGCCGTAACAGTGGCCGTAGTGTCCCTGAGGATAGTCTTTCTGATTGACCTTTCGCCTGATCTTCATTTGTAACATATATATTGACATTGAAGCCACATTCTGGAGGACCAATCATACATCATTTCCTTGTTCATATTTTATCATAGAGAGTATATCTTGTTATGACAGTACCCAGAAGTCGCTGTGTTTATATCCACAGAGTGGCAGAAAAATTTCTTACTAAGTGGCAGCATCATCATTCAACCATTCCATGCTGCAAAAACACATCTGTAAAGGGAATAGCTGCTGATTATACAAATAGCTACAAGAGGAAATTTGAGCTGAGACTGATGAAAGCTTAAGTGAAGAAAACCAAACAGATCATTGCAGTTTGCAGAAATAACTGTCATCCGTGCACTAAAACAAGCAGCGTTTGACCATCTGGGATAAGTATCGAGGGGCTCGCTGTGGATTAACATTCTCACATTCATAAAATTCTCCTAATGCTGTAGGACATGGCAGTGCTGTTTTCTTTGTGCAACTTCATGTCCAAACATAAATGCAGACACCAACACTGCTGCATGCAAACCAGTCTCTCCTAGCAGAAATCAAATATTATTTTACAGCCTGACCACATACAACCATAACATTCTTTGGTATTTCCATCACTTTCCACTTGACTTCGAAGTACAAATAAGTGTTAAATCTTGGTTTATCTTCAGGCTTTGTTTTGTTTATTCATAAATCAGCTCCAACCTATAAATGTTGGTGTCCATGGACCTCTGCTTCTCTGCTAATTTTTAAGGCTCACGGTTGACTTCTGCTGCCTTTAATTTAATAAGATAATAGTTTTTGTTTCAAGTTTATCCTGCTGAAGGTAAACACAGAACTAGTTGGCCACTCGGTCTGACTGAGGGAGTGTGTTCCAGTTGGTTACCTTTTATTCATTTTGCCCTGCTGAGTCTTCTACTAACCGACTCTCTGTCCCCTATTTGCCTCCATCTTCTGCTGTGTCAGTAAATCTGGGAGATACCGCTCTTTATCCACATATCTGACTGTTTAAGGATAAAATGATTCAGCCTTATATTAGTGTTTAGATTGCTGCACATTAACGTGCTGCTTTTGAAAACAACTACCTACTTTAAGTTTATAGACCGAGGGCTGTGTCACATCGCTAGGACTGATGTTAGACTAAACCTTCAACCCTATTTTAAAGCGGCAAACATCAACACAATGTAGCCAAACCCACAGAGTATAAGCACATGTTTGTTCCTAATTTAATTTAGCTATATTGCCAAAAATCGCCACAACAATGTTTGCCTTTAAATTATACTTATTAAGCCGTTTACTAACGGTTTTCATGCCCAAGCCATCCAATGGAAGTTTGATTAGTTAGCAAAGATGAGTGTGTGTCTAGGTCAATAAATAAACTGTTTATACCCTGACAAGATATTTCACTGCAAGCCATTAAAAAAAAACATTGAAAATAAACACCAAAATAAAACTCATTGAAAAACTGTCTGCCCACTCAGCGTCCTGAAGCTGTGTGCACTTCACAGCTGGTACAATCAACAAGGATGCCATCCACTGATGTACATCGATGACCTTGGCATCAAAACACCAAGTTTGAAACTATCTTTCTTTCTTTGTCTTCAACAAAGACTTGGCTCGTACAATCGATATCCTTTTTGCACAGATTTACACATTCTTAAGTAATTCCTTTGGGCGTCACTTTTGAAGTCCATTTGCATAGACAGAACTTAACCCACAATGTCACCAGCCTTTCATGTCCTGGTAGCAAAAGTGTTCTAATCCCAAAATTAGGATAATGGCCTATATAATTATTTAAGTCTTAAAAATGCTGCCAAATAAACCCATGTCCCTCCTGAAATAACACACAAAAAGTAATACGCAGTAGTATTGTACTGACAGGTGCTGCTGTATTTTGTCTGCCTTTGTGATGAAATGTGAAAAGGGCAGAACTGGAAAAGCCTATTTTGTGATCCTGTCGAAAAAGCAAGAAAGAAATGTCTGCTTTCTCAAAGAATAAGCTCAACAAAGAGAGTGAAGTGTGTTCACCGGTTCAGCCGGATGTAAAGAGAACACTTTTCTCTCAAATGACTCTGAGCTGTTTGTATGATTGAACACATTGTGCCATTGAACTATTGTGCATATAACAGTATATTATGAGCTTTCATTATGTATACATATCTGCATCTGTACATGCTCATACTGTCACATGAGCAAAAATGTGAATCCCAAAAACGCCCAGGATGTGTGTCTGTGCTTAGGCAAATGAGCCCTTGAGTTTAAAACCATGCCAGCGGTTCAGTAAGGATGTGCAAGAGTAGGTTCAGCTTTAAACGGCTGAAACTAAAACAAAATGATAATATGAACATGCCGATTTGGGGCAGGTATGCTGTTCATATTCATCTTCCCACAAGTGCGTTTTCTTTCAGCATTAGCATGCTTACAATAAGCATGCTTCGTCACCAAGGGGCTGTTTACACAATAACGATAACAAATATCTTCTGCATAAAACACTAACCTTTTATTACAGTTAAACCTTTTGTTTACACGACAACTGTGCTTCGGGGGTCTGAAAACGTTTGAAAACAGTTTGTAGATTGTAATTTTTTTGAGCAATTCTGAACAATAACAGTTTATTATTACTTTTTTTTTTAGCATAGTAGCTAGCGAGCTAGCTAAGAAAGGGTTTTATACTGGGTTTCTTTATTTCAAAATGTACAAATTACTGCGACCTCCACATAACTTATCTAGTAAGCATGTAAGAACAACTGCGAAAAAGAAGGCGTACACAAAGTAGGCTACAATTGAGGTTAGTGGGACATTTTTAACTGAGTTATAAGAATATCAATGATTTATGACATTTAACAGTTCAAACAGTTCATGTGAAACCACAAATTCAACCTCGTGGCATTTTGCGCGACATCAATTTTCGGTATAACTTAAGTGAGCAGGAATATGAATGTCTGTGAGATGTCAAACCACAAATGTCAACCTCACGTCACCTCATGCTAGAAATAGAGGCAGGGGATTGATCCACTTGCAGTCGAATGTTGGTACAAATATTGCTGTGTTTCAGTCTATCAAGGAACTTAATTCAACTCTGGACCGGAGAGTTGAAACTTATAACCAGCTGTTTGCACTAAATCTTAAATTGAATGTCACCAAAGTCATTTAGATTCATCCTCTGAGTATCTGGAAATCATTCACAGGAATCCACTCATCAGCATTGAAGAACACAAATGAAGAATGTCTGTTAGCAAAACACAAGCTAATTGTTCCTTCTCACGATAATGGCTTGCTTTAACTTATTATATCAAAAAAGTTAATTTTGGTCTTTAGATAAGAGATAATCAACCGTGATCATGAGGGAAGAAATGGGGATTTACTATTATTGCTTACATAAATCTTACTCATTCCTATACGACTGTTATTCCATTCAAACCACCAATAATGCTGGTAGTGTCATTTACTTTATGTCAACAGGATTCTTTGATTGCAGCCAACAGGATTCTATCTGTCTTCATTTGACCACCTTTGTAAGGTTATTGTTTCATACTGGCCTGAATCTGCTCGGTTGATGCATGGGTTTACCTTGGCAAGAAAATATTGCGAGTTTTGGCAGGCAGGCATGCCAAAGACAAAGGATCGCTCTGAGTAAGTTACAAAAATCTTTTGTATGCGAGGGAGAAAAAGGTTAAGATAAACCTCATGTCCTTAGAGAAGAGTTACTTGTTTTGCAGCTGTTCAACAATAAAGAAAACCATTTGGACCAGTTTTGATTCCATTTTTCTCCTTTAAACCCATGGATAAGGTGGAGAGACATATCGCAGGTTCGGTATCTCCAGAGACCACAGCAGCAGTCTATGTTACCGTAACCCTCAGTCCCGACATTTGGCCTAATATACTGCAAAGTTGGCACTTTGTTAATCGAGTTGGGTTCAAGTGGTGGCTGATAAGCGCATATTTTTATAACTTTATAACTGGCTCTTGCAACATGTAACATGTATGCTAACTTCATAACTGTTGGTACCATTCAGTCCACTTTTGCTGCATATCAATGAACTCGAGGGGATTTATCTTGACTATATCATATTTTACTCCAATAGTTCATATTTTACTCACTTTGCTGAGCTTTTCACATAAATAAACTGTTACTATACAGTGACTTCACATTTAATTTGAGGATCTCAATGAAGGGGATTACTTGTACAACGCAGGGGATTGGGCACTTTTCAGGTATATACCCTTGATGTCGGGGACGACAGCTCGTTATTGCTATTGTTACCATCATCATCTTTATCATTGTTGGAATCTTTAATAAAAGTAAAATAATATTATCATTATTTCTACTAATTGTAACATTTCTAGTATTATTCCTGATATTCCTGTTGTTGCTGAACATGTTTTGCATTTTTTCTTTGACACTGTCGCCAATTGCTCTGTAGAATAAAGAGTACTGTCTAGAACTACTCTTGTTTTTAACCATAGCTACAGTAATACAGCTATCGTTAGAACTCAAAGTCCACTAGGTTTGCAGAAGAAATTTACAGGGAACAAATATGATGTTATGGTTTAAATCCTACAGCTACGGCACTTTGATTCCGATAAGGTCCTTGGTTACAGTCAATTACAATTTTACTTTTATGTAACGGAACTCTGTCCAAGAATTATCTCCCATTGCTCATTTTTTCCCTTCCATGTTGTCTACCTCGAGTAGGAGACATCCTGCCAAAATCAGCTAAACAAATGTAACAGGTTTGCACATTCTCACTGGCTTCCAACAACAGTGTAACAGTTAGTAAAACCGAGATGACATTCAGGTGTCTGATAGCACACCATCAACAAAAGAAGCGCATTGAGAACAAACAGCTGACAAATAGCCTTGTTTTTGTCTCTAGGTAGGTCACTCTGATCATAAATCGCTTTTGTTCTACACACAGTGTTCTTCAAATTACAGACTTGGAGTGAAGAAGAAAAATGGAACTTCCCAAGGACATTTTAGAGTAGTTTACGTTTCACAATTGTTTTCTGTTGAAGCTCCCATTGTATCTTGCCAGTACTGGATGTGAGAGTCAGATTAAAGAATAATTTCATGCACCACATGCAGTAAATGTGACTGCTTTGGTGGCTTGAACACATCTAAGCATCTTATGCACACGTTTATACCACTACAATAACACAGTTGAACAAAGGAACACAGGGGGAAAAAATAGATGGTGCGAAAATGAGAAACAGGCATCACACAATCAGAATAAATTGTAAAACTTTCTTACTTTACTTTTTTTCTTCTCCCATATAAATCTCACTGTCTGTTTTTAGATCCATCATTTGATAAATGTTGGGAGATACAACATTGCACTGTCTGTGGTGGCAGCAAAAGTTTAATGAACTCTTGTGTTTCACCCAATTATTCTGCTTTGCAGATAGCAGAATTTTATTTAACAACATAAGATGAACCCAAAGAAAAAGAAACACCGGCCTTTGTGTGCCACGATCAACCAGTGTCTGGCCTTGTTAGTGAGCTTGAATTGCAAATGTCGTATTTACATTTTGTCATTTCGACTTAAAATTTGCATTTTCTCTTATTCGTGCTGCTGTCTCAGCCAGATCTTCTTCAAAAGTGATTTTGATCTGATCCCCTTGAGGAAATCGGCCATTAATTAAATAAGAAAATAGGCTTTGCTGCAACGCTGATGTAATGAATCGGTAATATTATAGTTCTCATTATAATATGCTGTGTTCAGTTGGTTTACAGTTTCTACAGTTTGCAGAAAAAGATGTGAATTTAACACAGAGCCATCATCAAACATGCATGATAGTTCATTTAAAATGCATGCCATGCTAATTATGCCAAATTTATATTTTGTCATCAGATTGCAAGGAAACAGTCTTATATGTCAGAGGCAATATATGGCAGTAGGGTTGCATCACTATCAGTTGATTTACTTAGTTGGTTGATCTGCATTTTGCAGACTTCTGCTTCTTTGATCTCAAGTAGAAACTGTGCACTCTGAAAATTGTGAATCTGAACTTTGAGACTAGAAACGGTCAACTCTAGGACTGGAATGAATCAACATCTGAATGTCTGACCTCTGAATCTAGAATCAGTCAACATTTAGACTATGAGCTCAGAAACTAGAATTGTCATCAATGTGACCCTTATCTGTGAAATTTGGGAGTCTTAACTTTGAGATTGTAATTGGTCAACATTGGGACTCTGCACTTCAAAACTATAATTGGTCAACACTTGGACCTGACCTCTGAAATCATTAGTCTGAATTTCAAGACAAGAATCAGTCAAGATTGGGACTCTAAACTCTGGAGACTAACAGGACTACCATCACCTGCAGATATCGGACAGAGGAAAGTTAACTGGTACAGCATACCAGTGGATTTTCGATTAAATAGACTCCAATGTTGGTTTTGAGTCAAGAGTGTATATAACAAGGGATGTTGTACAACTTTGTTTTCAAAATAAAAGCATACATACACCTTTGTTTTTACTAGTTAACTAATTTTAACCATTGTAATTTATAGTTCTTACATTTTTAATATTGTTTTTGTTACTGACCAAAAAAAACCCCGAAAAAGCTCTAGAAGCAACAATAAATAACACACAAATCAGCCATAAAAAGTTAAACCACCTACCTAATATGGTTAAGGCCCCACCAAACACAGACACTGAATGAATGAACACAGAATGTGTAAGCCTACGGACATCATATAAGTGTGTATAAATAACGGGATCAGAAGATTTACTCCAACACCATAAGACCCAATCAATTTCTCTTCTTTTACATTTAAAAAAATAAATAAATGTAAGTTGGATATAGAAAAAAAGACCAAATGGACCACATGGAAGTCGTTTATGAAATTAATTCTGAGATGCTGCCCATTGTCAGAGATCTGTAATGTTACATCTGGCTTTAGGGTATTTTTTTCTCCTCATTTCTATTTTTCCTATAAACAATGGATTGAGAAAATCCTTTATTCGTCAGCGGGGATAATTCAGAATAAGATATCAAAACTAATAAAACGATTTCTTAAAATACAAATCCAAAATATCTACTACTCACCGAATGTTTACAATATGGGTTTTATTTCGAAGGTGCTCTCCGGAAACTATGTAGTTTATCGTGTGTCCTAGACTCTGCTGTTATGGCAACGGGAGTGGGCGGAGCTTGATTGTGCCATTCGACTCCGTGTTTCATACGGTGATGAAGTCCTCGGTGACCAGTTTACTGTAGTCAGCCCTGCGAGCTACTTCAACGCCCAACTTTTTACTAACCGCCGCCCGATATATCTGAAGATTTATTTTGAGAAAAAATTGCATTCACTGTCAGTCTCATTTAGTCTGTTTTTCTAGATCCGACTAGACGTGTGGTCTACATTCCCTCTACGTTAAGTGGATGTTTTTTTTCCCCGCAGCCCAAGAATCTGGTTCTTTTTAGGTAACAAAATAGCCGTGGCGGATTTTCTGCCCAGAGAATGTGGAGGCACGAGCCGAGTGGTGATGAGGATGATCTCTGCCGTTAACGGACATACTGTGAGGTGAGCTGTCGCTGCGGATTCAGCTCGAGCCTTGGGGTGAGGGGAAAAAATTGGGAGAAGTGTGGAACACAAAGAGCGAATTAAAACCGAGGATATAAGTTTCAGCCATGCGTCCCTTGAGGTCGGAGAACCTTTGCAGCGCTGCAGTTTCTCTCTGACTGTTTTTTTTTTCTGACCACTCCAACTTCAACGCGGATCGGGGAGAATTTTCCAGACTTAAACACTTACCCTCAAAAGGAGCATTGATGCACATTCGATAGATCTACACCTACCTGCTCTTCCTGCTGGGTCTCCCCCACAGTGGCTGTCTCTCTGAACTCAAGTTCACTTTAAATGCGGACCGATCTGCGTTCAGCAAGATCAGATCCTTGCTGAAAGTGCCACCTGCATTTTTATCTCAAGACCAAACCGAGCTCTTGCACAACACCAACATCATGGAGCTGACATTCTGGAGCATCGTCCTAGTGGGGAACATTTTCCTGGACTTTTCTCTCCTGACTGCTGCAGACGAAGGTAAGTCTGAGGGTTTTTTCTTCAAATGCTACCTGGGCATGTTGCCTGTGGTTGCATTGCTGAGTGAGATGTCAATGTAGCTTTGCATCCTGCTGCTAACCTAAAAGAAGTGCAGTGAAATCACGAGGTCATTTAAAAGTATGTAATGGAAAACTCACTCAAGAATTAAACCTCAATCTCCAATATATCATGCAAGGATGACAATAAGTACTATATGTTGTTGGACTTACATGGGATAATTCATTTTCATATTATTTTCTTCTCCTTGCATTTTGGTTAATGAATTTATCCTTATTTCATCCACTGGTCTTCTCAAAGAAATAGCTAACAGCAATGTATAATTTCCTCGTATATTCTAGTCCTAGTCACTATTAACGTCATCAAAAGGTTAAAGGGCAGCACCCTGGCGACCATTAAACCAATTCACCCTAAAATCGATGTGAGACTCCTGTATTGAAGCTAATTCAAAAGCTGATGGGATTCCTTGTGGTTGATGGAGCTGCGTGAGGCATTTAAGCATTAAGGAAAACATTTTACTGTTTAGAAATGGCACAAGTTAAACCATAATGGTAGTTTCATAACATTAACCTGGAATTTTTCCTGAACCATCTTATGGAACCCCGTGGAGGAAAAAGGTCCAGACAGCTTTGAAATCAGCTGTCCCAATCTTAATGAAAAGAAGGGCGAGCAGAGATCAGGGCCATTTACATAACAACAGAGCCAGTTTCTGGGTAATTTGCTTACACAGGAGTGGAGAAATGATCTACGTTGAACTGCATGATCGGAATTAACTATATGACTGGTTGTTCATTCATTATTGATGGACTGCCATCTTTTTGTGTCATTAATCCAAAAGTTTCAGGGCCGCAGAGATTGTTAAGAATGCTGCTGAGACAACTCTGTAAAAGGTTTGATAGAAAATAGTCCGAGGAAATAAAGGCACTTTACAGAAGATCAAAGGAGGACAGGATGGTTGAGATGTTGAACCACCGTGTTGTTACCTTACTAATGTGGCAGCGTTGTGTTGTGTCCTTTGAAGGCGACTCTTTATTCTCCATCATACTTGTTTTGGTTGATACCCCGTCTATCCTTAAACATTTGCTTCTGGTGTTGTTGTGGCATAACTAGCACGTTTTCTGCATGTCCCTCACTCGTTTGCATCACAGGAATTCACACATATACACAAATTTACATAAAGCAGAGACTGTCTGGCAAGTTCCCGGGGTTTTGTGACTAAGAAAATAAATTTGACTTGAAAAAAGAACTGAAACAATAAGACTTTTCACAAGCATGCCCACTCCAATCATAAGTGACTGTAAACAGGAAGACTGTGAACATGCATGACCAGACATATTGTATGGCAGGAACATGAATCTGTCAGCTGCCTCTGGTCTAATACTGGACACCACATCCGCAGTTCATAAATGCCCTTTCTTGGAGGGGCGGACTGGCAATATGGCTTCCTTTATAGTCTGTTCAAGCATATGGATATAGCTTCCAGTATGTGGCATCCTCTACGAGATACCTATTTTAGCCTGAATTCACTGCATTTGCATACAAACGCCTCAAAGAAGATGGTGCATTTTAAGCTGATAAGAGTTTCTGGGCTGCAAAATTGCTGACTTCCTTATTCTAGCGAGAAGTTTTGGATTTTTCCCGACATTTGAGATCTGAGGCACCACGGTTCAGGTATTTAGAGGAAGTGCTTCACCTCAGATCAGTGTGTGAGGAGCTATACTCAGCAGGTTTTTAGTGGCAGAAGTCCCTTTTTTTTTTTACAAAGATTAAGAATAGTGTCAGTTACCTCAGTTCTGTTTTGCCTGGTTGATGTCTATACTGGGGGCTCCAGAACATCTGTCTTACCAAGTATGAAAAAGATGTCTGAGCTCCCTGCTCAGCCAGTAGACTGGATCATCCTCTGCCTTGTTCCCCACCTAGTCGTGAATTCAGTAATGAACTGATGGGAGGGTAGATGAAGCTCGCAGCCATATCTCTCCTCCTTTTGCCACCAATGGATAAATGACTCACTTACACACGCCACTTGCTCGCTCGACGCACAGATCTCTCTTCCTTCTGTCTGCAGGAAGATTAAAACACAAACCTGTTGATCAGATAATTACTCTGGCTGGAAATTATTAGCAAGCTTTGGGTGGGAATCAGTAACTGAGATGCATACACATTGCAGCACAGGTACACAAATGCACAGTCAAAAACAACAATCTTAATCCGCTTGGCCTTGCATATAAAACTGTGTCATGCACAATGAGGTTTAACCAATATGTGAGCTTTTAATCAACTTCTGGTAATCCCTGTAATAAAGCCCGACCATTAAAATATATTTGAACTCATGCAGAGACTCAGCCTTTGAAGTATACACATTCTTTGCTCCCTCTCCATGATATTCTTTTCACTCCGAGTTTTTTCTCTATTAGAAATTACATCATTCAGCCAGTGACTCAAACCTGCAGTGTTTCCCATTTGTTTAGGTCCAGGTCGACAACTCCCTTTACAAGCATACCAAATCTTGTATCATCCCCGTCTAACATACTGTATATATATATAAATTGTACACCCTGACACCAATGCACGCTCCAATGGACACACACACCCACAATTTATGGTTATTTGGGGGGAAATAAAATGATTTACTATCAATGGGAATCCTAAAGAATTGGAAACCTGACCCCTCAGTCACTCCCTTTGCTAAAGCCAGGCATACATTGTACGATTTGAGCCCGATTTACACTTTCAAATGACGGCCGGGCAGTTTGACGGGTGATGTTTGACGCACAGTGTACGTTGGGTCATGTCATGTCTGAGTGTCTGAGTTGCCATGGTGACACGATGCTTACTAAGTAATAAGTAGTCATAAGGTGCCGTATGTGGCTAATGAGAAAGGACGAATAATAGACTATTGCTATTACAGTCAAACCTAACTTGCTTATCTTTCAAGTCTCTCTGAAAAATAGCCCAGCAATACTGTTCACGCCGTTCTAGACATCAACGAGTCCAGATAATCCCGAAACTTTAAGGAAAAAAAAAATTTGCACACAGGCTGGCAAAAAATAATCCAGACAGCTCGCTTCTGTCTTATTATAATGTTGGTTACAAACACACTTTTTTTCTGCCTCAGAGCTTTCAAACAAAACTCTGACAGTTGTAAGTAGCGACAACAAGCTGCAGTAGCCGGACGGGTCGTATGGTGTGAGCGCTCATGTTGTGCGGGAGGATCTGATCTTACAGTTTGAGCACAACAATTCTGAGCGTCCGAAAACGTTTGATCGTACAGTGTTAGTTGAAATGAAATGGCCGCAACTCTAAAGTCGTACAGTGTAAGCCCAGCTTCTGTTGCGCTATAAGATTTCAATTTGTATATGCTGTGTCGAGTGGAAGCACATTTGTAATGGTGCTTCATAAAACTAGAGTTACTCCTTCACCGGTCAAAAATCACCAAATCCATGTATTGAAAACTTGTGTTTAATGTGGAATTTCCCCTTGATATCTGTCAGTTGTTCCTGTACCAGCAGTGGTCCAGTCTCTCTCTGTCACTTTTGATCATCATTTGACGCCTGGTCAAATCTGTCCATTATTTCTGTTGAATAAAATACTCTGCCCCTTAGTGATGGATGAGTGGGTGACTTTAAGCCTTCCTGGGACCATCGCTGGGCACACAAGGCACATGGAAAGATGGCGTTGTGGATCCCATGTGAAGATGAAACCATACAACTAGCTGTCGTCATACTGACTTAAGTTTGTCTTGCTTCTGGCCACATCTAACCTCACTGCAAAAATACCATTGGGTGGAGAAGTCTTTGGCTCAGATTCAGAGTTGTCTGATTCTTGAGGAAGTTAGTCTCAATCCTCATGCAGTAATCTCTCTATGCATTGCATAGAAAAAAAAGGTTAAGCAGCAGGTGTTATGTAGATAACTACATAACACCTGCTGCTTAACCTTTAATTTAGGGGCCATATGTCAGCTGACCAGTCAAACGCTGAGTCATATGTTGATATTGTGTCATGTGAGAGTTTTTCTGTATTTGACCCGTCCCTAAGGGAGCAGAGAGAAGCCTCTATAAGGCACCCGGGTCTATCAGGGACTTGCTCAAGGACCCCACGGCATGTTGCGTCGGGGGCTGGTATCAAACTCCAATCAACCAATTGTGGGATGTCAGCTCTACCCACTGAGCTAAAGCCATCTGGGGCTGATACAAATTAATTTTCAAGAATTGTACGCTATGTATAAAGCGTGTTGTGCATGGCATTTCTCTTATTTTCATGCTTCCATTTGAGGAAGGTTAAGAAATGTCCTTATCGCTCCACACATCTGATGACTTTGTCTGCTCATATTTGTCATATCCCCGAGTGGAGCTTTAGTAACAAGTATTAAGTCTTTTTTCTTTAAAAAATTTTGACAACATTTAGAACGTACTGTTTCTACTTGTTCTTAATTTTTAAAGTCAAAATGTTATTTAAAAATAGGTGGAGGGGGGGAAAAAGTAAAGCTCTTGTTGCATATGTTCTTGTGTCGTGACCACTTATTATTGTATTTTGGAGACGTCTGAGATTGTGCCGCTGTGCTTTTAAAAGTAAAATAACTGCCAAATTTTAGGTTTGACTTGAAGGCTTTAACTTGCCACTAGTATTAAAAACTTCACAAATCCTTTGCAGGGAGCATATCGCATGAAAGACATGCTACTGCAGCAACTGCCTCCTATTTACAAATCTTTTAACATAGTGTGCAGCTGCAATTTATTTAGGAGAGGATGTCCTTGCTGATTGGCGGAAAAACACATGCTAATCATTTACTAGCAGAAAGGCATGATGTGCCAGTCTGTCTTTGCAAACTTGACATAGTGCCGTGATTTACACCAAATCAAACACAAAGCGTTTACATTAAAATCCTTTATTTTGGACTTTTTGATACCCGCCTCCTGTCTGGGCAGCAACAAGTTGATATGCTGGGGCCAAGCGATAGGAATGTCCTACATAAGTAATACATTGATATTTCCATTTTGGCAATTTATTTAAACATATTGCGAATAGCAAAAAATCTCCATACATACTTGAGCTGAAAAAACTGCAGCTAATGCATCACCCTACCCTAATGTGAGTGGATTGACAAAGATGCCTGTAATCTGCCCACCAGCTCAGGCTCCTTGAAAACCTTCCATTACTTTGCTGTTGATAGGTGTAGGTTGGGTGGAAGCAGTGACAGAAGCCAGTGCTCATCTAGCTTTCTTTAAACAAATGGTGCAACAATCACCAGTTGCTCATATCCAGTCAGCCAAAGAACATACTGCTGGCTTCTTTGCATGGAATATAAAAAAATTCACAGCTCTTATGAATGTAACTTGCTGATTGAAGACTTATATGTGGAAGGCAAAATTGACATCAACCCGCTAAAACCCTCTAAAATGGGGGCATTCCAGCAAATGTCCCCCTGTTCTGTCTTCTGTTCATTCTGTAACCTCCTGACTTCTCTGCCAGAACAAGCAAGATGAATAGAATAATGCCTCCAATCTAAAATAAAAACTCACTCAAATGCTTAAAAGACACTTTTATCTGAGGGGCCTTACTTCAGCCTCAATCCCTTCTTTCACAGACATGTAGCCTTTTCTTTTGCTACTCTCTCCACGTCCTCTGTCTCCTTGATGTTTCACTGGCGCTATGCTGTTTTCTGTTGCTGACTGTCTCCCCTGCCGTGGCAATGTGGTTCGTTTCCCAGAAATCCTTTTAAACGGAACCGATTTTTATAAGAAAGGGATTTGCATTTAAAGCAACCTCCCCCCGCTCTGAAAGCCCGTAGCCCATCATCCTCAGCACCTCAATCCGAAGATTAGCTTCCTCAAGAGTTAAACAGGCATCCGAGTACCACAAGTACTCTCAGTCCGTGTCTCTCTCCCTCTCCCTTTTCCCCTAACGCTGAGAATGATGCATATGGCCGCAGGAAATTGCAGGTGGATGATGGTTTAGGGTGCTGAGAGGTTACTCCCCCAGTCCATACATACATGTCAGGCAATCACTTTGGAGAGCCAGTCTGTCCTCCACCCACACACTGCTCGCAGAGAGTGGGACACAATGGGGACAGCAGAGAGGGAATGAGGCCACAGCCTATCAGCCATAAGCACCAAGGAGAATGGCACTTTTAGAGCGATGGAGGTTCTCTTTGAAGTGAGTCAACGAGAGATGGGGAGACCTGCATGAGTCCACGAAACAGAAAGAGCAGTGCAGAGAGGGCAATGAGGGTGCAAGTATGGGCACATATGCACTCTGCATAACAAGCAAAGTGGGTATATTCAGAATTTTTATTCCATAATAATAAACACCTGAGGCTATTGTGTGTGATATAGGCAAAGGGCTGAATAAGCGATTATAAGAAATGCCTTTAATTAGAAGGCAACATATGCACATACATTTATGAAAAACATTTAGCACTTTGAGATTTGATCCAAATGTAAAGTGCATTATAAATTAAATGTATTATTATTATTATTATATGAAGAACCTATTTAACTGGGGTCCATTGTTCTAATTTTGTTTTTGATAATCACGGCTGTTAATTGAGGCATAAAGAAGATTGTGTCAGGAAATATCAGTTTACAGTTTGTTTATACATGCCATTGTTGTCTTTCTGTCTTAAAATCTTTCATCGTTCTATTCTAACAGAATGAAATCTTGCAGAGGAAAAAAGGCTGCATGACGTTGAGTGGGACTTCTGAGGTTTACTGTAAAAGAATTGTCGAAAAAGCAACCTTGATACATAGAATAAACTAATTCTGGGCTAGAAGCGCACACCATCAGTAGACTTGATTCGATTTCAGTCTGGGAATTTTGCTCCCTGCATCATAGGTTGACCTACATCTTCTGTTTGATATGCCCATTCTAACTTAAAATTCAATTCACTCAGTTCTACATCAAACCCGAGAACATGTGTCTGTTTGCTTCCACCTTCATGCTTGCACACGGCTCTGGTGTGTCTCCCAGGGTCTGCCTTCATATACTGAACCAAATATCGATATGAATAGAATTACGAGACATCGCTGTGTAGTACAGCTGGCACATGGCAAATAACTTTAAGAAGGAGTCATGCTCCTAAAAGGAGTCGGTCACTTCAAATTAAGACTCATTAATGCTTGGTCAGTATCTCAATTTAAGGAGTGCTGACCACCAACTGTGCCTTCTTCATATTCTTCCATATCTCCATTTCTTCAAATGATTCCTGCCTCTGGAAAACCCCCTCAAATCATGGAAGAAGTAGTTTGTCTGCAATTGGAAAAAAGAGTCATTTTAAAATCCAAGCTGTAAATGTGCAACTTCACCCCTTTCTGGAAAACATAATATTGCTGCCTGGCTGAGGAAAGAAAATGATTCTCTTAATCCTCCAACAACTTGCCAAACATACAAAGAAGAGTTTATCGTCTCGATATATCGGTAACCCCCACACTAGCAGGCAGTATTGTCGGAGTGTTACATAGGCGGATGGAGGCTATCATCGAGTCTGTTGTCATTTGAATATGAAATGTGTGATGTGGTGGAATGGAAAAGAAGACTCTCATTGAGAGTCTGTTTTCTGGTGTCTCAACTTAGATGTGTCAATCCTTATGATTTATTTAGCTGGAGTCTGCGCCGTCAGATTCAAGCTGTCCACCTCCCACAGCAGATTAGTCACTGAAAGCTGTCTGCCTGCATTTTTCTTCAGCAAACAGAATTGTAGATACTGCTCTAGTAAATGTTTAATAAAAAGAAAAATTTAGTACAACAGTAGACCCTTGTTGGAGTCATTTCCCTCATTTTTACCAAAGAGAACCATGGCTAGTCCCTGGCTAACCAGGAACCGGTTTGGATTTTGTTCAACGGATGGCCGTTCTAAGAACTGATTTGATATTTACAATAACGTCATTTTTCAATTTGCGAAACATTTCCACAAATATAGCCAAAGTTAATGCTAAGTCTGCTTCTGAATCACTCTTTGTTTCTAAACATAAATGAGCACTATGTTTAGTTGGGTCTAGTTGTGGTTGGTTATGAAAAAACAACCCCATAAATCCTCTTCTGGACCAGCAAGGTCTTGGTTCCACTTTGGCACAAGCTTCCACGGCTGAGATCCTGTTTCTTTGAGAGTGTAAGCGCAAAGAACCGGTTATAAATTGGGAGCTGCCTCCGAAGCATCCCTGGAACTGGCTTGGTAAAAAAAGAGGTGATTTATAGTTCATTGAGTCTATCACAGCTTTAGATAGAGATATGTGTTTTTCATCAAGCCAGGAAATATATTTCTGTAAAAGTTGACATTTGTATGTTTTTTATGTTCCAGCAACTGGGAGGAAATTTCTCTGCTTCTACTCTGTTAGATAAAATATCACGTTATTCTTTCCTGATGGTGAAAAGACACATTCAAAAACTACAAGAAGGGTTCCTGGTCTTTCCCATGTATGATCAGATGACAGATATCCTAATTATGGATCTTACTTGCAAAATATTTGTGCTTATTGTTGGAGACACAAACAAACGCATTGGTGCCAGAGTCTCCTGCTGGTTAGGTCGATCCTCTGAAATGCAGGGGTGCCTTTCAATGAGTGACCCTCTCCTTAGGGTTCCTTGTGAAAATGACAAGATGGGATTATGAATATCCTCTCCAATGATTAACATTGTTATATGTTTGAAAATCAACAGATAACCTGCACTTTCCGTGGGCGCCTCTGCTGTGATGACGCACTGCTCAGTTCTCTGGCTTCAAAGATGATCAGCTGGCTTCAAGCTTTATATAAAAGTGATGGCAGCTTGAAGCGAGTTGGTTTTGAAATGGCGGTTGTGACCCCAGAGGGATGGTGTGTGATTGCTCCTGGGCATATAGCAGGCGAGTGTTTGTATATATTGTTGTCAGACTGGAATTCAGTTTTGGAGGATCGCGGTGTTGTGGTTAAAAAAAAAAGCAGTATTTGCAACTTTCTATCTGTGTCCATTTATTTTCAAAATAATAGACTTTTGTTTTTTCAATAGAATTACAAACCTATGACTTGTGACATTTCTAAGTTTGATCACAGGGTTTAGACTGCTTGGACTGTTGACTCGCATAATGATGAACCGGGGTTCATTCCCCCTTGTAAATGTACATTCGTCAAGGATGGAGTTTGTGTGTGGTTCATTTTCTCTTCTTCTCTTTTGTGGCACAGAGATCACTAACAGAATCTACCAAAATAAAACCATTTAACAAAAAGCATGACTGCCTGTAAAAATAATCATCATCAAAACTCCTATTACTGGCCAAAGTGCTAAAATGTATTGAGCAGGACACATTTACTGGTGCACTTGACTTCCAGTCTTATTGAATCAAGAGCTCTTTTTATTCAGAGATCTTGCCATGCTGCCTTAAAAAAGGCCTGAAAATACACTAGCTCTGATTTTTACAATGGTTCTTACCATTGTAAAAACCCAATTCGAGATTTTAAGATTGCCTGTCCAAGTTTCCAAACCCGAGAGAAGCATGGTGAATAAGTGAAACGCCTCTGTTGTTTAGTGTTTACTGTCAGACTTTCGGGGAATACACTGATGCCACCTTTCCACCGTAGCACACTCGCTCTGGGTGGGTTTGTTGGTCTAAGCCTGTTGCTAACAAACAAACTTTTTTTCTACCTTTGAGCTTTCAAACCAAACTATTGGCAATTGTAAAAACAAACAGGCTAGACGGGTCATACAGGTTGTGCACTCAGGTCGGGTGGATCTGATTGTACAGTTTGAACCCACCAATCATGAGCTTCATCATAACCTTTCATTCGTAAAGTGTGATTGGTAATTAAACAGCCAGAACTCAAAAGTCATACAGTTTAAGCCCAGCTTAAGGGCTACAATCACCTTTAGCTTGGCTTAGTGAAGCGCTAAGATCAACGCTTAGTTTATCTTGGCGTTGATCTTAGCTTAGCGAATATCTTAGCTCAGTCACTAACTCAGCATTAACCAGGGGGCCTAATGAGTAGCAGGAGAGCTAACATCATACAGCTCAAGCAGAAACAGGAGTGGTAGCCCCTCATCACCTCTTAACCCCTTCTCGTGTCACCTTTTTCTTTCTACCACTTTTTTTATTTGTTGTTTCACGGCGGCTAGTAATCTCTTTCATTCGTGACAACATACAGGAGGTGCGCACTACAGTGTAGATACCCGGTAAATTTTCAGTCGGTCTCGTCAGCCAAAAACAGACCTGTTAAATAGTTGTTTACTCTGCGAACATGAGTAATCACGGTAAATACACGAGCAGTGATCATAGTAACAACAACTCCGTAACAGCTTAAAAACCCAGCACTTCAGCTTTTGAGAACTGTGTTTGACATGGGTCGGGTTCAACCATTAAAACAGAAGGTCTGTTGGGTTCGGGTCCGGGTCAGTCAGTCGATTCCTAGACTCGTTTGTGCTTGGACACAGAGATGCACCTGGGCCGCACTCTAGTGCGCAGTAGAGCTGTGGGGCTCTTTAGTGCCCGCTCACTTCTGTCTGTGTAACACACAGACGGCGCATATGCTATATTGTTTTTCATGTACATAACGTGGTGAAATGTGATGTAAACTGATGGTAAGATCGTGGAGAGAATCGCGATCTCAATTCCAATCAGAATATTGTCTATCCTCATTTCAGCCAGGGTCGCAATGCCCACCTCATTGTAACATTGGCATCATCTCCTGTGCTACATTTGTCTACATTTAAAGGCTCCTGGGAATGAAGGGGGTTTGAATAGTGCAAAATAAAATCTCCCCTCACAAATATACATATTAATTTATTTTTTTTAAATCTGGTTTCACCTTAATTTTCACTTTCTGAAAGGATTCTGCACCAGGAAGCTACTAGGCACTTAACAAAGTCTGTAACAATGTTCTGAAGAGGCCTTTCAGTCCTTCACAGAGTTGAGTTATTTGAGCAATTCACTGTTTCACTTCCTCTTACTCTTAACCTTTGGTTTTATGTGAGGCTTCAGATTTTTATACCGCTTCGATTAAGTAAATATTCACTTTGAATTTGTGAGACTTGAATTATGCAGCAGTGTTGCCTTCCACTTTACTGCAATTAATTAAAATGGAATTGAAATGAATCATAGATGCCTCTACCTTCATCAACATTTGCGTTGTGTCCTAATACCAGAGAGACACTTTCTCATTCTAGTCTGTTTTGATACACAGATTGATTTATATTTATCACTGAGTATTAATTAGAGAAAAAACTTCATTTGCCAGGGGATCAAAGCTTGAGCAACTGGAAATCAAATATTTTTAGTGATGAAGTGCATTTATAAAGGTGGAGAAAGAAAAAAAAATTAATAATTTGCCCTTTTATGGTAGTTTTGAAGTGATTACTATCATGATTCTATCCAGTTGATCCCTGATGAACTTATAAATATGAATTCAGAGGTCGGGGATCTAAAGCCTCTTTTTAAAAAAAGCATATTTCAGTTGGGACTGGTATACTTTCATTGCACTTCACCATTTTTGGAACATTATAACATCAAACATTATAAAGGCATAATGGGAGGGCACTCTTTTGACGGAATAACAATGCAAGATTGACGGTTAAGAAGGGTAAGAGAGCTAAAGAGGCAAGAGAGGACGGTGGAATGATTTTTTTTTAAAAAGCACCGTATAGCAACTTCCTGAAGTAAAACAACAACCACAAAGGCCTTTGTATTTTGAAGATGGCAAACGTTCTGCAAACGGCTTACACTCAGCTAATCTGTGATGTAGCAGAATTGTTAAATGATTTTTTTTCTTGCGTTATCGTGCCTTTTACCAAGCACTGATCACTACATATTTAAAATATCACACCTAGCCATACACTGAAGTGGCATTATGTAGCCGTTGGTTCTTTGAATGTAAATAAAAACAAATAAAATAGAGATAAAGGTTTTTTTGTTATGTTACAGCACAACGTCAGTGTAAAAAGGTTTTACGGCGTTAGATGTAAACCACACCATTCAGAGTTCAGGTATCTATTGTTGTCTTGCATTTAAAAACAAGTCTTGTGTGTCTGTCAGTTTCACTCACAGCTTTACAACTTTGGTTTCTGTCCAAAATGACACTTATTTCCTAAAAAGGTTACTTTCTGTCCTGAGACAGCAGACCCGCCATAAGATGCATTGATATGCGTCCCAGTGGAGAAGAAAGACAAGGGTCAAGCATTGACACCTTTTCTTCATCTCACCTTTGGTCCTTTCATCTCACTTCTCCATGACACCGACTCAAAGTAGCTGAGCTCATCGACAAATTCCACAGAGGGCTTTTGTTATACAGAAGCCAAGTAGTTAAAAAGTGTCTCGGCTATTTGCTGAGCTGGTGAATCCCACCAGCCAACTAGTCAGGAAGTTGACAGGACCTACAGGAAGCTAAGGACTAATCTCACTGGACGTAACACATTCCATGTTCCCATGCACACACATGAACTCACACTAACAACAATACTGAAGGATGTGAAGGATTTCTTCTTGTTCTTCATTCACCAAATGTAATATCGTAGTTAATCCCAGGTTCTACGGTTACACCACCATTTACCAACATTTTTGAGAAGATGTGGTCAGTAATGTATAAGAAATGATTGCTTCTGTTGCATAGGGTTAATAAATACAAAGTCAAGTAGGATAAAGTCATATATTTCTATTCCCTTATTACAGTCCTCCTGCAAAATACTGAACCAGAGACTCTTAATGTTTATCTTCCCATCTAAATTTATTAATTTTAGATATCTATTTTTGTGTATTTCAGATGTATCAGTATCAGTCGTTAATTATTTTTCACTGGGATGGATATAGTCTCCGAACATCAAAGAAACGTTAAACTAGGCTCACCACTGGACTTCTACTGAACTTTGAAATTCTGCTATGTACATCTCCTCAGATTCGACAAATCTGCTCACTTTACCCTTCACATCACACACAACAGTATTTCATTAAAGTTCCCATGACCCGAGGGACCATGAATGCACCACCACAAGTGATCCCTCAAGAAGCAACTGTGTAAACAAAATGTTTAACAAGGTTGCTGGGGTGATCGGACTCATTTAGAATGAGGACACGGAGACAGAAGAACTGAATGTGGGGGAATTGGTCATCAAGATGTGATCAACATTGGCAGCATAATCTTTCAGCTATGAAGTTTAAACATTTCCAAATTATTTAAAAAAAACTCTGATTATCCATGACCGGATCAGTGCGTATTTGTGTCAATAGTTCTTTCAGAATGTTTTATCCTATAAATAAAAATAAACATTCCTTACTCAAACTTAGAAACTTAATTTTCAAAAATGTATATCTCCACTCGTTTTCATTTTCATGAAACAAATTTTTCCATTAGTGTAATTTTAATGTAGCTCTTTCAAAATAGCGTTGGAGCTGAAAATATCTCTTTCTTAACCTGTTTTGACTGTCCTTTTTCCCAAGGTGGACATATTATTATCTTTTCAATTGAATATTGACCGCAGATACAGTGGTACCTGCGTTTACGAGCTTAAATGAATTTTCCCCATTCAAATGAATGGAAATCCCATTAGTTCGTTCCATATCCAAGAAATATGCTTAGAAATAATTTTCCATGTCATTTCATGCAGAGTAAAAGTAATTTTACTTACCGCCAGCAATGATAAATTGGGCGCAGAAAGGAAGCTCACATCTTCGACTTGTTCAAACGGGATGCTCGTGAACCAAAGCAGAGCACTCGTATACCAAGCAAGTTTCTTAAGATACAGGTACTTGCTCGTATCGGGAATAATCCATGATACGAGCAAAGCAAACGCTCCTAAATTAAATCCTCGCTCATAAAGGAAAGCAAATTTTTGAAGAATCATGGCTCGTAAATCAAAATACTCTGAAAGGAAGGCACTCGTAAACCAAGGTACCTCTGTTTATGCATTTCCCTATTGAAAAATGTATGCATGAACTGGCAAAAGTTTTGAATTCAGAGTGATTTTTTTCATGAATTAATGATTTGGATTCTCCAACAAACAAATAAACACTGGGTTTGTTGAGAGTAGCGATCTCAATTCTAAGCAGATTATTGTCAATCCTCATTTCAGCCAGAGTCGCAATGCCCTACCTCAATGTAACTTTGGCATCATCTCCTGTGCTACATTGGTCTACATTTAAAGGCTCCTGGAAATGAAGGGGGTTTGAATAGTATAAAATAAAATCTCCCCTCAAAAATATACATATTAATTTATTTTAAAAAAATCTGGTTTCGCCTTAATTTTCACCTTCTGAAAGGATTCAGCACCAGGAAGCTACTAGGGACTTAACAAAGTGTTTAACAATGTTCTGAAGAAGCCTTTCAGTCCTTCACAGAGTTGAGTTATTTGGAAGAGAGGCTCCAGAAAGTGTTGCCCATAATTGTCAGTTACAGATCGATAATCCAACAAAGCTTACTATATATATACCCAGTAGTTTAGTCAGCCATACTGTATTACTGACAGTGCGGACAGTGATCTTTTTCATGAACTAATGATCTGGATTCTCCAACAAACAAATAAACAACGCTGACTTTTCTTATAGCTGTCGCAACCCATCAAACTAATGCTAACCCAAATAATTAAACCCATCTATTTTTGTTATATTTGGACCCAGGCTAACTCTTCTGTTTCCTGGTTTTAGTTTAAAAGGTTAAAAACAAAGATGTATGAGTGGTATCTCATCAAGAACAGCAAGTAATTTTGTTTCTGAGAACATTCTAAGTTGACATTGAATGTGAGTCATGAATGTATCAAGTTGCTCGAGTCTCCAGAAAAGTCCATGAATATGTCTGATTTAAGGGTTTCAGGTCTGCGAAAATGTAAAACATGTGCCAGTACTATCCTTTGAAAATCATGAAGTTTCCAGTTATATCTGTAGGACAATAACTCTTCTATCAAGGAAAGAGTTCTCCTTATCCAGGAATCAGGAGAAACCCTCATATGGAGCATGAAACGGAGCAGCCCCAAGTCCCAAACCACCAGACTAATGTTCTACAGTCAGACGTGGTTTCTTTGTTTGGATATTCAGAATTATTACATTTTTGAGTCTTGTGTTCATTCAACAACTACTTGCATACATTGAAACTATATCAACAAACAAGCTTTATGAACCCATGTAGACGTTATACATGTTCTGTTCATCTGTAAAACTTAATACCCGTAACACTGCTTTCCCTTCTTTTTCATTATCCCTGATGATCGCCTCTGTCTCCATTTCACTAGGTGTATGACGGTAATTGGCACCGTTTGTTTAATTGAAATTAGATCTAATTGTAGCAAAGCGGGGCAAATGTTCATAGGCCCACAATTTCCCTATCACATTCCACAGCATTACAGAAAGTGGAAAATAAAGAGGGGAGGAGAGCGTGGGGAAAGAAAATGACCACAGAAGTGAAAAATTGTCAACGCGATCCACAGAAAATGGATCCTGCTCTTGAATTTGAAGTCAGTAGTTTAAAGCCTGAAGACAGCTATACAGAAAATGAGGGTGTAATGTTTGCCGTGTGCACTCACCTCCCCCTTTGTGAAAATAGAGGGTCAAGTTTTACATTTCAAAAGAAAACCATGTACAACACCCTCCATTGTTGTCTGCCTTACATACGGAGAACCTTCCCACTGCATGTGTTTTCTGACATGCTTTCATGCTTAAAATAAAAACCATATCATCGCTAATACTGACATCTTAAACTTTAAGTAAACCCAGGCTTTCAGTCAACACTTTAGGAAACTGACCAATTGTGATTATTTCTAATATTGAGCCAAAAAATCCGTATAACGTAACCACTGGTCCTCTTGTCTTGCTCCTGTATCTGTTTAGAATTTTCCGCTGTCTCCTAATGTGGACGATTGTACTGTAATTACTGTACAATTGTTTGTTTTGATTGTTAAATACAACCAGATGACGAATTTTCATTGTTCTTATATATCACGCGCAGTGGGCAATTTTTCCGGACAGTGGGTGGCTGCCGCTGTTGTAAGAATGCAGGGGAAACGTAAGCTTCCTCCAACAGGGCAAGTCTGTTTCAGTGAAAGGCAAGCTCATGCATGCATGTAATAGAAACACTCAGGCACCCTGTCTCATAAACCTTAATGATAGAGCACGATAAACAGTGATTGCCATGCCAGTGTGGGTTAAATCCCGCAAAAAAAAAGCCAAATTCTCCATATGAAACTGAGGCAGGTGTGCATATGAGAGGGCAAGGTGGGCCAGTCTCAAAACACAAGCCCAGCGCTTTGAGGGTGCTTTTTTGCATTAAGGTGGAGTGAAACCGACGTAGACTAAATGCAGGGAAAGCACCATCCCGAACTTTGTCATCCAATTATCCTCATCCAACTCTCTCCTCTTTTTTTGCTCTGCTCTCTGCAGACTTTCTGCCTCTTTCTCTGTTCCACTCGCTTTTATTATGCTGGTGGGATTCTGTGGATTGGAATTAGATGAGTGTGTACTTGTCTTGTATACCAGGGTGAGAAGTCGCTGATTAAACGTCACATTTGCCCCTCGGTGTGATGTGGAATGACGAATCTGCTGCATATGAAACCTGGAGAATTAAAGATGTGAAGTTATTGCTTTCATACGGTGTTCATGAGACAGGTCACCCAGATGACAGGAAGGAGAAAATAACACTAAGGTGGAATTCAATAAGCATTAGATGCACCACATTGAGAAAGGGACACTTTCTGCGCGTGTGTGTGAGTGGGGGGGGGGGTGAATTCAATTAGCCAGAGTGTGATTGGGTGATGATTGAAATCATTATTTGAATGAGGATATAAAGAATCAGATATTTATAGATGACACCAGCTGTTCTATAACACTTGCTCTTTTATTGGTCATTATTTTTATTAAAATGTGCAGCAGTTAATCATGTTTTTAATCTAAAGGAGGGAAAGCAGCGGGGCAGAGGAGGATGTATTTATTTTATAGACTTATCAAAGCAATCTGTGATATAACTTTATTATAGTGTTCCTTCATTCTGTTAGTCCAACTTCTGTCTGTGAACAGCTAGAGCTGCATTATTTCATCTCCGCAGGAAATAAGTCAGGTTACGGCTTGTGCTACACATATTTCATACGTTCCTTTATGTGTATTTAATTGCGATGCGTGTTGGTGGTCCGTGTTAAGAGTGAATGCCTCTTACTTCACAGAGGATCACAGAGATTAGTAACTGTAGGTGTAGGATTTATTTGTGTGAAGAACTACAAGTGTCGGTGCTGCTAAGTCGTCTTAAGCAAATTATAACCCTGGAGACAGGATAGTACAGGAAGTTGATTACTATCTTTACAAGTTTCGTCAGAGAGCAGATGAAGAAACTAACTAAGTTACTAATATTAGGATTACACTGGTCCTCAAACTACAACAAAAAAGGGTGAGCAAATACACTACTTTACTGTTAGTGTATATAAGATGTAAGAATTTGAAATTTTCCTCAGTACTACCTCCAATCCTTATGTTATCAATTGATAAATTTAATTTATGCATCTTTTTATGAGGTGCCAATGCAGGATTTTAGAGTTAAGCCTCATTTATACTCCCTCTAAGTACAAAAATAGATATGTAATTTCAAATGTTGCACCCATCAGCGCCCACATGCTTCCGTACTCCTTTTAAATGGCATCAGTAAATCCACACAAGAGGCAGTGAAGACATGGAATACCCCTTCTGTAAATAAAATGTGTCACTTGATTTAAAAAAGCCATATATAAAATGCAGCTGTCCACAAAAGCAGCATTTTCAAACAACTCTGAGATCGAAACACATTCAAGACGGATGAATTAAAAACACCACTTTGACATCATCGATGATCCAAAGTGAAGCAGTTCTCAATTTTCTTAGGAATCTACGTGAAGACATGAGCCTCTTTCAAATTTACTCTGTTTAAAATAGAGTTTGAATTAATGTCAGACCCTTGTTATGTGTATGAAGCAGCTCAATCAAAAGGAAAACTACTATTAAACAAACCCAGGTAAACTAAAATTGCGTAATATATAAACCTTATAGAACATTATGAAATGTTTCCTTTTCAACGCTGATAGAGATGTGGTATTGTGTTTGTGTGTTAGTCTCTCTGTAGGATATCAGCCTTTAATGTTAAGCCAAATACTGAGAGCCTAATTCAACAAAACATCTTAATAACTGCAATTATAAACTTAGACTGAAACTTCCATTTCCTCCAGCATCCATTTTCACGCAGGTGCTCTCCTTGATAGTGGCACTCAGGAGAGCTGCATTAAATCCTGTTTATTGGTATAAAACCAAACTGCCTCACCCTTGAGGTGAGCTTCTGTAGGGAACAAATGGGGCTCAAGCCGGTCTTTGATGAGAGCTTCATCTCGTCCGTATAAAGACTAGTTCAGCAGGGGCAGCTCGGGAGAAAAATGTCCTCACATGAGTAGTCCCTTCACCCTAACCTCACTTTGTTGCCAGTTACCTACAGTACAGATCCCAAGTTGTACTGGGACATTAAATCACAGCAGAGCGGATCAGATTGTGTACAGGCAGCCTGCCTCTCAATAGATTACAAAAATCAATTCTGTTGTAATCTCAGATGGTGACTGGGAGGATTTGAATCGAATGCACGTGTGTGTTTGTGCACAGCCGTTGATTATCTTCTTTCAGAAGACAGACTATTTCATTTGGTTTGGTATGATCACAACGAGAGAAAACGAGAGACATGGTGAAAAAATACAAACGTGACAAGAAGCGTTTTCAGGAGTGGCAATGTTTTCTGTCGATGAAATTGACCGTTGAGACCCCATTGTCTCCCCTAATCCCAGTATAAGCCATAGCTTGCGTGTAGAAATATGTTCACTGTGTAATTTTAAACGCACTTGAGCGCTTCTCGTAATGTAAATGACTCTCAAATGTGCCATGTGCTGCAGTGAGTGATGTGTTTCTTTTATGTTTCTCTCAGAGGTATTGATGAACACGAAGACAGAGACGTCTGATCTCAGATGGACCGTCTTCCCAAATACCAGACCTGAAGTAAGTAACCCCAGCCTCACTGTCTTATCTTTATTACCAACACGGATCTTGTGGTGACTGGGGATTTTTTTTGGCTTCCAGCTGTTCCTTTGTTACTTTGGATATAAAAGAGTTTCCTTATATGGGAGGTAACTGACAGAATAAAGGCAATTTCAGAGCAAAAGTGGGATTAAAGTATATCAGAAGCAGATGCTTTAAAATATCCCATCAACCTTGAAGTTGAAGACACTGGCTGCCCACAATTTAAAAAAAAGACGTATTTGTAATTTGATCTGCAAAGGGCTGGTTGCTTGAGTATTTTTGCCGGCAGCATCAGTGACCAAAACTGCTCAACAGGCTAATATCTCTGTTGGAAGATTGTCATAGTGATGCTGGCGAGGAGATCCCTTGAGCTGCATGAAACTACTCAACAAATATTTCTGCGCCTTTTATTCAAGCAAATAGCAAAATAGCCCACCATTCTCTAAATGCAGCTAAACTTACAAGTTGAGTATAAGACGTTGAATGTACAAATAATGACAGAAGAAGCAGAACCAGCGTCACACTCAGATATAAAAGCCTCATATATGGCTATTTATTTTTAGCTTTAAAGGATTGTAGTAGATATTTGCAGCAACTTCAAAACCTGTCAGATACAAATTCAGGCTTCTCAGTTTCAAAAAACCCCTTACCCATCATTCATTTTTCCATGGTAGTTTTGCATTCACTTTTCTCAGGAGGGCTGAATAAACCAAATATTCATGTCAAACCTCCCGTGTAATCATTTGATTATTTTTATTAATAAAATTGTCAACATCATTTTCTAGTAAAATAGTTTCATCCCTTCTGAATTTATAAACACACGATTGCTGTGTGTGTCGGCATTTTTGTCTGCGAAGGTTGTATCAATTTCAATCACAACTGAGCTTCATAGATGTTTTTCACAGCAGCGATTTAAACATGAAGTAGTAGCACAAACAGCGATATTAATGAAACTAATTAAGGCTTCCTCTCGCTCATGTCAAACCACATCAGGGTGCTGCGGTCCTGGATGCTGCCTCACTGAAAAGGCAAAGTTAAATTAAATGGAAAATAAATCAATTTCATTGATAAATCTTGTTAACTTGCTTTTTCATGTATATGTAATATGGCTGCCAAGAAAAAGGTCTACTCCGAAGTTTGATTTAAGCAAATGTATTCAGCTTTTTGTTACTTGGCACCATTAATCATATAATGCAATGCTTATGTAAATACTGACGGATATTTCAGATGTTGCATGATACGCCATATTGTCATTTGATCCTAATATCTATGGCTCATATCACTACATTTGTCTCACAAGGCCCGTCCACAGTCTTTTGAACATTATTGCACATCATCCTTCTGTATAAACATTACAAGGGCGTACTGGGAGTCTGTTGTTCTACTTCTGAACCGGTAACAGAGGTAGTAACGGATGAGAATCAACGTCTGCATCGAGCCGGGCGTACACCGTACAATTCGAGCCCGATTCACGCTTGCAAATGAACCTCGGGACTGCCTGGCCGTCTGACCGGTGTCAGTCCTTTATCGTTTGTCTTGCAGTGTACGCGGGGTCACGAGTGCCGATAGGAAGCTCCCACACACTGATCAGATGATCGAAAAGGTTTTCTGGCGTGTCAGATTTTGGCAGGGTCTCGACTCGATCGGCTGATGTCAGCGCCGTCTTTTCTAACTGCGCCTGTAAGAAGTGGCGGAGCATCTGAGTGGCCCTGGAGATTTGAAATAATAATAATAATAATATTAATGAGTAATAAGTAGTCATGAAGTAGAAAATGGAGTTTGTGGCTAATAAGAAAGGACGAATAAGAGATGTTCACAGCTGTAAGAGCGGTGCTTGCTATAAAGTTAACACTCAGTAGAGTCAAACGGAGCTTGTTACTTCCAAGTCTCTCTGCAAAATAGACCAGCCAAACTGTCCACAGCGTTCTAGACATCAACGAGTCTAGATACGCCGGGAACTTTAAAAAAAAAAGAAAAGAAGAAGTTTCAGCACACAGGATGGCAAAAAATAATCAAGACAACTTGCTTCTGTTGTGTTAGCGGGTTGCCAACAAACAACTTTTTTTCTGCCTCGTTTTTTTTTGTCAAACAAAATTTTATTGACGATTATAAATAGCGACAACAGGCTGCAGAAGCCGGACGGGTCGTACAGTGTGAGCGCTCATATCATGGGGGAGGATCTGATCTTACAGTTTGAGCCAACCAATCGTGAGCTTCCGCGAACGTTTGATTCGTATAATGTGAGTTGAAATTAAACGGCTGCTGCTCTTAAGCCGTACAGTGTAAGCCCAGCTTTTGTGGAGTAAGGCAAGAGGACACAACACCACAGGGGTTTGACGTGACCCACAGCTCGAACAAAGAGTGTGAACGTAATCAGTATTAATTTATAGTATCTATTTATAGTATTTTTTGTATCTATTTATAGTATCTAGTAGTAGAGTATCTATGACGTAGCAATATTTTATCTAAACGATATAGAGAAATGCCCGCATTGCTAAGAAACTCTGTGAATAAATGGCCTATGTCTGCATTAAAACATCTCTATCAGTGGTGATAACTCTAGCTTACCCTCAAACACAACACAGCAAATCCTTGTCAAACCACTTTAGCCATGTGAGTTAGTGTTAGCACCCTCATCTCGGTGATCGTTTTGTTCGTAAAAATTTGTGACGCCAAGCTGACAGTATTTGGTTTTGTGTTCTGTTGTGCAGTCTTTCACTGAGACAGTAGTATTCTCGTATTCTCGACTTCATCACTAAATGGAGTTTTAGAGATAATAACAAAACTGAATATGCATTTAAATAAGCCATAAATTCTGCAAACCTGCTGAATTTCACTGCGGCTCCGTCAATCTTTGCCTGTTTCTCGTTCTGGGGAAAGTAGTGATGAGTGAACATGTGTGCTGTCGACTCCAAAGTCAAATATTTATGCATTTTTCATTTTTAATGGAGATTTGCGTGGAGAGGTTTCACTTCCTACACACATATTTTTGAAACCTACCCTAAATTCTTGTATTTTTGTCCGAAAGCATGTTTGAAGGGTCAACGCTGTGTTTGTCACAGGTGCTGTGAGATCGGTGTGACGTGTGAGACTCATTTTCCCACTACCTGGGCTGCAGCTCAGCAGAAGGAATGATTTATCAACCCAGATTATAATTTGGGCTGGATAAAATCTACTGCAGGCCAGATATGTTCCCATGGGCCCCTGAGAGGTGCTCTGCAGCAGAGGGCAAACAAAGAACAGCAACAGTTTTATGATGAGTGTAGCTTTTAATATGATGGCCTTGGTGAAAACTTTAACAGTAGAATTAAATATACTGAAAGCTCACAAGGAAAAATTTTGTTTGAGCAGATGTCATTTTAAATTTCAACCTGACAACCCCTTATCTCTTGTTTGCTGTCAGTGGGAGGAAATGAGCGGTTTAGATGAGGAGAAGAACAGCGTGAGGATCTATCAGATCTGCCAGACTAACAGCTCAACCAGTCACTGGCTGCGCAGCGGCTTTATCCAGAGACGAGGAGCATCGCAGGTTTATGTGGAACTGCGATTTACCATGATGGAGTGTTCATCCGGGAGCATCCACCACCGCAGCTGTAAGGAGACATTTAATCTCTTCTACTACCAGGCGGACTCCAACGAGGCCACGCCCATTCACCCACCCTGGATGGAGAACCCGTACATCAAGGTACAAACACGCACACAGGCTGATGATAGATGTAGCAATGCTGGGCTCATTTTGTTAATCCTGTCATTATTATATGATTATTGTCAACAATATTTTTCCTTTTTAACATCTTGAGTAGTTGCATTAAAGGGCTGTTCCATCTATTATACAAATAAAGATTGGCAACCTTTGCATGGATAGTATCATTCAGCCTGCATGATCTACTGTATGATTTAACATTTTAATCTAGAAGGACTTTTTTTCCCGCATTTAACATTAATAATTGTGATTGTAATTATTGTCTATTAATCATATGATTCATTTCTCAATTGTCTATGATTTTAATTTAGCCAACAAAATATTTCAAAGTGTTGAAAAATAGCTTTCTCTATTTAAAAAGTATCTGCAGCAGAGCCTTTAGACCAAAGATATTCAAGGGGCTGTCATCAATCAAAAAGAATAATTGTTAATAATTCTTTTTTTTTAAACGCAAATTAATTAAAGTAATTGTAGCCCCTCTAATTTTTTTCATGAATCAAGGATAAAACTGCTGATTTAATCCTGATTATCTTAGACTGATATTTAATAGCACTTTTTTCTTTTTGTGCTACAAACTGGGCTGTTTAAGTTTAAAATAAGTAATTGCTTTATAGGCAGAAGGGGCCCAGAGTCTTTTTTGTGTAGCCCAGTATTCAGTGGAGTTGCCCACATTAATCCGCATCCAATTTGACCAATCTTAAACAAATAATGTCTTTTATAGGCCCTTCCTTCATTAAATAACCGAAGTACCCTTTTAATGCATTCAAGTAAAAACCATAAAGCCTTCAGAAACAATCGGCAGTCCAGTATCAAAAATGTTGATAAATCAAA
Organism: Lophius americanus; assembly: GCA_037951165.1. Lineage (NCBI taxonomy): Eukaryota > Metazoa > Chordata > Actinopteri > Lophiiformes > Lophiidae > Lophius > Lophius americanus. The sequence goes on from JBBDHG010000061.1 coordinate 4,339,240, forward strand.
AGTATTTCATCGCTCTATTTGACTATTTTAGTCTCTGCTATCTCCCTGTCAAATTGCAGTTATGAATAAGTTGCTATATGTATTTATTAAAGTTTAAATTGTAACTTTTTATTTTATGGCCAAGTTAAGTTGTCGACCATGGGCTGTTTTAAAACGATCGTCATTGTGTTTGTCCATTGTTTTAACGTCTTGGTTGCATTTTTCAAATGTAGTAGTAAATCATTCTGAAATCACAGCCCTACGCCTTGGAAAATGTTAAATAATGTAAAAAATATGTGATGTTTGGTAAATGACTTACAATGCCAAAAGGAAACCATATAAAATCACCAGTCTGATCTGTTTTGAGAGCATGTGTTAGAATTCAGCCATTTCATGAGATATTCTCTCTTTTTTTTCTGTACTAGGTGGACACTGTAGCGGCAGACTTTCTCATGAAGAACAGGGAGGGAAAATTAAATGTTAAGACCTTAAGACTTGGCCCTCTTACTAAGAGAGGCTTCTACTTGGCTTTTCAAACCCAGAGTGCCTGCATGGCCCTGCTGTCCGTCAGGGTTTTCTTCAAGAAGTGCCCTTCCCTGGTCACTGCACTGTCCTCTTTCCCTGAAACGGTTCCCCATACACTGGTGCAAGAGGCGCAGGGTGTGTGTGTGGCGCACGCAACCCAGCAGGGGCCCCGACCCCGGCCACCAAAACTCTTCTGTGGGGAAGATGGCCAGTGGGTGGGCCAGCCTACAACCTCCTGCGCCTGCCTGCCAGGATATGAACCCAGTGATGGTCACACAAGATGCACAGGTATGAAAGTGGCTACATATACACGTATGTTTATAGACTACACCCATATGGACTGCAAAGCCTGCAGACTAAACATACAAACAATAGTAAGACTAGGGTGGGGTTCACTATGGGTCGAAGTACTGGAGAGGAAGTGAAATGCAGAGGAAGTTAATGAGCCAGGGGACAGAGGGTGGCAGCACATATCTACAGAGGAAGAACAGGGTCAAAAGCTTACCGCTGCGACAAGTCTTGGTTGAGCAAACATGGAGGGAGCAAAGGGCTCTAAAGGTGAAGGGAGAGAGAGAGGGGGGAGCGCTGGAGGTAAAGATCATATCGCTGTGAGAACATCAAAGCAAAGCAGACCAAAAAAATGAAACAAAGATAGAAGCAGGAGGATTCTCTAAGGGGCTTTGCAGCAACTCTGTCTAATGAGTCCAATTAACAAGCCTCGTGCGTGAACTCTCCCAATGCATCTCTCTCACACACACACACACACACACACACAAACACACACACATGCAAACACACACACACACTGCACACACAAGGACAGATTAATGTTGAGCCCTAAAAACAAAGAAGCACCAGAAATTCTACATTCTCTCAAGAAATCTTGGTGATCGCATCTGTCAGAGTTGGAGAGAGGAATCAGTTTGATCTCTGTGGGAGGGATAATGACTTCTCATAACAAAAATTCATTTCCGACATTTTGCTTCTGGTGAGGTGGAGTTGACATTTCCCGCATTCCGCCACTGTAGAGAGCTGTGAGGAAAAAACACTCACCAGACCATAAAGGGAAATTGCTTTTGCAGAAAGATTGAACTGTTAATTTGTTTCGTTGGGTTGTCATTTGAGAAAATGAAATTGACATCTGGTTGAATTAATTTAGCAGCACCGCTGTTATCTCCCGCAGACAATACATATATTTTCTGGGTCAAAGAAAACCATTTAACTTAGAACTTATGAAGTCCCTCAAGTTGTTGTAGTGTTATAGTCTAGCATTATTTCAATATTTAAACCTTGCCTTCGAGTTAGAGTTTTATCGGGGAGCAATGTCCTACATGGGATGAGTAGAACTTGTGCTGTAGCTTTGGAAACCCATAATGGTGTGAAAAGACACCTGGCGTATTTCCAAATGTTTTGGAAGATTTGACAAAATGCACGTAGCTCCTACTAAGCCCAAGAAACTAAACAATCTTCACATCTGAACACACAAGGCCAATGTGAAGCTTATAGTATTTATCTTTATTCAATTATTCATTCCATGTCCTTGGCAAATATTCATAAGGATGAATTCAGTAAAGCTGTTTTGTGATCAAACAGACTCTTTGTGTAAAACAGGATATGTCATTTGTATAATTTTGTGATAAATAGAAAGGCAAGGGCATCTTGTGACAGTGGCATACATTAGATTTATAAAGTAAATAAAAAAGTATCAAGCAAAACCTTTTCAACACATTGGGAACTTCGGCTGGAAAAGTTTGATAAATGTCAGTGAAAATAGTATTTTCAATAATAATAGTAATAGTATAATTTCCGAAGCTGGAAACTCTGAATTTGTGTCATTATTGCATCTAATCGATTGACAATATTGTTGTCAGTTGATGCTCTGCCAGTTAATTAATCTGTATATTGTAGAAAAACATTATTTACGCCTTCACTTAATGAATCAATAAGCCGATCCTGGTCTCTGTAAGTTGTCCCATGTGTCTGCTTTTGTTATGGCGAGATAGATTCCATCATAAAGGCTTTGCAAATGACGGACAGGTTTAATCTCTTTATTAAACTAATTGATTGCCTTAAGTTTATAGCCCTCATTACTGTCTGTCAGTCAGTCAGCAACCATCTGGCATCAAAGTGTCCTGACACACACACACACACACAAAAGAAAACTAGAAATGCATTTGCTAATTTTTCTCAAGCCATGTCTGTCTGGATATTTACAATGCATTGTAATGAAGTTGTCATAAGTCGTGGACTCATAATTTGCCAAACTTGTTTTCGTCTTCAGCTTGTCCCGTTGGTCAGTTCAAGTCTGGCACAGAGGGACAGTGCACAGCTTGTCCAGCATTCAGCCATGCTAATATCAGGGGGGCGTCGGTGTGTCCATGCAGTTACGGATCCCTACGTGCAGAATCGGACACTCCTGACATGTCATGCACTAGTAAGTATACCCAAAACACTATATATGCTCAAATTTATCTGAAAATGCTAAGCAACACAAGCATTTGCTCAATTATTTTAGCTCCCTTGCACTTTTTCACTTGTTTCCATTTTCCTTTGGTTTGATTTAGCCAAACTCCTAATCTTTTTGTGTCCATTGTCCGAATGCCTTGCATTGAGATGCATTTCTTTCTGACAGGTTGTTTGGGGGCAGGTCTCTGACTACAAAGTGGCGCATTGACGGTCTCAAATAACACCTACAATGCAGACTCAGGAATTTCAATTCAGCCACATGTTGATTGTGTGAATGGGAAATACCTTTTAATTAGGTGCATCCTTTTACAGGGGCCATAAAGAGGATGCTAAATGATCTGAAAGAGCTGCCAACTTCTGTTCTCTGCAGATGTGACATCAATACCAACTAGCTCTTACATCCACGAATACCGATCATTTTTATTACAAGTGACTTATCTTAATTATTATTCACTTATTCAGACCACTCCTCTTATATCTTCTGTGATTGCCTGTGCAAATATTCAATTTGTTTGCGAAATTGCAAACCACTTCTGCCATCCCTTGAAAACAAAGTCTTGGGGATTTTAATACAGTGGATTCTGATTGTTAACTCATTAAATGTATTGCCTTAAAACTCCCCATTCCCAAAGTTGAATCCAGCACCCAGATTGTCTATGATGTTGCCCAACATGGGTCTCCAATGAGAACACTGTTAGAGCTTAAGTTTGCTGCAGGCTCAGTGACAAAGCTCTTCCTCCTTGGCAGGAACAAAAACTCATTCAAAGGGTCTGAGTGGGATTGCTGTTTAGTTACGCTTGGCTTGAGGCAATAGCTATCTTCTTACAATTTTCAGACGGTGATCATTATCATCCCGTTTTCAGACAAATGCAGTTGCACCAGTTAAATTCTGCCACACATGTGTGTCCTGCTGTGATGCAAAGCCCCTGCAAGAGCATTCTTCTGCTTCGTGACTATATATATGGGTCATGGACCGGTAAAGCAACAATGAATATTGAACTAAAAATTGCATTGAAAATCTTTGATGAGCTTTTATGATTTAATTGCAGTGGAGCTTTATGATACCAACGTACGTATATGACCTGACACCTGCTGCTATCTAAAGGTGTCAAGTCACCACAAAACCAGAGAAATCATATGTAATGTTACAATCAATCAATCTTTATTTATATCGTGCTTATTCACAACAACAGTTGTCTCAAGCTACTTTCTAGAAAGAGCAGGTCTAGACCGAACTCTTTATATAATTATCTACAAAGACCCAACAAATTCCTCTGTCCGCTGTTGTTAGTTTTACATTATTATAAGATAAGATAAAATAAAATAAACCTTTATTAGAGTCACAATGGGGAAATTGCAGTGTTACAGCAGCAAAGAGCGCACACACAGCAAAAACAGAATAAAATGCAAAAATAAATATGGATATTAAACTATACTAGAGAATTACACCATAGTATAAACATTACACTATACTAGAAATATTACACTATTATATAAATATTGTACTATAATAAAAATATTACACTATTATATAAATTATTACACTATACAGGAAATATATTACAAATATTACAATATACCAAAATATTATACCATACTAAAAGAATATACTATAGTACAATATTACAATATACTGGATATATTGCAATATAATAGAAATAAAATAGATATATTGCACTATGCAATAATACAATACAAAATATAAAATAACTATGATGATATATAAATAATATATACACTAAGAAATAAACAAGTGGCAATATTCGTTGAATTAAATGTGAAATGTGGGCATGTTGAATATTACACTGTCCTAAAGTGTAAAGTGCAAGTGAGGCATGTGTTTGTGTGGTCTACTAGCAGTGCTGGTTGTAGAGTCTAACTGCTGCAGGGAGGAAAGATCGGTTATATCGGCCCTTCAAATACTTGGGGAGAACAAGCCTCTCGCTGAAGGAGCGCTCCAGTGCAGAGACGGTGTTCTGCATGGGATGGGAGATGTTGTCCCGGAGAGATGAAAGCTTGGCCATCATTCTCCTGTCTCCAACCTCCTTCACTGGGTCCAGGGGACATCCCAGGACCGAGCTGGCCTTCCGGATCAGTTTTTCACAGTTTCCTCCTGTCAGCAGCCGAGATGCTGCTGCCCCAGCAGACCACTCCATAAAAGATGGCTGACGCCACCACAGAGTCTTAGAAGGTCGCCCACTGCACTCCAAAAGACCTCAGTCTCCTTAGCAGATAGAGTCGGCTCGGACCTTTCTTATAATGTGCTGTGGAGTTATGAGTCCAGTCCAGTTTGCTGTTCATTTGAACACCAAGGTACTTGTAAGATATGACCATCTCAATGTCCATTCCCTGGATGTTCACTGGTGTGTGCGTGTGTCTGGGGGGAGGAATATGCCATCGGAAGTCCACCACTAATTCCTTGGTTTTACCCGTGTTGATCTGGAGGTGGTTCCACTGGCACCAGTCCACAGAGTCCTGCGTCAGTCCTCTGTACTCCTTGTCGTCCCCGTCTGTTATGGGATCGACGATTGCAGAGTTGTCAGAGAACTTCTGCAGGTGACATGTGGTTGAGTTGTATGAGAAGTTTGCAGTGTAGAGGGTGAATAGGAACGGAGCTTGGACGGTTTCCTGCGGGGCCCCATACTGCAGACAACCACGTCCGACACACAGTCCCGAGTTCTCACATACTGTGGTCGGTTGGTTAGGTTGTCCAGGATCCAGGATGCAATCCTGTTTGTCCCTCAGATCGTGGGCTGGATAGTGTTGAAAGCACTGGAGATACCAAAGAACGTGATCCTCACAGTGCTTCAAGTCTTCTCCAGGTGAGAGAGAGCTCGTGGGGCAGGAAGATGATGGCGTCGTCCACCCCGATGTTAGACTGATAGGCGAACTGAAGGGGGTTCCAGGTCTTCATCAGATGGGATGTTAATGCCACCGGCGGCCTGTAGCTGTTGAGGTCCTTTGGTTGCGGCATCTTGGGGACACGTACAACAGAGGAAGTTTTCCACAGGAGTGGTACTTTCCCCAGCTTCAGGCTCAAGAGGAAGATGTGCTCCACAATCCCAGACAGCTGGTCTGCGCAGAACTTCAGGAGCCTGGAGCTGATGCCGTCGGGGCCCATAGCCTTCCCCCCCTTGATCTTCCTTAGCTGGTTCCTCACCTGGGGGGTTGTGAGGGACAGACTGGTGCAGGGGGGCTGTGTGTTGAGGGGTGTGGATGGTGAGGGGATGATAGCTGTGGGGGTTTGGGTGTTAGGTAGAGCAGCAGGATGTGGCTTGGAGTTCACTGTTGTGGGAGAGGAGGTGGGGGTGGGGCAATGAGTTTGGTGAAAGGGGGTCCAGATGTGGGAGTTGGGCTGGAGGATGGAGGGCAGATGACTGGTCAAACCGGTTAAAAAACTGGTTCAGATTACCTGCACACTATAAAGAGGCATATTTGCTTTGTTTAGAGTTCTAATATGATGTACGAGCCACTAAAACCTTTGGAATATTTTCCATCTCCAACTGTCTTGACTTTCACCTCGCCAATGAATTTGTGATATGTTGTTTGTCTAATGTGCACAAAAAAGTGAATATTGCCAATTTTTGATTTTTACGGGACACACTGTTAGCAGTGAATATTATGTCAGGCTATCACTTGGCTCGGAGCACAACAACCAGACATGGATTCAGAGACTCTTGTATGTCATAGTCGTGAAATATTGCTACACACAAAACCCGATTAAAATCACATTATTGTTGCCTTTTGACAGACAAACTTTCCATTTCTAATCCTTATAGAAAGATAACTGGCTACATGCTTTAGTTTTTGCCTTAAAGACACAAGCTGAATAATTCCACTCATACTGTACCACTGAAAATGTTGAAATGGCTGCTCAATGATTACGTCCTTCACATTTTTTTTGACAATAGGAACTCCTTCGGCCCCACGCAGCATCATCAGCCAGATCAACGGCACCACGCTCAGTTTGGATTGGAACGAACCTCTGGATAACGGCGGGAGAAAAGACCTGAGCTACTCTGTCAGGTGCTCTGTGTGCAGGTCACCGAAGGGGCCCTGCCTCTCCTGTGGAGACAGCGTTGGCTACCGGCCAGCAGAGCATGGCCTTCTTGGTCGTAGGATGGAAGTGTGGGGCTTGCTGCCTCACACCACGTACATCTTCACAATCCAGGCACTCAATGGGGTGTCTCAGCTCAGCGGGAAGGAACCTGAGAGCGAAAGTGTCAACATCACCACAAGCCATGATGGTAAGAGGCATCCAAAGAGTGATAGAAAGGTATGAATAGAGAGAATATTTATTGTATATATAATTCCTCCTCCACCTGCGCAGTGCCGTCTCTGGTTTCTGTGATTCGGAAGAGCAACTTCACAGAGAGCAGTCTGACTCTGCACTGGTCAGTCGCAGCTCAGCCGCACCACACAATCGTAAAGTACCAGATCCGCTACTGTGAGAAGGTGAGAGTTCCCTGACAAGTTGTGAATGTTGTGTGACTTTATTTTTCTTTCACACAGTCCGAAATAATCATATTGGTAGTGTTGGAGGTGACACCTGTTGAGGGAGTATACGCTACACATGGGTTTGTCCTTGACGTATTGATGGATTAGTTTATGTCTTTGCACAGACTTCAAGACGCTGAAAAAACCTGAACCAGAATCAGCATCATATTATTGTCAATATCAGCTATTGTCACTTTACTATTTTGTTTGAACAAAAAAAATCTCATAAAATATAGTCAGCATATATTTCTGTTGAAGATCGAGTAAATGTGTTTTAATGTACTGGAATCTAATATCCAATTTTAAGCATATGATAATCCAGTTCCAATATTTTCACAGTGATCTGTCGCTTTTCCTCATATATTCCTGTTTTACGCTCACTTCCAGTCCCGCTAACTCCTATTTTCATCCCCTAGGAGCGGAGTGGTGACGATCAGTGCCACTACACAGAGAGTAACAGAAACCAGGTGGTTCTGACAGACCTCCGCAGGGCCACGCAGTACGAAGTGCAGGTCAGGGCGCGTACCATGGCCGGTTATGGTAGCTTCAGCCCTGTAGTCCTCTTCAGCACGCTTCCTGAGGGTAAGAAAAGGACCTGTGTGTTCTTGAAGAACTTTTAACAAATGTATTATTATTATCTGTTTATTTTTTTATATATAATTTTTGTTCATTTCCATTGGCAAAGTTTTTCCAACTCTACATAATCTTTGCTGCACATTTTCTGTTGAATTTAATGTCTGACTACTTTGAGGCAGGTTCCCTTTTTCTTTTTTAATATATTATGAATTCTTGTTCATATTCTTTTTTTTCCAACTCATACGTTTCTGCACTAGAAATTTAAATGCAATGTTTTCCGGCATAACATTACTCCAACTCTCTCTGTCTCTCTCCTTTTTTTCCTTCCCTGTCTTGTTTTTCTCCTCTCTCCTAGGACAAGACTCTGCCACCCAGTTTTTGGTGCCTGGAATCCTTATCGCTGTTGGGATGCTGCTTCTTGTCACTTTCGTCTTTGTGGCTGCTTACTGCATACGGTGAGAACGGGAAAAGGAAAGAGTTAGAGAACAAGATTGGGAAGGCAAGGAAGCTGGCAGAATAATAGGAAATGGGAAAGGGGGGGGAATAGAAAACTAATAAAAACCTGACCATAATTTTACAGTTTTTGTACCGCTTTGTTCTTCTGTTTATACAAAAAACATATCTTATCAACGGTGGATTTGCACTCTGTTACCCACGCTATTTTTGTTCATTTGAGGCAGTTAAGACACAAAGCAATGCTCATGATACCTTTTGCTTACACAGCTAAAAGTTATCCTGCTCATTAGAATGTTTTCCTGAGGCTCCATTGTTTGAGTAAACAGTGTTGGATGCCATCAGAGCGAGAAAGAGTGAATGTGCTCGTTTGTGTGAGAAAGAGCAAAGGAGCAAGAGAGATTGAGAGAGATGACGATAGAGGTAGAGGGCAGGGAGAGACAGGATGCAGCCGTCCCAGCCCTGTTTCCACAGGACAGAAGAACAATAGCTGTGACCTTGTGACACACACTAACACACACACACAAGCCAGTGGCTGAGACCCAGATCTGCCACTATGCAAGGGTGGTGCATTATTACTATTTTAGGGTTAGGAGGTAGAGAAGTAGAGGAAGTCAGGGATCCAGCAGCTACAGGACTGTTACAGTCTTGTAGGGATGAGTTTGCGCCATCAGAATAATAATGGAACCCCTGGTGTCAAAGAGCACAACCCGAGAGGCGGGCTCACCATCATTGCTACAATCCATTGTGTGTTGTGGAAGAGTGTTGGGGAATATTCAAGACCAACAAAAGCTTTTATCTAAAAAAAACAAACAAAAAAAACAATAAAAAGGTGGTTTCCTATTTGGAACAGAATGTTTCCTTCAAGACGCTGTATCTCTGTTGGCCAGAGGGTATGGGTCTGTAGCTGAGCTGACCTTTAGTTTCTCAGTGGAAGGAGTCAACCAAAATATCAGAGAATTCCCAAAGGATTTCAATATATGATCCAATATCTATTCTTTTCATACATCTTAGAGTTTGTATTTTACTCGCAGGCACGTCTGTTGCTGTCTTGTTATTGCATCTGAACTGTCACATTGAAAGACCATCGATATGTATCACATTAGGCTGAGAAAGCATTCGGAATGCTCGACGCATTGTCTAACATCCATTCTTCAGATAACCGCGCTGCCAACCTAATCTCATTTTATTTATCCTAATCTCTTTTTTCTGCCTGCAGCAGACAAAGCCGAATAAAAGATCCAGAACTGAGTGACAAAAACAACCAGTACCTTGTTGGCCAAGGTAACGTACCAAGGACACACACACTAAAACTCATCTGTGATTTATAACTCATTCACATCACAAAAATTATCTTCAATATAATGGGCTCATGGCAACACATAATGCTTGATCAGTTCTTCATTTCCTTTCCCATGACTCTGTTTATCTTGCCCCTTTAGGGGTCAAGGTTTATATCGACCCATTCACCTACGAAGACCCTAATGAGGCGGTGCGAGAATTTGCCAAGGAAATTCATGTTTCCTTTGTCAAGATTGAAGAGGTCATCGGCGCTGGTAAGCCCCTGTTTTTCCAATTATTCACAATGGTTATACCTCCGTGGACTCACGGACTGCATTTTATTCTCTTTCAAAGCAAGATTAAAAATAGAACTAATGCACTATGTTAATTTAATTATTTGACATTTAAAGGAATTGTCTGTATTCTGCTTTAGTTCAAATAGTTTCAATATTGCTATGTAAATTAAGCAATTAATTGATAAACAACTTAGCAGGATTTTCTGCATGCATTGAAACCAAAGGTCACCACTAGCTGCGAGCCATCTTTATTTTTGTTATCATCCTTATGTCATAAAAATCTGTTAAAGCAGCCCTAATGTGTTGTTGGACTGCGTGTCACAGGAGAGTTTGGGGAGGTGTGTCGAGGACGGCTGAAGGTCCCGGGGAAAAAAGAAAACTACGTAGCGATTAAAACTCTAAAGGGAGGCTACACTGAAAAGCAGAGACGGGACTTCCTGTCTGAAGCATCCATCATGGGCCAGTTCCAGCACCCCAACATCATCCACCTAGAGGGTATCATCACAGCCAGCTGTCCAGTTATGATCCTCACAGAGTTTATGGAGAATGGAGCTCTGGACTCTTTTCTGCGGGTGAGTGTGACACTGAACACACACTGCAACACACTGTCTCTCCTCTCATTCCACTCATTCTTCAACTGAACATTTTTTCTCCTCCGTAGTTGAATGACAGCCAGTTCACTCCCATCCAGCTGGTGGGTATGCTGCGTGGCATCGCCTCAGGCATGAAGTACCTGGCAGAGATGAGCTACGTCCACCGAGACCTGGCTGCTCGAAACATCCTAATCAACAGCAACCTCGTGTGCAAAGTGTCTGACTTCGGCTTGTCACGCTTCCTGCAGGAGAACTCCTCTGACCCGACCTACACCAGCTCTCTGGTTAGATGACAGTTCAAATGACGCATTAAAAATAATTTCATTAAGGGTATTCTCAGTAAAGCTGTATGTTAAACAGGATTCATATATTTTTGTATTATATTATGCACATGATATTAAATCACTATATCTAGAAAATCCCTCTTGTTTCTGCAGTTATCCAGAAATCCTCCTCAACCATTTTACAACTGCTCTGGCAGCGGCTCATGTGACTGTGCTTGTTTGAAGTTTTTTTTTCCCACTTTTTTTTTCCCCAATTTTTTTGTCTGTGCAGGGAGGTAAGATCCCAATCCGCTGGACAGCACCAGAGGCAATAGCCTTCAGAAAGTTTACCTCAGCCTCAGATGTGTGGAGCTATGGCATTGTCATGTGGGAGGTCATGTCCTTTGGAGAGAGACCCTACTGGGACATGAGCAACCAGGATGTAAGTGTAAAAAAAAACAAAAAACATTTCTGACAATATTTGTTATGGTTTTATCAGTCTTAGCCAATCTTTTCCGAAACCAAATTTTACATTTCTAATCTGAAAACCAACGGTTTGAACTGTTAAGGGAATCAATGAAGTGTTTGTCATACAGGTGAAATTTCAGATTTCAGAACTTTTTAATTTTCTGTGCTGTTTATTTTTTCTTCATGGAACTCAAACTAGATTTGAATACCTTTAAGTATTAATCCATTGGTTTGAACTGTTCTTTCTATTAGGTAATCAATGCTATCGAGCAGGACTACCGCCTACCTCCACCCCCTGACTGCCCCACTCACCTGCACCAGCTCATGCTGGACTGCTGGCAGAAGGACCGCTCAGCGCGCCCCCGTTTCTCGGACCTCGTCAGCGCTCTAGACAAGCTGATCCGCAACCCAGCATCATTGAAAATAGTGGCTCAAGAAGGAGCAGGGTAAGAGTGTAGATTTGTTTGGGTGATTGACAGAAAATCTTCCCCAATCGGATCACAATGACAGTGAATGTACAACTGAAGAATGTAGAGAAAAAAGTAAGCTTGTCTATCCTTAATTAGAGTTCAAGCCATAACAGCACAGACATTAGCCTCCTACTGCCCGGTCCTATGTACCAACTTAATGTCCTGCTGTGACCTGTCAACCTCTCGCTGTTCACATTTCCCTTCATCCCCATTCCGCCTGTCAGCTGGTCACATACAGGAGAGGATGCTCCGCCCCTATCAAATCCTATTGTTTGTCCCTGTCAATCACCCAGGCCCAGATTATACCTCTACTTGTCAACTGGAATGTTGCTGCAGGATATATTTAAGCACCTCACTGACAGTGTGTGTAAGTTATTCCTTTGTTTCGCCAATCTGCCCCCCAGGCTGTCCTACCCCCTGCTGGACCAGCGTGCACCTTTAGCCCTCTCGTTGTGTGCTTCTGTGGGGGAATGGCTGAGGGCCATCAAGATGGAGCGCTACGAAGACAGTTTCCTGCAGGCTGGCTTCAACTCGGTGGACCAGCTGGCGCAGATCACCACACAGTCAGTTTATATCTTCAGTTTTCTCATCTAAACTGATACTTATAAGGAACACTTTCACTCCTCAGTTCTCTCTTCCTGGCTACAAGGCCATAGAGCTAGGTTTGGAGCTTTTAGCATTGACAGTTACATACACTCTATTACTCTATGAAAGGTTTTTATTTATGTTTCAAGTATCAGAGTATAGAAACCCAGAGTCCACAAATGCGATGACTGAAATATTACTTGAAGTCCATCAGATGTTTATTTTCCGTTCATTTTTGTTTAATTTGTATACGTTGTGTCTGTATTTCAGGGATCTGCTGCACATGGGAGTGACTTTGGCTGGGCACCAGAGGAAAATTCTTTCCAGCATTCAGACAATGTCCTTTCAGAACAAGAGCACTGCCACCGTGACCTTCTAGCTCACCGTTATCCCTACCTGGACTCGGACACCAGCATGTAGGTGCAGCCATGTACCCAGGCCGCTTTGGATCGTATCTTTTGACCCACTTTTTCAGATGGACTCCAGGAGAGATTGGAAGAAAATGATCAGAGGAAAATTAGAAAAATAAATGACTGAAGATGTCTTTCTCATCACGAAGAAAGAGCCATCCAGATACAAGCCCAGTGTGACCTACAGGGACCAGGAGGCAAAGTTGAGACTCATTTTGTGACTGTCAGTGTTTTTATACCCATCCAAGGTTGGGACCCTACAAATGTGCTCAATGAAGTGCAGAGATAGTCATCAGAGTTAACACTTTATGTAGTATCATGACATTAAAATGACTGTTTTTTGTTGACTGGTTTGTTGTAAAAATAAAAAAAAATAAAAAAAAATCATTTCACCAAAGGAGAAAAAAAGAAACGCCAGTGCCATTCCAAGGATTCCAGTTACATATTATTGTGTAACTATGGACGAGAACAGCTTCTTCGCTGTGTCTTGCATTGAATCCATCTGGGGAATTCACAGCCATCTTTCATAAAGACTCAACATTTTAGCTGTTGGATTTCTTCCATGTGATTTTTCACATTATTTCCTCTTTACTCAGGTGTGATGTGAAATGCAGAAAGTTGAGCGAGGTTTACTCAACCCAATCAGACTCCTCGCATCTTCCTAAGTCTGGCTCTGCAGTGAGGAGAGGAGGGACAGACAGAGACATATCAGCACTTTTGTTATTTCAAATTGAATGGTAATCTTCAGTAACTCCATCTGTCTCTCTTGGAGTGTGGTTGTTTTTTTCTGCTGCCCATGTTTCTGTTGGTAGCCCAGTTATATTATTGTAGACTAAACAAGGACCAAGTGGAGACCAGAGGACAGTGTATAATCGGTTGTCTTATAGATTGTTTTTGTTAAGAAGCTATGTGATCTCAATAATTTTTTCTTGATGCGTTGTAATTTGACTTTTTCTCTATCACGCATCATCCAGTGCCATTCAGCCGTCTTTGTGCCAATTTCATGAAGCTGAAATCTCTATAGTGATTCATGCTCCATTTAAATGTACCTTGAAGGTTAACTTTGACATGTTGAGCCAACGTTTTTCCTCCATCTGATACTCATTCTTGTCGTTTTTCAAATCTTTCTGCATCAAATCTGCACAGAAATAGTCTCAACATTGAGCAATAAAAACAATATAAAGCTGCCAGAAAAGTTAGCTTGCTGCTAGCAGTATCCATTGGTTTAAAGCTGGAATGCTAACAGCAGCTGCTGGATCAGAAGAGCAGTCTTTACAATTCAATTCATTCTTAAACCTCATTAGTGACAAACTAAAAAATGATTCTATAGGCTAAATAGTGTCCTGTATTATCCATTGGTTTGGAGTTTCAATGCTAAGGCTGTTAAGCAAAGCAGGCCCTTTCAATTTAAAATTTAGTCTAATATTTTGCATGGCATTATTATTGTTGACCATAGCAATCTAAAGCTAACATGTTAGCTGTATCCAGCAAAGATGGTGTTTTATTTCTTCATTAGAGTCTAATGGTATATCAGCCAAAGTGTCTCTGCCCCAGAGTTACATAAAACATATTTTCTAACCATTTTTAGATATACTACCGAAAAGCTAACAAGCTGTCATGTTGCTTTTTGTCTCCATTGTTTTCAACTTATAATTTTAATTATGCTTTTGAGCTGCTGTTCAATTAGCAGAGCAGTCCTGTCACAGACTTACAAAGATTCTTTGTCAATGTTATGTAATGGCCTCACTAGCTAACCTTACTACCTACATTATGGTAGTACTACCTTACAAACTCTGACATGGCCAGAATAGTGTGAAGTCATACGTAGGTGGGATTTTTGCTCGGAAACTTGGTTGGAAATTCTGTGCTCAACTTTGCATCAAATCATGTCAGAGGTTTTTTTTTGACAGTAATACTGCAAATTTTATTTTTTTCATTTTTTAAATGTTTTACAAGCTTTATGTATTGTGCTTGCTAACAGCACAATACAACTGTAATAATATAAGCTCTAGTCTACTCGAGCTTATTGATCCAAATAAGATTGACTGAATCATCATGGCATTCACATTTTTATTCCGAATTGATCGTGTTAATGCACATTTTTCAGGTTGCAAATACCCACCCATTGGTTTCAGAGTGGAATACTAACGATACTGTCGAGCGAGGTTTGATTAGCAGATTACCACCACAACTTATCACAAGAGCTTTGCCAAAGAGGAATCAAACGAGTTCAAAATGTCAAAGTAATTCTCAAAGCGTGGCATGTCTTGAAGATAATACCAGCCTTTTTGATATTTGGGTCATGCATAACTTTACCAGAATAGTTTATAGAGCTGCAGTGAAACAGGAAAATGAACCTTCAACAGCTTCTGAAACGTCCACAAACAACCATGTTGTCTGAAAATGACCTGGTATCTCCTAGTAACTTTTTCATAATGGTTTGTAGTTTTTTTTAGATGATTTTAATCACCCTGCCATAGTACATTTTTAAAAAAGAATTTTTTATTTAGTTTGTTTTAGGAAGTGATTTCATCACGTGATTATTTTCTCGTGTTACAAGAATACTAAATGTGACCCACATACAAAATTATTCAACTCTGAATAATGCACTCTGCAAAATAATAATTTGTTAATGGCTGCAGAGTTCCCATGGTTGTACTATGACTTAAAAACAAGGCCGACTGTGTGTTCATTGTTGGTGATCCCATAAAAATTCACTTTTCTTGGATAAAAACATTTCGGCCTGAATCAAAATCACTGGTATTGTCATGCAAGAGTGAGAGATTTCTTCTAAGGATTGTGGGAGATGTGGTCTTCATATTGAAGATTCCTGAAGGATAATTAAAATAAAGTTTGAAATAATGACTAGAAATACAATATGTTGTCATTACTGTTCTGTGTTGGCTAATCTGTATTGAGTATTCATAATAAAGATACACTGCAGTGTTTACCATCAAGTATTCATTTTTGAGTTTCTGAGCATTTCTCCAGGACTCTATGTTCACTCGCATTAACGTCACTCAAACTTCAAGCGGGAAATGGAAATTGTACTAATATTTGTGAATTCTTATCTTTGCTGAAAGTGAATCCCCACATCATGTGTCGAGGTGCGTTCCAGTGGCTTCAGTCACTCCTGTCCCAAATTCAAAGCAGAGCAACCCACAGCAAAGCTGCTCTACCTTCACCTATTCTAACGGATGTGACTGGATCTTATTCAGATGCTTTACTTCACTGCTTTCAGATGTGAAGTAAATAAATTACTTTCGCTTCTCTTGTTTTCTTTTCTGGGACAGATAATATCCCGCCTGAACCGTCAGTGGTCATAGCAGACAATGTCTAATGGGTTAAGTATATTTCTGTCTCTGTTGCGCTGGCTGCAGAGATTCCTCTCATCTAGCCCATGAACCCCTTTTTTCATAATTGTGTGAAACATAAGACTGGAAGAGCCAGAATTAAAGTCTCGCTCCATAAATATTCCCCATCTTTGCTTTTTTGCAGCTTTCCCTCTTGCCTTCTGTTTCTCTACTTAGAGCTTTTACCCCTGAGCACTTGAAGCTTGTCCTCTTCTATGTTTCCCTTCTAATCATAAAGAGATGTTCTTCTCTTCTCCTGTGCCTCAGGCTGAGAGCAGCTTATGGCACCTAGGCTTAAACTACTCTTAAACACGATTCTCTCTCCCCTCCTCGCTCCAGAGCTACCACACCAGACAAGGCTGCCAGGGCTTCACAGAGTTCTAGTTTAGCTCCATTGATAAATGTACTTTATTATCTTTGTGTTACTGACTCATTCCTCTTGTTCTACTGCTCTCATGTGGCCACCAAGGAACAAACCTGCGATGGTGCAGATCCGTGTGGTGGAGATAAATAACAGTGAGGAACTGCTCTAGTAAACAAATTTTAAAACCCCCACGGTGTGTTTTGCTGTGTATGAATCTCTGCGTCCGAGTGATTCAGTAGGAAAGAGTTGGACATTCATTTCAGGTTTCTACTTCTGTCAGTGCTTTGCATGACCCTTGACCCTGCTGTATGGGAGGCAACCAGCCTCAGCTTTGTCTGTGTGTCTGAATGGCCATTCATTAGGGCTGCTGCCGAGCAGAGAGCCGACCAGGCCGATGACCAGATTTTAGCAGTTGGTGGATTGTGTCATTCCTCTCGCATTCCTGTGTGCATTCAAGTGTGGAGTGTGTATGTGCGGCTAAGTGAATGTGTGTGTGTATGAGCGCACACAGGGGTGGGGGTTAACTAGTGGGACAGGTACATGTGTGTTTGCAAGCAAGGGGGCAGGGAGGCAGAAACAGGATAATGTGAAATGGATGAATGAATATTCTCCATTTTGTATTTAGAGTCTGGGTCTACATCAAAAATCAGAGATTTCTACAGTTAAATTGATACAACTCAATCTTTAATGGTAGCAAACAAGACATTAACAGAAGGCTATTGACAAACACCAATTTCACATTTATTATCTGTTGTTTCTTCACTGCACATTGTAATAAATAACAGATCATTTTACAAACATGGTTTATGGTCATTTCCTTTAAAAAAAAAAGAAAAAACCTTAGGAAACCAACTTACAATCTATCTATCTTCTTGCATTCCTGGTCCATCGTTCTTCTCTTACTACTCATTATCATCAACTTCTCTCATGCTCTTCCTCATGTACCTGCATCACAATCTGGGACCTCTCTTGATATCAGCGGAACACGTTCAGGTAGCTTCAGCCATCCAATTACTGCGCTGCTTTTGCATAATTAGCCCGTCACCATCGGCTGGCGTTTTTAAATATGTCTCTCTCTCCACTCATTTAGTTCTAATATTTTATTGGTTAACACCCTCCAACTCCACATCTCAACCTAGTCCTTGCAGATCCATCAGCTTCATAATTCATGAGCCTGAGCAGGGTCATCTGCCGCCACCACCAGTATACAGACTCCAGAGGGGATATTCCATGCATCTGCTCAGGGAAGAGAAAAATCGACCTCTACCCGTTCAAAGAGTCTGAGCACCAAAGTCTTTCTTACAGATTATTACACATCATCCATTCTAATAAATCTATCATCTTTTCTTTGTTCTCTGCCTTCTCTTATTGAACTAACTTAATTCCGGCTATGCCTTTATAAACCTCTTGCCTTTTTCTTAATACATTCACCAGACAGGATTCAGATTTATAATCAAATACATTCTGGCGAATCACCTGTACATACATTTATATTTGCAAACTATTTTACTTAATAATCCATTTAGTATTCTTCATTCACTTATATATTATCTCAGGTGTTTAGTTTGTCCATTTGCATTTTGGTTTACTGGTTGTTCTTGTATTCTACTGTAACACTGTAATTTGCCCACGGGATTAATAAAGTCTTCTCTGTCAGATTTAATCTAATGTTGTGAAATAAACAATGATGTGAAAACATTCAATTCACAACTAAAATCTACATTTTCACATCATAATTTTAAATAATGTCTGAATTAAACGATGATGTGAAAATAGTGATGTCTGGCATGCTTTTAAAAATTTTCAAATTGGGTGGGTGAAAATTTTCTATGTGAAATTAACATTTTTACATGTGAATACTAAAAAAAAAGTGTATGTGACTTTTGAAAAGTTAAGAAGAAGACCTCCAAGGTCTTGAGAGTAAAGTACTGTAGTTTGGACATATTTATATACATTACTTCTTTTTCGTCAATATTTCTTTCCTTTTTTATCCGTATTATTCATCAACAATGTACTGCATTTTTTCCTACTTTCTTTAGGAATTGAAGGTCTGTTCTTGCTAAAATTCTGTACTAATAAATTTAAATGTAACTATGAGAAAAATCCGTAACTGAGACAGAATAATACTGACTTAATATTAGGTTTACAGCAATTGGTTGCTTTTGAGACATTGGTATTTTGCCGTTAACTCTACCAAAAGTGTAGCTTTCCACACTAAAACATGTGTGATACATATCATGAAACTGAAATATGAATTCATGTATTTTATCGTGACTCAAGGTAATTCAGTGTATCACCTACGATAATTTTGTGTTATAATGGTGTTATTCTGGTGCTCCTGACCAGAATAAATACACTTTTATTAGGGGAACCTAATCCTAATCTGCAAGTCAAATTTTTTGTTATACTACTGACTGATGATCAATCCTGATGACATCATCGGGGTTAGCTTTGTACAAACTCCTCCCAAAGTCACCAAAGATATACAGTTTTCATTGAATAAATGTGTCCAATATAGAGTTTGAATCCGACCCACTCTGACCCCTACCCACACACGTCTCTGACATAAGCGTTTGAAGGGGCGGCATCTGACTATTTTTCAGAGACTGGCATGTGTGCAGAGGTGAGACGGTGAGTATAACCTCTTTGAAGCCCCCATTCACTCTTACACAATGTGAAATATGTGAAAGGAGACTCTCGGAAAAGTAATCCCCCCATCCCCATATTTAAAGGACCAGTCTTGCTCCTGCTTGCCAGTCTGACCCCACATCATGGAAACTCCCATTTCAACACCCATTCCTGGAATATTGTGAAAGGTCCACTGTGTAAAGTTATTGGAATTCCCCTTTAATATGTCACAACAGATGACTTGACCATTTTCATTTTCAGCTCTTTTCTTGCTTTTCTGCAGGATTGCTTTGATTCCTCTCACCAGCAGAGCCTTGGAGATGGAATGTTGGAGCGTGATTGTGGTGAAAGATTGGCGGAACATTTCTCGGTAGAGCGCCTCCACTCTGTTTCATATTAGATCTGATCGCGGGAAACTTGTAGCTCCCCGCTGTTCTACAGCATATCTGTTGATTTTGCAGGAGCTTGTACCAGGGCCAACGCTGTAAATAAAAGTTTGTTCTTAGCTGACACACCTGCTCAAATAAATGTTGAACGAGTTTAATTATACGTCCGAGCTGTCGTACAGTTTGACGTGGAATTGGTTTTGTTAATTTCATCACACACTTAATCCATTTAATCAATACAAACCTTTAAATCACGGGCCCCGGCTGCCCGCTTTGTGTACTGTGGTTATTTGTTGTTGCCGAGTATTCAAATATTGCCTTATTATCAACCCCGGGCTGTCAGAAATAATTCATTTGGCTTTAATCTCATTTTATTTAAAATTTTTGAGTGACTAATTAAAAATACATTTGGTCCCAGCTGAATTTAAAAAATCCACGCCCAGCCATCTACTCTTTCATAGTTTTCCAAAATTGACTTCTTCCTTCACCACACTTCAGAGAACAGATCATGTGTTGAATGGAGGTGTTAGTCGGACGAGGAAGCCGAGTATATGATGGTAACACCTTGAGCAGGAGGGAATGGCCCTTCCAGAGGTGTCTGCTCAGCCTCAGCTTTGAGCACACACACAGCAGCCATCCTTCTCCCCCGTGGCGCCCTTTTGTTTTTCACTCCACTAAGATGTGCTCATTATCTTCTAGGAGGAAATGAAAGGATTGTGACCTTCCTTGCTTCTTATCCTCTCTGTGTGAATCACTCCATATTCTGAAACTCAATCCACAAGCGTCAAGGGCCACACTGATGGGCAGGAGGGAGGACTGAAAAGTAGGGGAAACTATCAGATGGCCGTAAGAGTCAGAAGAAGAAGCGATGAGATTTCGTGTTGCATGAAAGGATTTTAAGTGCAGAGAAAATCTTCATTTTGAGCTCAGATTGATGAGTTTAGTTTCAGTATTGTGCTTCACCTCTCACCCTGGCCTCTCCTAACTCAACCTCACTCCTTCACACCTCTGAACCCGACCAAAATGAATCTTTACCCTCAGTTTAAAAACATGCACGCACCAAAAGCCGCCTAGCCTCAAACTTAGTGAGAAACACAAGGCTTCCATACCACCAGGCATGTTTGAGATTTGATTGAATCAGCCCGCAGTCTATAGAATCAATTTGAAACGTCCAAGGGTTTCTTTATGGGCTGCAATAAAACCCCCGACTTTGTTTGTTTTGTTTTCATGATTACAGTGCGGTCTTTTCTTTATGTGGGTTCAGTGATTTGAGCTCTGTACCAAACTAGATGTTGCTGCTTTTTTCTTACTATCTAAATTTTACAGATTACAGCCGGAAAACTAAAAGTCTTTATTATATATTTACCAAACAAACAATCACCAAACCCTGATTATCACATAAACAATCATACACATCTGAAGTGCTGAATTGAGAACAGATTTAGCTCAAAAAAATTGGATCCTTATTCACTTTTTTTTTGTTTCATGAACATGAATGCAAGCCCACAGACTGAAGCACCCCTCCAATTGTGTTCCCATCTGGCCCCCAAACCTCAATCGCGTTTCAGCCTGATGTGGATGAATGGACTGACATCCATCAACATGTGTCGATTATACTGTAAAAACATGACCGCTCACGTTTATTACTGACACCCTGAGCAAACCATGTTTTCTGGACTCACATAATGACAATCTGCAGGGCAGCCATGAGTGTGTGTTTTTGTGTTTGTGTTTGTGTGTATGCGCGCGTGTCTGTGGGTGTGTGTGTGTGTCCTTGGACCTTTGTTCACTATTTGCAGAACCCACTCTGAAAATTGAGGAAGGAGCATATGGTTATAATTTAACCTCATCTGGTTGCAATACAGCCAGCTTCTCCAAAAATGTGTATGTGAACAATATTGAAAGTAATCAGATTACAAAAATAAAATAATAGTAGGTAACCCTGGATATGCTCTGTAATTTGAGACAGGTTAGTGCAACAACAGTCACGCCCTGCTCTTCTAATGCACAGGATTTCAACCAGAAATAGAGGAATTCTCCCCAAATGGTTACTGTGTTGTGGGCGCCCCCTAGTGGAGTGAAACTACCGTGTCTCTGTTTTTAACATTGGCAGAATTTCTATTTTTGGTTATTTTTGATCTATGCAAGAAAATTACGTTAGTCGAAGCTTTGTATTTGAAACACAACATCTGTGTGCCAGACATGCAGTGTGTGTGTGTGTGTGTCCGTGTGTGTGTGCGTATATACGGTGTCGTAATCAGAGAGCCTGCTGCCTGAATCGATGGACCTGTGTCGTGCAAACAACAGTTCACAGTGTGCAGCACAAAACTACCAACACGGTGCGTCATTGCCTCCACATGACTAGATGGAGTAAATCACAGTTGCAGAGAGCTACGTGGGTGAAATGATGTTAGTGTGGAGTGTTTACACCAAGAACAGATACTCGCTCTGCGTGTGTTCCAGCGTGTATTGTGGAGTTTAACAAGTGAGGTCAGTTTCTGTCTTCTTCACACATCACAAAGAAGAGGGGTTCTCCATCTCTTTTTCGAATAATGTACCTTTTTGAATGCAAAAACATTCAAAAACAGGGTTCTTTTAGGGGTTCTGAAGTATTTTGTTGGTTTGTTGGTTCCAACAAAATACTTTATATTAGGTTGGGTCAATACAATTATTAGGGTTGTTCAGTTAGTTACTTGGATTAAGTCCAACTTAGTTTAATAGGGTTGGTCAAAATAATTTGGTAGCAGAAAATAACCCCGGCAAAATGGTGTTTATCTAACCCAAATAACTGAGGGTGGCCCAACAGAATGAATTAGTTCTGAATGAACCCCAATTTAATCCTGTGGAAATGCTTTACATGATCTAATTAAATCAATCAAAGAATACAATAACCAATCTTAACAGTAGCAGAAATGAGCTTGCGTCAATGGTGAGCACATAACCAGAAAAAGAAGTCAATCGTATCGCATCATGCCAACTTCATTAAATATTTGAAAAGTTAAGCTGTTGAATATCATACCAATTCTACAGTGTTATCACAGTTATCTTGTAAACTTGAAATAATTTCATGAAAACGATCGGTTAGGTTCAAGTACATTTACGAGTTAGCTAATTAATTTCCTCCATTTTTTTTTAGTTTTTGAGTCTAGTAATGCCATTGACTCTTAGCAACAGTATTCTATACCATCATTTTTTGCACTCTTAACAGGGTACCTGGCTGTAAATTTAATTCATGGAATTAAAGAGGTTCCATTATTGGAAAAAAGGGTTTGAGGAGGACTGACATGGATGGGTGGAATACTGGTTCTGACATTGCTTAGTGAGGATTCCCATCAGTTACAGTGACGCTCAACTCTACTACTTTGTCGACCCCTAGCGGTGAAAATAGAATCTCACACCCTCCGGTAAAACAATCACTTCAATCTTGGCCGCCTGTAAAGGGGATTTCATGGACCATATAAATTATATATATATTATATTATATAGAAGAACAGCCAGTGCGGCCGTGGTTCTGTAATCTACCATTCAAACGTACGTAAGAGACGACCTTCTAAAGGACATTATCCAATAAAAAATAATTGTATGAGTGTACCAAGTGACTTTTTTCCCTTGTAAATATCATATTAACCTTGTTTAAGAGCTGCATCAATATCTCTGTCATTATTTATGTAATTTGTCATAATTCCAAAACAACAAATTCTATAATTCTAAATGCACAACACAAAACAACAATTACAATAAGAATCCCACTTCCCTTCCCTACAGGTAAAATTACAAATGTAAAGAATCAACCAGGCAACAAGGACATCTGAAGTCAACCTTTCGTATCATTATAAACTGATAGAACTTTTTTAAAGAATTTTAAATCCCTATCATTATAGCAAAAAACATCTGAACTTCCCATTCCTTATCTATTAAACGCAGGCTTTACTTTTACATTAGTAATTATTTTTATTCTGCATAATTACGTGCTCTCTCAACATCAAGACTGATTTCCACATTCATGCATGTAAAAATATATTCACAACTATCACTTGGAAAAAGGCATAATGAAACACCAGGAACGACGCGGTGTCAGAATTTTACTTCTCTATCTAGGGTGATATATTCACCCTGGCTATATTCTTTGGTTCAAAGAATAAAGTAGACATGAAACATAAGGGTATTCACCTTCATTTCCATTTACATTCATTATATTATTAAATTACTTCCATACCAGAGAGAGAGAGAAAAAGGACTCATAAGAAACATATATATTGTGATCGCCAGTAAAAGAAGTCTAATTCAAGTTTTAACCCCTTATATTAATATTATCAAGTTAATATGGTTTAGCTCAAAAGGTTCAGTTATGTATGCGCATTAACAGCCAGAAAATTAATAATAATGCATATTCTTTATCATCACTTATTATATCTTTGAGAAGCTTTGGACCTCCCCTGTGAAGCCGCCAGGGAGTGAATTGGGGTTCAGGGATATTGCTCCAGAACCTTCTGACATGTAGGCTGCAGGAGCAAGCAGCTAGGATTGTACCACTGCCACCAAAATGGGGCAGCTGTAGCTTAGTGGCCTAGTCCTTCAAACTTGAGAATTGCAGAGCATGAAACTTTTTACTAGAATGAAGAACTCCAATCAATACCTCTAATTTCACACGTCTTTTTTCTTTTTTGACAAAAGTCTTTGTACTCCTCCTTGACTATGTCTATACTTACGTTACACCTCCTTTACATTCTGATATGCGTGTGCTGTGTTATTTGTTATTTTTGAAATAAACTATGACACATGATGGATAGGCGTCTTTACTCAGAGCACTCAGAGCCCAGGAGCGCCCCTGGGGAGGGTCAAAATTCATTCACTTTATGTAGCATCTCCCTTCTTCTCATTATTCATCATCTTCAAGGCATAACAAAGCCAAGACTCACTTTATTGGCTATGTGAAAACTATCATTCCATGGCCCTGGGGAGAACTCTGCTTCTAACAAAGTGTAAGAAAAACAGAAAATAAATTGAGACAGTCCGTCTTAAAAACACTGACATCAGTCATTTCAGCACAGTCCCAAAAGTATGTTTACATTCCTGTTGCGACATCCCTCATCAGCTGCAGTAATTATGACGGGAGTGAAGTGGGTGGTGTTATTGTTATGTAAGTCCCTACGGAGGAGGTTAGGGTGGATGGATGGGTCAACAAAACATCATCAGGCTTGGCCACAGAAAACCACAGCTTGCCTGCTATTAAACAATGCTGTTTTTAGACAGGTTATTGGGTAAAACTAATGTAGGAGCATATTTCAACTGAAACCAATATGTTTTCTGGAAACCTGTAGTGTTTAAGTACTCACTTGTCACAAAGCTGGTCAAGACCACCACCATCGGATGAATCTCTGCTTCAGAGGATACCAGAATTACAAATCTGAAATTGGTGACCTACTTCCTGTGTGGGCACACATCAAACTTCATTAATGGTTCATGAAAATGATAAGGGGGAGCAGCTGTAGTTATTGTGTGGGTTACATTTTTAAAAAGCCCATAGCCGCAGCAGAGTGTTGACAGTGTCTGTGTTCATGACCTTCAGGTTTGACCTCACCCTATTAACTAAAGCCAACCAAGACTGAACCACGACCAGAACTGACCCCGAGCTTTATGGGTGACTTGGGAGGACCCTCTACCAATAATGTGATCAATGCTTGAACATCTGCACACTATAAATCTACCCATTACAAATCTTTTCTTTTTTCTTTCAATTGTTTTAATTGATTTACTATTTTAAAAAAACAAAAAACAAAACAAAAATTGATCTACGAGATCGATCTATCTGTAAGAAAATATAAGTTACAACAGAAGCTCTTTATTTGATCCTTGTCAGTAACTGAGTACATTTACTCAAGAACTGCACTTGAGTCCTGCTTTAGTTGATTATTTCTGTTTCCTTCTACCTTTCTACTCCACTATAACTCTGAAGAACATATTTGACTTTACACTCCAATGCATTTATTTCACAGCTGCTGTTGCTAGTTACTTTTCAGATTACAATTCTTCCAACTTTTCCTGTCCAGTAAAAAACCCAGTATGTCCAGCTGCACTGGTTCTGATTATTTGTGACGAACCCAAAGTGTTTCTTTTTGGGTTGAGAAAATTCTCCTGCTTCTTATTATAAATAAAACATTTCGAAGCTTCAGCAAAATGTCACACAGCGGAAAAAAGGCTGATCTTATGAAAAGTTGACTTTGATGTTCTCACAGAATAGTGATGTTATATAACGGCTCTGATAATCTTATGCTACTTAACAGCAAGTAGAGTAGTTAGATTACTTCAGCCATAAACATATACAGCATAGTCCAACATATTAATGCAGCTGTACTGGAAATCTTGCGTAAGGGTAACATACCATAATACTGTGCCATGAGTACTTTTACTTTATTATTTTAAATAACATTTTGCTGATGTCGTTTACAAATTTTTACTTTGGCAAAGTTTTGAATACAGGACTTTTTCTTGTAGTGAAGTATTAAACAAATGTAGTATTAATACGATTACTCAAGTAAACCATCTAAATACTTCATCCACAACTGTGGTCTTAACAAAAACCCATACAGCTTCCCTCTGACTTTATGAGAACTAAACTGGGCCTGGCCCGCTCCTCAGCTATCTCAAGCGTGTCACCGTTTTTTTATAAAATCAAACTAAATATTTAATTACCATCAAAACCATCCAATTCAAGGTAAACTGGTGATTGGCACACACATTAATCACCCGGACAGCGGCCTTGCCAAGTTTAGGGTTCCCCTCCAATCAGTGGTCGTCAAGGCTGGAGTGAGGAGAGAAGCGCTAACACCTATCGGAGTAGGAACACATCATGTAGTAACGTGACCACAAAGTCCATTTCCACGGAAGGGTCAGATATAGTGGGTACGCTTGTGGGGGCTCCTGTAGTTGAGGTGCCTCAACAGCCCCTTTGTTTGCTTCTGTCCTCGGCCAGCTCTGGTTGTGTCGGAATTAAAGCTGATTTTTATTTTTAGACAATTATTTTTATGAAATCATGTTGATTGGAATTTCAGATCATAAAATGCTTCTTTGTGTCATTCTAAAGCAAGAGGCTGAAGCAGAGGAGTGGTTTTCACTTAGTTTGGAGAAATAATTTGCACACAGTCCATTAGTTTGTTTTTTTATTTGACCCTTGGCAGTATAGGAAAGTGCCAGTGGGCGAGAGACACTGAGGCTGGTGACGCATCATCAACAGAGGTGACGTGATTTCTGATTGATGTTTTTCTATTTCTTCCACACACTGGCAAAATGCCTCCATCAACAGTATATACCCCCCTCCTCTCGTAAACACACAAGCTTTTTAACCTCTCATCTCAGCACTGTATATATACGATTGAAAAAATCAGCTGAATCCATCATAGTTTGTGTTGTAAATATTGTAAGACTGACTAACTCTATCTTTGCACAGTTATGCAACCGATTACTAAAAGTAAACTGTTCTGACACAGATATCTGACAGCTATACAATGTGGAGACCACACACACTCAAACATAGATGATATTTCTCCAACACCTCCCCAAATATATCCCACTACTTAGCGCCGGTGGAGGCCGGCATCCACCCCCTGAGGTCTGGGAACACTCAGGGTGCAGTTTACACTGAAGATCAACACAGACCTCCTCTGGCTGCCTGTGGGACTCTGGTCAATCGAGAGAGCGATTAAGCAGCGTAATCCCAGATGATCTTTTCTTCTAAAAGCCACTGCAGCAGGAAGTCAGGGAGGACTGCAGCATGGCGATAGCACCAGTTCACCATCCCAGTGAATTGACAGGCAGATGCATGAATGGATTCTCACACACTCAATAAGATGTGTGTGCCGGTGAACTCATTCATCAGTTAAGTCATTGATAGTTTTTAATCCTATGCATGCAACATTCATCCTCCGACTGAGGATGTGAGCCGACACGCACAGCGTATGAATCATCTGATTGTTTCATTCCTTGTGTTGGTACCACCAACACAGGGAACTTATTACACATTTGGGCCGGGTGATACTGAAATACTTATTTAATGTAGGACGCAAAGTCATTTTTATTTCAACTGGGACTTTACGGGTTTGTGTGGCTGTATAAGATTAAAATGTGGATTCCTTTTGATAATACTAGTAAGAGGATAAGTAATCCTCTCTATGGAAACTCCAATCCTTTTTTATGAAACGGTTATAGGAGGTCAGAGGTATTACTTTCCACCACCAGTGGAAAGAGCTTCACAGAGTCTGTGCTCCTTTATTGTTTGTGTGAAAAACAGACGCTTGGGTTTTGCTTTGCACATTAACCCAGATCCTGACAATAACACGCAGCTCTGGCCCAAAGTCTCTGCCAGGCTTTGGTAGGATGCCACCCTGTCTTTGTTTGAGCCTGGAGCTGGATCGCTCCTGCAGATCGGCCAATAATAGTTCTCCATGAAAGTGAAAACCAGACATAACCTAGCAGTATTTGAAGGACAGGTCAGAGATGTGAGCCCTTGGCTTCCATTCAGTAAGATTATGCAGCAGCCAGAGAAGTACAAATACTTCATCCGGGTACTCTCTTAATCTGGACAAATGTAAGCTGGTTGGGCTTCAACACAAATCCCTCTATTAAGAGATAAAGAGAGGGATGTGGATTGCTTTTCCGATCCATTTTTTTACTCAAATAGGCACCTCTCATCAGCAGGAGTCATTGTTTGTGATCAGAGGTTGCTGCTGACATGCTGCGACTCGCTTTGTTTTATTTTGGATTTGGACTCCACAAAGGAAGACTCTTAAAAAAACATCTCTTATGAGCTCTTGTTTTCAGCCGTCTGATGTCTGACATCCTAACGCCGGATGTTTCAACTCTTCAAAAGTCTCTATCAAAATAGAACAGCCTTGTTGTCTGGTGTCTAACTCAGAAGCAGCCCAAAGTAGATGTAGAAGAAGGCAAAACTCTGCAAAGGAGAGGAGGATTTTTTAATCATTTTGCAACACCTGATTGTGCAGAACAATGTTTGCCAGCCGTGGAGGTACTGGAGGAGGGAAAGGAGGGAAATACTCTGTTGAAGACCTCTATGGCATCAGTAAAAAGCCCAAGGCGTCATCCTCCTCAGGGAGTATTGTGGCCAAGACCGGAGCCCGGAGCAACAAGAGCCTAGACCAGAGGACCGACTCAGAGGCTCTGGCCTCCCAGATCCTGGAGGCAGCGCACAGACTGGTGGAGCGACGCCGACTGGAGCTCTACCTGAGAGAATGTGGCCTTTCTCTGGCCGAGTGTGAGGAAGAGCGCTCGGCAATGACCTACAGGTGAGAGGGGAGGGAGCAGCGAGAGAGGATCGAATTAACGCTTTTGATGTGAAAATGTATGTGAAACGTTTTTATATTAAACTTCTCCTCAACACCATTTTGTTACAACAGTGATTCAAATCTGTACAATAAGAGCAGAAAGTGTAGCTTATATGAAAAATGGCATATCTACAGATTTAATGAGAAATTTGAATTATAGAGTCAGAGGGAGAATTACATTATTGTATTAATGTAATTGGGTTTTTCAAGAAGATGGCAGTAGATGGCAGATTCATAATAAATACAATGAATATATAACATAATATTTTCAGCTTTTTTTCAGCAGTGACCTAGAATATCAGATTTCATGATATTTCAAAGCACACAGGCGGCTGAATAAATGTGACTGGACTGCAGAAACATCTGGTAGGATGTCAGGAAAACAAATTATAATGCCAGAACTAGTAACTTATGTGGGACAGACATTGTATGATTTCTAGTACAAAAGACAGCATGCTGGGTTGGACATCAGTGGAGCATGATTTTGGGGTTAATGATGCTTGACGTGACAGCAGGGGATTGGCCGTTTATTGTTACACTGCCTCTAGTTCTCATTTTTAGGAGCTCAGTAGAGCTGTTTTGGGAGAAAAGGGTTGACATGTTCGCATTATAGCATAAACATAAAATAACTACGCAAACACACACACACAAACACACACACACACACACACATATATATATATATGATATACTTGATCTTCCTCTGTATTGATTTAAAATACATTAAATAATTGTTGTGAATTCTTTTGATTTACTAACTTTTGAAATATAGTTGTGTTCAAGCCTAGTTTTTGGGAGAAATTGGTATGTATTTATTGTCATAATATGGCATTTTATATGATGCCCAAACTCCAGCCAGACTCAGTTCAGTAACCTCTAGGTGGCAGTGCCACCCTGGCATGAAAATAAATTAGCACCAGACTCCAAAACACTAAAAAAAAAAAAACAACCTCAGGGTCTTCTGCTTGAAGAGTCTCATTTGTTAAAACAAATGAAAGGAAAATGGGCTCATTTACTCTAGGATCGGTCAGAAGCATCTTCTAGCGGAACATATGTGATAATTTCAAGACCTGAATGACATCACAACTCCTGCTCCCTCCTCAGACAGGGCTCTTCTTCACAGTTCTTCACAGTTCTGTGTGTGTGTGACATGTTTGCCTCGGTTTCATTGACGTGATGATGCACCAAAGTGCATGAAAGTGATTACTAGTGATCAGCACAACTGCTAACAATCAGCTCTCTCTAATTTGCTGGATTTGCTGGAAACAACAATTTTCCATCTCCGCTCATCTCCTGTGAGCGGAAGAAATTAGGGTGATTGAGACAAACACTTTGATTTTGAAAAAAAACTGTGATGGGAGCTGGGTGTCTAATTTTGTCTCTGAATTAAACAAAAGTCAAAATAAGTTATTTCCTGACAGTTAATTTGAAGCAGAGTCGCTTCTAAGACCACAGGAAAGACATCCTGGAATAAAAGGAATAAAAAACAACCAGGTACAAAAGGAATTCTTCAAACTTACAGCTTCTGTGACCATTTTATTGATCTGCTTCAGTCCAATAACTTCAAACTAGCTTTTTAGCATCTCATACTTATCTCAGATACGATGAAAGATGCAATTTAACTCAATGAACCTCCAGCTGAATGAGATTAGCTCAAGGTGATCATTTTTCACCTGAAACATATTTGCCCGTCATGAAATTGTACATATTAACCCTTTCATGTCACATTTTCAGTCACTATTTCCTATTGAAAAATGTATGCGGCTTGACTGAACCTGTTTATAATATGACCCAATGGAAGCATTTATACATGCTAAAGATTAAAGGACCGTGGATGGATCCCTGGGGACACCACTGGTCAAAGCTTTCACCTAGGCAGCTAGGTATCAAAAGTAAGGTAAGTATCAAATGGTTTTTGAAAAACAAAAAAAGCATGAACAGTATACATTACATTGGTAGGAATCGAATATGTGTCAAATCTGAATAAATCTGATTTTAACTATACGAAGTAATGAATCAGCATTAACATTCTTGTACGACCTATGATAAACAATACTGACCTAGAATGTTATTGTTTCTAGTTATGGTTATTACATTGTGGTCCCACTGCCACTGCCTATGAAGACACTGTTACCGGTTAACAGTAAAGAAAGTATTGTAAAAAAAACAGACATGGGTTGGGTAACAGCCTGGTAAGGATTGCAAGCCTCTGTCATTGAAATCAACTCTTTATTTAATAGACAGTTTTCATCAAACTGGTTCTCATTATAATGTTATTCTGTAATATGCTCTTTGCTGCTGTAACACTGCAATTTCCCCGCTGTGGGACTAATAAAGGTTTATCTTATCTTATCATATCTTATCTTATTTAGATCCCTAAAGGAGGAGATATCCCCTTTTTCCATCAGTCAATAAATCCACATTTAAATATACAAAAAACAAATACATCACATTAGGGCTATAGGTGGTTCGTATCAACAACCTACCAAAGGAGATTTGAAGTGTGGAAGGAGAATCTGCAGCAATGTAGTTTCACTCATATCTGAACATAGAGAGAAACTCCACCACCATGTTTTTTCTTGTCTATTCTATTTAAGAGTCAAGAAAAATCTTACAACTACGAGAGAATACTCATTTTAACCAAACAGGAAGCTTGGGCTTATTTTAGAGATAGACTTAATTTTACCGGGAAATACTAGAGTTGATAGCACTGAGGAGATACGGATATTAAGTCAAACCTCTCTGGCAAAGATCTGGTCTATCGAGAGCCTGGCAGGCAGAGAGGGATAACCACCTGGGCAGCAGGAACAGATTTAAATGTAAATATAAACCTTTATTAGTCACATTCATTTATACACAATTCCTTGAATTCATTGACATAGCATACTTTAATGTTGCCCGTTGGTGTTGAGTCGGTACGCCGGCCAGCTAGGTAGTTGTCGGTGAGTTGAGGCTCTCTTCCCCCTGTGATCCTCAGACTCATTCTGAACAATGCGCTGCACCACCGATGTTATAAGCAGAGATTAAAGGTCGTTGTGCTAAGGGACGATCATTAGGCCTCTCTTCAGGGCTTGTAATGAATAAGTCTTTTGAAAAAGAGACTACTACTGCAAGACGTTATTGACTCAGCATGACCATTGGGAACAAATGACAGGATTGATCAATGTTTGTCTGATTTTTATTGGAACGAGATGGGTCTTTTGCAGATTGCCCTGCTGTGTAGTGTGAAACCCTTGGATTGAAAGGATGTGCTCACGATTGAGCCTTAAAGCAGAAACTATCATTGCATGGCTACCAAAATGACACATCAGTTGTTTTATAATATGATGTGATGCAATGTGATATGATACGCCACGCTATATGCTACGTTTGAATGTGATGTGACTTAGAGGTCAAGTTAGTCCAGTCATTAGTATTTATAGAGTACTAAATCACAAGTTATATCAAGGCATTTTGCAAAAGAGCAGGTCTTGCTCATAGTCGCCCATGAGCAAAAACTCAGTAGTGGTCGTGAGGAAATACTGCATTTTGACAGACAGAAAGCCTGGAGCAGACTTCAACTGTAGAAGGCCAACCCCCTTCTCTGGATGACTGGGAAAGGAGGAGGGGAGAGATGCATGTGAGGAAGAGAAAAACTGACTTGCACAGCATTAACTATAATAACAGCTATTTAGCATTAAGCTTGTTATTGCTAGTGAAGTTTCAATCAGTAACACGATTCCCTTGCATACTCAGACCATACACTGCAGAAACTGGAGTGTTCAAATTTCAGTGTTATCGTTTCCAAGTGGACTTTCAAGCGTAATTTTAACACTTTCTGACTCAAAAGTTGTTCATAGTTTGAGTTAATCATCAGAGTTGATCTCATTAGTGTTAATGCGCCTCTGCCTCTGGTGCAATTAAGCTCCACCTATTTGACATTGAAGGTGTAGAAATGAATGAGACACTTTTAAAGAGGGACCCGAGAGTCAGACCTGAGAACCAGACTCGTTTAGTAGGTAGCAGCCAATACCTTACGGTCACCTTCTCCTAGTGAAGAGAGGATGTCTGCATCAGCTACGTGTTCCTGTTGACCTGAACTCCCGGTGGGAATAAACCCTGTACTTCTGGATGAAATAGCTGGATGAAGTTGATCTAGATGGGACAAAGTTGTGGTCGATGGTGCCCTGTGACTTTGTAATTATTATATTTATCAAAGTCTTCCTTCAATACTGTAAATTAAATGTATGGGAATTAAATAAAATGGAATGTATAATCTAAATATAAGAAATAAATATATCTATATAATAATAATAATTTATTATTAATAATTTAAATAATTTATAATATAAATAAATTTAAACTCTATTGGAGAGTTAAATTATTAACACTATCAAGCGTGTAATTTGAAGTTAACAGTATGAGAGTTAAATCAGTTCTTCAGATGTTGCTCTGTAGTTTATTTCTCATACCATTAAGAAACTCTCACCTTTCCCACATGTCCAGTCTTTATTTACTGGTATCATTGTCTGGGGCTGTTAGTGAGATATCAGTTCTCATAATTGGGTCATGTCTGT
Organism: Lophius americanus; assembly: GCA_037951165.1. Lineage (NCBI taxonomy): Eukaryota > Metazoa > Chordata > Actinopteri > Lophiiformes > Lophiidae > Lophius > Lophius americanus. The sequence goes on from JBBDHG010000061.1 coordinate 4,372,727, forward strand.
CCAATAGCATGATGAGACACCTTACTTTTTTAGCCATCATCTTGCAGGTGTATTTCTACATGTGATTCTCTCTGTTCATATAGTGCCTTGCTTTTACGCATTCTTTTCATCGCCCCATTATCACCCAATTTGTGAAGCTTCACCTACTTGATTGATTCATCAAGTCCAGCAGAGTCTCAGCTCCTATGGGGGTTTTAACCCGCTGCTACCTCAAGTAGATACACTTCCCTCATTAAGCCTTTCTGACAAACGAATTATCACATATAACATGTTGTAATAAACATTCATCTTTCCTTCATTCAGTGGTCTACCCTGACCGACCACAGGTGTGCATTGAGAAGGGGAGGAGGAGGACACAAAATCTTAGTGCATCAGAGGAAATGTCATTGCAAAATAAGCCTACAGCAACAGACCCTAAGATAGACTTAATTATTTGCTCTGTCAGAAATGAAGGTTCCGAGTCTATTCTTGAATGTCTACCTCAAGGAGAGGAGCGTCATAACTGAAGGCCCTTGCTCCATCTTTACTTTTTGAGACACTAAGGACTCCATGTAACCCTCTTGCGATGTAATTTTCTGGTCATCAACCAGAAGTTCAGTAGTAGGTCCGACCATGATCCATTGGAACCTGCAGGATGAGAGAACACATGGGCTCAGAAGAAGTGGGGAAGTTAGTAACATGCACTAATTGTAATGAAGGTGTAGGGAAGTAGAGGGAAAGAATGAGGATCAGTGTATTTTGGGAAGACTGGCAGAAGTTTAAATCAAAAGGTGCATAGCTAAGGACTTGCCTAGACAACCTGATATATATGTTTAACCATAAAATAAAGTCCTGGACAGAGACTGGGGGATGTTCCACAGGAGAATGATTACGTAACCCTGCATTGGGAGTGTAATCTTCTACTTGGGTAACAGGACACAAGTATTAGAGGCATGTTGGTCCCTGGCCACTAAGTGTTTTCTATGTTAGGTGAGGGATTATAAATTATGTTTTAGATTTTACAGTGCAGAGAAACCAAAATACATTTACCTACCCTTTGCTTTGAGGTGATTAGGATATAGTTTTTTTTAATGTGGGCCTATTTTAGCCAAGACGATACACAGTGAGAAAAAAGAAGACAGAAACATGGGTTTTGTTGAACCACAAGAAAAATCCCCTCATGTGTGAAAATTAAGCGTGGCTTAACCCAAAAAGAACTTTGTGATTTGCCTAGTGATTACATTTATGATGGTCTAAACGTGCAATTGCTCAATGTATAATTAAACATATGTGTTTTATTTCCAATCTTAATAAGGTGATTGAATCATATCTAACACAACATAGTTTGGTGGAAATTGTTGACATATCACCAACTTCAATATATTGTCAATATATAAATACATATACAAATACATACATACACACTTATATTTTATATATGTGTGTTTATATATATAAATATGTGTACATGTACATTTAAGGCTCTACTAACGTAATGCGACGAAGTGAAGTGATGACATGTGTGTATGAAAAATGTAGAGATCAAAGAGAGAGAGAGAGAGAGAGAGAGAGAATACGAGAGAGGGAGAAGGAGAGAGCGAAAGAGAGAGAGACAGAGCAAGAGGGAGAGAGCTAGAGGGAGAGAGAGAGAGAGAGAGAGAGCTAGAGGGAGAGAGAGAGAGCTAGAGGGAGAGCAAGATAGAGAGCGAGCGAGAGAGAGATATTCAGAACCCCCACACAGCTTGTGTGCCGTGAACATTTTGAAGCTTCCGGAGAGAGAACAGAGGAGATGTGTGACTGATCTGACAGAGATGAGGCGGTGAGGTAGGGATGTTTTCTGTTGCTTGGAGATGTCTGGATGTCTGCTGCAGCTGATTTTTGGGCTGGTATGCCGGCGTCTGTTTCAAATCAGCGCACAATGAGATTTTGTGGCTTAGCAGGAGACCTCCAGAGCTGATGCTGATGCCGGTATGTGAACGACTTCACACGCAGGAGTTAATTAAACCGGCTGCTTAATTGGTGTCCGTGCCTCCTTTCGTCTCCGTCTTCCTCCCTCGTCTCTTCTTTGATGCTGCGCGAGGCTGCTGGCCGATGATGCATCGTCAGGGTTGGACTGTGTGAAATCGCCTCCCATCCAGCCAGCTCGGGCTGCAGTGTGAATCCCAGTCATTCAGTCAGTCTATGTTGACCCACATTGAGACACACGAATGGAAATCATGTCTTATCTCGACACGAGGTGCATGGATGTCAGTGGCTGGGCTCGTGTGATTATTGCAGCACACTCCGGAGCTCCCAGGCTCAAGGCAGACTCAATTGACCTCAGCTGAAGAGGAGAGAGCAAGATCTCCAGTTCTTTACCACCCAACCTAAGCCATACTAGTCTGTGCATGCATGTGTAACATCTACTGCACTGACCTGCCACATCCCAACCAACACGTCTGAGGACTGCTGTGAGCTGAACAGCCTCCTAAGGATTTCTGGAGATCATCCCTGATGCATCTTGTGAGTGTGAAAACTCTAAGATCCCTATGCCAGGTTTGCATCAGCGGAAAGGAGACTGAACAGACGGGGAATCTGCGTGTGCCATGTTAGAGGCTGGACTCTTGCCTACCCCCTCCCAGCCCCAGCCTTTCTGTCGTGCCCTGTCTGAGCCCTTTTGAATGGGCATCACGGCTTGCCACAACAACACAACAGGGCCAAGCAGGATCCATCGTTTAAAAGACAGTATTGCTCGTGTAACTCCCTAAGAGACCACCCTCCTCTCTCTATCAAAATAAAAGACATCGGAAACCAGGGTCAGGATGCAGGTATCTTTTGCCTGCACTGAGCACAATCTCAAGAGTCGCAGTGAGGACCGACTTTGTGGCCTTCGCACAGCTCCACCTCCTGGAGGAAGCAGTGGAGGTGGAGGCGGTGGTGGTGGTAGTGGAGGAGGAGGAAGTGGTGGAGGAGGAGGTGGCAGTGGAGGAGGAGGAGGAGGTGGACAAGGAAACAATGGTAACTACGTCTCCCAAAGCTCTGTGAAGACCAGGGAGGGTTCCGGGGCCCGTCAGGCCCCTCAGGGCCATGCCCACATGAAGGAAGCCATTGGGCGCCATACCAGCATGAAGTACAGGTGAGTATGGAGCTCAGGAGCTGGATTTTCAAGGGGGCAGCGGTTGATTCCAACCAGGGGGATTGTTTTGATTACTTGAGCTTTTTGACCTTCAGATTATTCCACAGGTACTAGATTATCGGTGGCAAATCCTGCACAGGTGGTGTGATTGGCACTCTTCTTAGGCCAAAACTCTATCAGGCAGGGATCTTTATTTCTCTTTCCGTTTTGCTGAGATATTAGGTGTTTGAACCAATGTATTCTATAGCATATCCTCCAGTCTTCCTCCATGTCCGATAGTAACTATGTGAAGCACCTCCGTGAGTGCCCAGACGACAGTGACGCTACTGACATTATAAAATATGACATGTACCATAAAATGCTTACACTGGTGTATGTAAAGATTCTTAAATAATCTACACCAAGCATCCATAATGTTATCACAGCATAACAGACAGTATGCATATGACATCATCTGCTACAGGCTTATGTGTTTTATGCAGATTTCACCCTTGACCTCTTCATCACAGATTAATAAAGTTTTACTGAAATCACCTCAGGATCCCTAAGCTTTTATTGGAGGATTTAAATGCTTTTTTTTTTGTTGATAACATTAATGGTCCAGTAGAGTTTGCACATACAGCACAGAGAGGCATAGTTACATAATAAAAGAAGAAAACAGATCAAGAAGAATGTAATTTTTTTCATTGAAGACAGTTCAGAATCAAAGTCAGTTCATCTTGATGGATTATAGCTTTAGCTTCACAAGATCAGCTGCACCCGCCACTGGTGGAGGGCTCCTCAGAGTTTTGGAAAATAATACACATTTATCTATATGTGCATATAGAAACACAGCATTCATAATCTATAATCCTAGTCTCTCCTAGTCTCTTCATTTTGACTGTAATACTCAGTAAGTAGGAGGAGACATCTAATGGCCTGTTTTCCTTGATTGAATTGTTACCATTCCCTTCAGCCAAATTAGCCTCCATTTAATAGGATTTTAAAAAAGGGAATGGAACACCTGATGAAACCTGGATACCTCCACTTTTCCTATTCCATCCTTGAGAACTGCACTCTTGTGATTGAAGTGAATTATTCTGGTTGCTATACTGCTGGAGGAAACGTGTCACTAATAAGGAGTTCTTCACAACAAGTCTATAAAGCATATGAACTGCTGTAATTGCCATGGGCAACACCCCAAGCATTGCCTTTACTTTTAGTCTGTTTTGTTTCCTAATCAGCCAATACTGCTGTCGCTTATCAGTCCTTTTTAACAGCTGGAGCAAAAAGCCCCGGTTCCCTGCCTCATACTGGGATTGTGGTTGCACAATGTCCGCACAATCTCCATTTTACACTGTAGTCATATTCAGACTGTTGGGAGGAAACAACAATCTACATTAAGCACATCTTCATGCTGCATGGACAAGGCAGCAGTAAAAGTCAGACATTTTCGGCATGACTCTGACGGAAACCAAAACGCCATTGTAACAGTAAACAGTTGCAACTCAGCTGATTTTATTTCTCCAGATAACATCTACCGTTAGCATGACATGCCATGTTTAAATCCATTTCCTGCATTTATCACTCATTGGCAGGCTGCAGACAGTGGCACCTGGGCCAGATATCAATCCCATGAGCCTCTGCACTCGCTCCATGCCCAAACTCTCTCTTGATTATCTTCATCTCCTTGCTTTGATCAAAGTTTCTCAATTTAACTTTAAAAAAAGCAGTCAGTCAGCACCATTTTCATGCACTGCAGCGCTGACAATATTTATGCCTATGTATGTATGTGGAATCTGATGGAAGGGGAAATGTAGACTGAAATGGATGATTTAGTGCTGTTAATGTCTTGTTAGAAAACCTGATAGAAAACAACAATATATTATTTTTCAACCATTAACAGGGTATATTTTCAAAATATTTGATTGATATGATATGATGTAATATACGGTCCAACACAATATATAATACAGTACACAATAGAGATTTGTCTTGGGCTCAGTGCAGCATATATCAAATGTCATTGTACAATTATCTACATCATCCAACATTGTACAGCTAAAACAATATAGCACATGGCTATTATTGCACTTCGGCAAAGTACTGCACAAACCATCACACACTGCTGTACCATAATAATTATATTAATAATGATAATACACCATCTTTATAATTATAATAATTTTGTTTAGGATGGTAATGGGGGACGGTACATGTACGTTTATGGTCCACATTTTGGTTCTCCATTTTCTGCTGGGGGTTGGAGGCTCGTTTTCAAGGCAGAGGACATGGGACATGCAGTATCCTCTGTGCTCTGCTGTACAGGCTGCCCACAGCAGAGCATGCCTTCCGCAGTAGTCTGAACACTTTGTTACATGAGCAAAATTTCATGTGATGTCCCTTAAAGGTCATACGGTACGTAGAACGTTATACTTAAATCAGGATAGACAAGTGGATGAAGTGAAGCTGATTGTTTATTACAATAGATGATGTGTAATAGTTAGTCTGTCAGAAAGTCTTTGGTGCTTTGATGCTTCAGGGAGATTGTGATTGAAGGGGCGTCTGCAGTGAGCAGCAACAAGATACAGGTATATCGCCTTGGAGTACTGACCCTAGTGGTGGTGGCTGATGACACTGCTAAGACTGATGAATGAAGAAGTTGGTGAATATACAAGATTGAGTAGGGATGAACACATGGAGGGTGTTTGGGACAGCAATGTGAAAGTACTAGGTGAAAACAGATAATTATATTAAGAGTGAATTAAAATTTGAAGTTTCTATTGCAACAAGGCTTTCTCTTTCACTTGCACCAGGTCAGGCGCATTTCAAGCAGAGATTTATCTACTGCTGTTGGACATTTCACTTGGAGGTTTGTGATCTAATTGCACAAGGGACACATTGGTGAACTTGCAGGAAACTGGATGCAAGCATTGTATTGCAGTAGAGGAGGAGCATGTAGGTGGGGAATCCAAACCTCCTGTATACATGAATAGAAAAACAGAGACGGACCCAACGAAATGGTTGTAGCAGCTTAAACAAGGGGTGATGACACACTGATGTTATCCTGCTGTTTCCACAGCCAGCATTTTGGTTCAGAACATCAACTTGGAACTTGCCAAAGGAATATTTTCACATTTTAGGCAATGCTGAGGCCCAGGTCTCTAAATATATTGCTAAAGCCAATACCCAGTTAGATCTACACTGTAACGTTATATTCCCGTCAGAAAGATCCAGGTTAAATTTTTTTTATGCTAAGCTATGCTAACTGACTATCAGCAGTAGCTTCCAATTTAATAAAGAAACATGAGATTGGTCAAACTCTTCTTATCTAAAGCTGATGTTGTTCTTCCTGGTCTCCTCCTGTTATGTCATAGAAAGTGGAGTCTGAAAGCTTCGATTGTTGTTACAACATGTCCCGGTTCTTCACCTCCACATGGCGTTTCTTGAGTTGCTCTGGAAAATGATGTGAGATGGTGTAAGTTAATATACTAAACCAGATAGCAAAAAAAAATTTGCAGTGCAATATGATTTACCACAAGGTGGAATACTCTGAATACCAAACATTCAGTTGCTTGTTAAGATGGAGTTTAAGGCTTCCATGTGTTTGTGTTTGTGATGGGGTTTGTGTTTAGGGCCTCGTTTCTCTAACATAGCCCTCTTGACTTTTTGAGAGCCTGAACTCAGCAGCTGATGACTTGCTGATTGAATTGTTGGTACACTGGGACAACCCTGTGGCGTTTCATGGATATAAAGTGGTTATTTGTTGTTTTGAGACAGAGATCCTGCTGTCTCATCACTCTTAGTATGTCTATTTCATACACACTGAAGGCACATTGACTTCTTAGACTCAGTTTGGTTAATTTGACGTTATTTACTGTAAGTAAAGGTTTCACATTTGCCTCATTGAAAACAATCTGCACAGCTGTGGAAATATAAACAAGCGGATAATTCCCACTTTGATAAAACCCTGGTAACGCCACACATATTTAACTCGTAATGAGTCCCAACTGTTTTGTTGGGGCTCAACACTTGGTGCAACACTTGGTGTAGCACCAAGTGTTGCACCAAGTGTTGCACCAAGTGTTGCACCAAGTGTTGCACCAAGTGTTGCACCAAGTGTTGCACCAAGTGTTGCACCAAGTGCAGTCATCATGAATAATAGTAAAGTGAAAATTAATTTGGGCTCATAATGTTGTGGTTATGAATAATCATTGGAAGAAAGTGTTTTGTGTGACAGAAAGGAGAAGGCCTAATCCTGCAACATCCTTGACCTTCAACTTTCCTCTCTTTTGTCTTTAGACAGAGCAAATTAGTGATATATATTTGAGTCCTACAACAAGTTGAAGTCGAGCTGCATCTTCACTTGCTTTATCTTAATCTGGCTTGTAATAGTATATCTACGCTATCATGTGTTTTTTTGGAAAATAGAAAACATCTGCCAGGCGCTAATATATATGAAAATGGAGCTTAATATGCCGTATGCACTGACACTTTTTAGAAACGTGCGCATAGAAACAACTTAATCTTGTCCAAATGCGAAGCGACTGCTGGGTCAGAGCGGTTTAATGAGGCTTACATTTGTCAATATTTATGAACGGATAAAACTGATGACATGAAGGCTTGTTCTGAACTCATCAAAATCAGAGCTAGAAAATCCCTGTCACGTCCTCTGAATAGGCCTTGTCACTAATGTCGAAGTCTGATATCGCCCTCAGGCAGAAGCAAAGTCATCACTGCCTGTCGTTCCATAAGAACAGCAACACAGCCTAATGAGAAAGACTCTCCAAAGATTATTGCTGTCAAACTTGTTCATTAAGTCACTAAATATATGGCATAAATTTAAGTTTTTTTTGCATTTTTATAATATTTCAAAGTTATAAAAGGACTCATACTTCCTTGAGAAACCATTAATGGTTGCTGTGAAATCACTCCAGTATTCCCATTAACCTAAACAGGGCATTCAGAGCTGGGAGGTAACAAAGTAGTTCAGTATTTTGAATTCATAAAGAAACTGGGGAATATGGGTGCAGCAACAACAGATTTTGTAAATTTAATACCCAGTTTCCATTCAAAACATAATCAGTGTAGTCTGCCGCGATCAACCAAAACATCAAAACTACACGCCTGATATTGTACAGGTAGGTGTACTCCCATTTTTTAGCCAAAATAGTTCTGTGAAGCATTATAAAGTACGTTCTGACACCTCCCTATCAGAACCAACGTTTAACTTATTAAGCAATTCGCTCCTCTGTGGGTTAGACAACACAGATTAGCCTTCGATTGCCACATACATTTTTGAACCTTGGGTAAATTTTACCCCATTAATAGCTATCAATCCTTGGACCACTTTGGTAACCACTGCTTACTGGGAAATACCAACAAAACCTTTGGTTCAATGAGGCTCTGACGCAGTCGTCTAGTCATCAGAATGTGGTCCTTGTAATGGTCACTGAGATCATTATGCCAAGTGTTCCTGCTTCAGCACGCACTGACATGTGATATTGCAATGAGATAATCGATCCTGACTTCACCTGTCAGAGGTTATAATGTTATGACTGATTTGTGTATTAATTAGCTCTGATCTGAGGGATACGCCATCCACTGTTGGATCGTATTTTATTTGTCTTACATAAACTCTTTACCAATTTGGCACGGTTTAAAAACCTTTGAAAGAAAAATGTTAAAAATGTTGTGGAGATGTAATAATCTAATGGCTAACACAAAATTTGATATCAGCTGGTGAAATCTCCTAGCTGTACAACTTCAATTCCTGCCGCTTTTGTAAATAGGGAGTCATGACCACGGATGAAGCTTTAGCAGTTGAAGCGTTGAAGCAGAACAGCTGAATTTGTGTATCTGTGTGTCAGAGTCTGTCCTTCTCACTCTGTGTGTCTTCTATAATTAGGACAGACCTACTTTCCTAATTGTTGTAAAGTAATTCAGTAGGAAAACAAAACATTATGTGAAAAGTCTTTTGTTTCAACTTCACAGTAATAGCATTGTGAGATCTGTGTCTCTGAAATGTCGGCCTGGACAGTAATTTACTTTGAACGGGATTTGTGTGAGATTTTCACAGCATTGACCAGTTTCCTCATTTAATTCAGCCGCTGAAGTAATGTTCTTGGTAATCTGGATACCAAAAGAGAAAGTCCCTTTGAAAACTCTTAACAGGTCTATAGAATAATCACTAACCATATTTGTAGAATAGGATAAGTAGATATTAATTTATTTAAAATTATGGTTTTTCAATGCTAGGATTATCTCAAATCCTCGATTGCATTGAAGTGCCATTAGTGGCGGATATTTCTATATGAATGGGAGAGTGAAAATGTTCTTTGTAATTTTGTGTAAAACAATCCTTTAAAACCCCAAAAGGGTGAACACAGCAGTATTATAAGACAACAGATTGCCCACAATCTTCCCTCAATTTGTGCTCTGAAAAATGTGGGTATAGGCACATACATACACAAACACACACGCACAAAGACTGACGTGAGTGTTATTAATATCTAGTTGTGCCTACCCCTGGAGAACAGCCTGCTCAGCATGTGTGTGGCATTTTATGACAACTGCAGGAAAAAAAAACTCCGTCATTTGCAGCTTACCATCCGTCTGTAGTGTCTTCCTCCTGTCTCTGGGGAAAAGTAAATGTAAATGTCAGCACGGGTTAAAATGCTGAATACACCATGACTTAGCACCTGTGTGCCTCCTCTCTCTTCTCCATTAATAATGTTTGGAGCAGCCAAGTCAAGAAAACCCTTCGGTTTGGAGATGATGATTTATGACGGTAGGAGAAAAAACAAGAAATGCCGCCCCACTTACGAAGGCTACAGGAGCATCTGCATCTCTGTGAGCTCACAAGTGCATTCATGCATGACCGTATGTAGATGTGCGCCTGTGTTGGAGCGTAATTCCCATCAAGCGTGAATGAATTTGCACGTGAAAGCATCAAGCAGCCCCATTGACGCTTGCGCAATATAAATCTTATCAGTTTTTGCATAACATTTGTTAAATCATGCCTAATGGAATAAAGGCCGAGTGCCTGCGTTGGTGTGTGTGAGAGAAAGTGGGAGATAAAGTAAGGAAGGAGTTGGTGAGAGAAAAGAGGGACCATGTGTTTCTCCATATTCACTGATAGTATTTAGCAGATTGCTGCACTGCAGAGCTGGAGCTCAGAACAGGGTGGGGGCTGAGAGTCACACAGAAATGCAGATATTCTCAATTTAGCAGGAACAAAATATTTTGTATTGTATGTGTGTAAGCAATGGAGACATTCCACCATCAAAGTGTTTGGACATGGTTCATTTACTCCTCTTAGAATGGTGTTGTCTCAACATGCTGGCCTGTGCTCTTATATCCCATCTCCACACAGCCTTATTAAAACACACTGATAGCCAAAGAGTGTTTTGTGTAAGAGTTATGGATTCTAATGGCTGCATGACATTCTCAGAATGCTGAATCATCTTCAGTAGTTGCATCTTTTTTAATGTAATGCAGGATGACAGACAATCAGCGTGTCAGTCCCTCTGTGTCTTTACTGAAAAAGAGCCTTTTGATATCTTTGGACTCTTAACATTATTTTTAGTAAAATATTTTAATTATAGGCAGATGAGGCGTTCATTTAAGCAGCATATCTCAAAATGTATTTGATTCACATTTATCATCAGTACAATTAATACGTGTTATCCTACCGTGTGACTTTGTAAAAAATGTGACTTTTTTCCACGTTGGTGATTACAGAACTTAGCCGTTTTGGGCGTTGTCATTAGTCAAACAAAACTTTACTGTCACACATATACTGGAGAGGTTAATTTTAATATTTTGGGAATAAAAAAAAGAAATTGTTTGAAATTTACAAAGCAATTTAGAGATGCTCTGATGTCAGCTGGTATAGGCTCCAGCCCCCGCAACCCTGAACCGGATAAGAGGTTACGGGTAATGAGTGAATGAAATAAAAACAGAAGCATGTAACGATCTGCCATAACATTAAAACCAACTGCCTAATATTGTTTGGGTCAGCACAAAAGCCGCCGCTGGCCATGACCCTGTTGCCAGTTCATCAGTTGTCCTTCGTCACACCACTTTGGTAGGTAACCGCTGCAAACCTCGAGCTCCCATATATATATAGCAGTTCTATAGATGCTTTGACCCAGTCATTAAGCCATCACAATTGGGATCATGTGAAAGTCACTGAGAACCTTATGCTTCAACATCGAGGACGAATTGTTCATTTGCTGCCAGATATATCCCACTCACTGACAGCTATTATTGTACTGAGATAATCAATGTTATTCTGACTTCACCTGTCTGTTATAATGTTGTAGTTGTAAGTGTGAATTTGCTTTGATCAGGGGAGATATGGGGGATAGACCATCTTCCCTAGTCTCATATTTAACTAAAAACTCTTAAAAGAAAGGGGTTAAGACATTTGGATTTCAGCTTTATTAATGCAAGAAGTGCTGATTATTGGACCTGCAAGATCGCTTCAGTGTAATAATAGTCTTTTTATACATAAAGTTATGGATGTAAAACTGAAAATGTAGGTGAGATAAATTTAAATAACAAACAAAACATCCTGTATGCTGAATATATTTGCTACTTTTATAATTTATTTATTTATTTATTTATTTTTCATTGTCTCCTTTTTGTTAGAATGGGACCGATAGCTCTAGCTAATCAGATCAAGTCCTCGATTGAGCCTATAATTGTCCTTTAAACTACATACATAACATACAATCACACAAATCTCCCACAAGACAGGCACCTTGTCGTTTATGTTCCCCCGTCATAGAGATACAGCATTGATCTTGCAGGTGATACTGAGACCTAAATGGTGCAGTTTAAAAAAAAATAAAAAAATGTTCCTTTCTCCTGTGAAGCTATTTAAACGTGGAGGGAATATTTTGTAGATGCTATAATTGGTCCAGCCTACTCAAGCCTTGTTAGAAAAAAATTCCTTTGACTTGCTGTGACTGAAGTCGAGACACAAAGGCTTAATTTGATGGCTGTCATCACGGGGAGGACAAAACACATGACGAAAAAGAATATTAATTTGAAAATACACTACAGAAAATGTCTCTGAAGTGTTTTTTCTCCCATGTGCCTCATTTATATTTACTCCAAGCATTCAAAGCGTCTGTCAGCGTGTGAGTATAGGCAGGGCTGTCTGTCATTGGTTGACAAACAGCGACCCAGTGCCAGATTCACATGCAACGAATCATCAACATCAAGCCTACTGACACCTTTTCCTTCTATAAAGCATTCCTGACCTTCCACCAGTGTGCTATTTTAAGATTACAGTTAAAAGAAATGACACAAACAATATGCACCCACTCGGAGCACACCCATGAACACAGACGCCCCCACACTTACAGTTGAAGCTCCCACAGTACCACAGACACAAAAGCTTACGTATGCAGGAATCTAAAACTAGCTTTAGGTCAGACATTAAAAATAGACTAGGAAAATAATAGCAGGACTCGCTCCACTGAGTCTAAATTCTCTGACAGACTGTCTTTCTGCATTTGGCTATTTGCGTCGGACGCGGGAGGGCAGCGAGGGGAAAGGCACTGGAGATGAGAAGACAGCGAGCAGCGAGATGCACTGCAGTTCTGCTGCCTCTCCAGCTGGCTCCCCGGCTAATTACAATGGGGGAGATCACACATGCAGGAGGAGAGCAAGCAGAAAGCACACACCATATTCAGCTGTACATGCTCCTGTGGTCAGAAATTTAGCTCTCTGCTTCTCTGCGCTTAGCCTTTAAAATTCATCTGTCAGCCGGGTAATTGACTCCTCTTTAGCTTATGGAACATTTTGGGTCGTTTATCTTCCCAGCTAGAGGAGCTTTGGCCCAGATTCTGTATCTAAGATCATATGAGCTCTATTCCCTCAGGCTGTTTTACTGACCTGGTGCAATACATTGAACTGTTAACATGGAATGGAAAAAAGGTCAATTGTTATGAAATAATTACACACCAGGAGTAAATTATCTACTCTAGTGAAAGAATTGAACTCAGCTCAAACTTCAGTGGCGAGTCTTTGAAATTGGTTTCTATTGTTATTATCCTATATCATGTTTGAAGTTCTTGAACAATGCCTGGTTGTCACAGTTGCCTCACAGCAAGACGGTTTTGGGCTCAAAGCCTCCTGGGACCTTATTGTGTGGAGTGTGCGTGTTCTGGTTTGGGTTTCTTTCGAGTCTCCATCTTCCTCCCATAGTCCAAAAACATCCAGGTGACTCTTAAAATGTCCCATTTCTGAATGTGAATGTGAATGGTTGTTTGTTTCTATGTGTTTGTATTGTGATGATATATCACACTTCGAGCCCTAAGTCATCTGAGATAGGCTCCAACCCCCATTACCTTGAACAAAATAATCATCTACAGAAAATGGATGGATGTCTTGACGCCTTATTTTGTTAAAGATCCATGTAAGATTGAATCAATATATATTGTCTACTCCACTATGAAAATATTTTAGTACCCTGATATAGTTGAATACTACTGTACCCAAGTATTATCAGGTAATGTGCAAATAAGCAATATTTTACACAAAGAGGACCTTTCCACAGCATTTAAATGGTTTGTGAGATTTTGTCAATGTGACTTCTTATAAGTAAAGAATAAATTCCCAGTTGTCATTAACATTTAGAGTGAAAGGACAATTCTGAACCCATAAATGTAATGAAGTGGTAAATAGCAAAATAATCTCATATAAAAAGAAGAGGACACCAAGTCATTTTGTGTCCCTAAGCGAACAGCCCTCAGCACTCGATGATGAATTTAGTTTGATCCACTAAATTAATTCTTCAACTAATTATCTTTCCTTTGTACCATTTTTTGCCGTGTATCTAGTCTAACAGTTTTTACATATTATATCTAAATTAACATCAAATGTGCAGCTTGATCAGGACTGGTGCATTATCCATTTTAGGATTTATTGGCAAAACGGTCCAGGTTCATAAAGTGAAACAGTCCAGGTTCATACGGTGAAACAGTCCAGGTTCATCTAGTGAAACACTCCATGTTTATGAAGTGAAACAGTCCAGGTTCATACAGTGAAACAGTCCAGGTTCATCTAGTGAAACAGTCCATGTTTATGAAGTGAAACAGTCCAGGTTCATAGAGTGAAAACGTCCAGGTTCATTCAAGGAAACAGTCCAGGTTTATCTAGTGAAACAGTCCAGGTTTATCTAGTGAAACCGTCCATGTTCATCTGGTGAAACAGTCCATGTTTATGAAGTGAAGCAGTCCAGGTTCATACGGCGAAACAGTCCATGTTCATCTTAAATACCCACTTATCACATCTTCCTATCCCATCGTTTACTTCTGATCGTCACAAAGAACTGTTTCACCTGATGCTATTCTTTTCTTCTTTTTACAGAAACCTTGGGAAGTCAGGCCTGCGTGTTTCCTGCCTCGGGTTAGGTGAGTTCTTTTCAAGAAAGGGAAAATATTCATCTCTGCTTCAAGCCCTCAAACTAAAGGAATGCCCCTGTCTCTCCTCGCATTCAGGCACTTGGGTGACATTCGGATCACAGATTTCTGATGAGGTGAGAGTTCTACTGTCTCTCTCTGCTTTAAGAAGCCAATTCCCTGGTATATTGCCTCACTTGATGCCGCTTTTGTGGAATAAGGCTTTGCAGTGTTAGCACAAATCTGAATGTTATATAGATATAGACATATTTCAAAACTCTGGATACTATACGGGCTATGCTATCCTCCGTGAAATGTTTCCTTTAATGGATGAACTCTCAGTCTCAGTTTTTGTGTTTCCCCAGATAGCTGAAAACCTCATGTCCATAGCGTACGAGAATGGAGTCAACCTATTTGACACGGCAGAGGTGTACGCCTCTGGAAGGTGACAGCTCACTTAATCCTTCAAGAATTGAACAGAAGTTTTCCTGCTGTTTTCTACTTGAAGTAATTGGTACCACTTCACAGTTAGACTTCCACTTATTAAGGATTTGTAAATGGCTTGTTCATAGTTTACCAATTAAGTTGTAAACAATTTTTTAGAAATGAATAAGCTGCTATAACTGGAGAGATATAAAGGGTATCAGAGACCTGATTCTTTCCAAATAGTCATCACACTTATCTGTACTGCTAACTTGATATTGCAAAATAGTGACCCACATTGATGAATATAGAGCAATGTTATAAGCTCTTTATAAACGCTAAATAATGACTTATGAGGAATTAACAATCTAATTTATGACCTGATTATGAACCACTTATGAATGCTTTATAAAGGTAGTCGTATTGTAAAGTGAAACAAAGTAATTTAAGTTTCCCCACTTACAAACTATGTGTTCCGGCTTCATCTCTGCATTTTTTAAATGATGTCTTTCTCCACAGAGCGGAAATCACTCTAGGAAACATAATCAAGAAGAAAGGTTGGAGGTTAGATTCCTCAATTTTCCTTCACTGAATCATAGATGTGTTTAAAATGTTTTGACTCCACTCAGTAATGAATGTTATTTTCGAAATCAGAACATTCTTTTAATATTCCTTGCTATTCTGGCATCTATTACAAATTATCTCAAGGGAAATTAATACTTTCAGAAAGTAGGGGGAGCCTTAGCCTCAGAAAGACTATAAAAGGATAATGTGAGAATGAACTCCCAGATCGCTTGATCATCTACCCAGAGCTTTGGGATGTTTTTGATATGAAGAAAAATGTCTATTTGGTTAAAAAAGCCAAAAGCTAGGGAAATATAAATTAAATTTTGGCAGAAATACATGAATAAATGGAAAGCATATCTCTTGTTATACACTTAACTAAATATTAGAAACTATTAGGCATAAGATTTTTTCTTTTATGTCTTTGTCAGGCGTTCAAGTTTTGTCATCACGACAAAGATCTACTGGGGAGGCCAGTGAGTAAAGCACCAAGACTATTTTCCCAATCAAAGTTCTTGTTTTCATTTATCATTCAACAGAATATTAATAATAAGCATGTGTTATCACTCCGCAGAGCAGAGACAGAGAGAGGTCTCTCCAGAAAGCACATCATTGAAGGTGGAGTAGAATTATTCCTTATTTCCTTCCTATTTCCTTTTCTATTCCTTATTTTATATTAGTTCATTTCTGAATTATTACCGTCATGAAAACTCACATTATGTGATAATTAAGCATCATGGATTCATGAAGAACTTAGGGAATAGAGGAACCTACAACCGATGGTAAAGAAAGCGAAAAGTGGTAAATGCACTACATAATGATAATGTTTTTCTCATTACATTCACATTCTACATTTTTAAATCCGACCAACTGTGAGAGACTGTCTGTCTAAAACAAAGCTAGTCAGAAATGAGGCCAAAAATGGCATATTATCATAATAATATTGAGTGACATAGACAATTTAGATGCACATTCACTTAAGGTTGTTAAAGGTTTGATATAATCTCCAATATGAACAATTGCCATTTGGAGTCAGAGGGAGGGGCGATTCCCTCATATTTGGACTCCTGCCAAAAATTTATGTACCTCTTCCGAGAAATAAACGAGAGTTCCTCAGCTGCCAATAGCAGACCCATTAGTATTCTCCCTGGGTGGAGCAAATTAATGCAAACGGTTGTTGTTGAGCAGATAATACACCATTTCTCATTTAATGATTTAAATTCTGAGTCCCAGCCCTGTTCCAATGAAAATTACTCTACATGTGGAGAAACTGACGGAGATGACAGTCAAATGGTTCTTCTGTTGGTATATAATTGTTCCGGACTACAGCCCAGCATTACTTAGGATCGATCATGGACTATTGCTAACAAAGATAACTCTATATGGGTTTACTTGAACAGAAATCAACTGCATAAATATATATATTTTTAATCCAATAGGCTGCAGTGTTTTTATGATCCTTTTTCCTCCCCTTTATGCTTATACACTGATTAACCTCAGGAAAGCTTTCTAGTTCTTAACTCTTCTGAATATTTATCTCCATATTTACCAACGACATGCCTTATAAATATGGAGCTTCACAGATGATACTGCTTTATATAAAACATACATATATGCAAAGCAGAAACTCAGAATATTAACAAGTATATCTGTCGAAAATCCATTTTGAATATGTTGTTTAGGCAAAGAGTCTTGAAAATATCTCAAATGCTTCATTTGTCCATTTCCAGCTAATTTAAAGACATATTTAATCCTAACTTGCCTTATATATCACTATTTAGTCTTATTACAAGCATACTTCTACTGCCCATACTACTACTACTACTACTACTACTACTACTACTACTACTACTACAGCTACTACTACTACTACTACTACTACTACTACTACTACTACTACTACTACTACTACTACTACTACAGCTACTACTACTACTACTACTACTACTACTACTACTACTACTACTACTACTACTACTACTACTACTACTACTACTACTACTACTACTACTACTACTACTACTACTAAACAAAATATGGGCAACTGGGTCATTAAGTGAGACAATGACCGTAAGCCTAAGATTAAGTCCACCTAATCAATCAAAAGGAATTCAATAATGAAAAAAAATCATTCCTTTTGTATTATCTAATTATACTATTATATATATTTGGGTTGCCTTTGTTTCGTATAAAGTTTTCTTCGTGGGCAAAAAGAAAGCGGTATGCCGGTCTGTAATGTGTCGAGTAATCACGGAGTGGAGTAAGTTAAGTTAATATGTTTTAAAAAACTATTAAAATAATCTTTTGAAATAATCGAAAGGTAATTATAAAGTGAATAACCATGATGTAATGAAATGTGTTGTAATGTTTAGTTTTCTATTTCTTCATGTTTTTGTTTAACATGTGCTGTCGTGTGTGTGAAGCCCAGGAAGAGTTGACATTACCTCATTGGATCCAAACAAGTAACAAACACTTGGCTATGAATTGAAGTTCAATTCTTTTGTCGCACACAGATATTTTCCCCATAATGCATCTGTCCCAAAACAATACTGACACTGATAAGTGAATCATTTTAAGCCTGTCAGTCTTGCAGCACATTTTGTCCAGCTCAGTAAAAGCCACCCTGTGTCCTATGTAAATACATGAACACGCCTTGACGTAAACAAAATAAAAAGTACAAAAAACAAACAGCTACAGAAAACATCAGGCATAGTCCTTTCCCTCAGTTATTGGTGCAAAGGGTGGATGATTTTGTCAGAGGTGGGGGGTTTAAGAAAGGAGGTCGAGATCTGACATTCCAGTGGATTGTCATGAGTTTCAGCATGAAGTTTGTGTCTGAACTAAAGGTAGAGAAGGTAAAATGATGTAGTAGAGAGATAAAGATTCCTTATTTTTCCTGTAATGTACTCTTCTCCCAATCTGAAAATAATCCTAAAGAAAGCTGAGAGGCTAATGTGTTTGTGAATGGTCATCTTTGTTTTGTTTTGTGAGTGGTATGGCCTAGAGCTGACCATTTTCTGGTGATTTGAATGGGCTGTTGGATTGTCGTGGTTGTGAGGCCTTTGATTCTAGGCCATTGCGTGATGAGTGAACTACATGTAGGAATTGTGCTTATATTTGGACCTCAGATTTCACTCTTCTCACCAGTCCTTACATTGAATTGCTAGCACAGGCTAAGGTTGAACAGTTCAGGCGTAGGACAATACCTGATGCATCGGAAATCCAGCATGACATTTACAGGAACCCCTTTGTTTGTGAATCTTTATTGGCATTGCGTTGTACTGTGCTGATTTGATTTTAAGCCATGATAGCTTTTGTCAAAATAGACGGCAGTCCAAAAAAACTAAATAAATAATATAAAATTTTACATAAATAAAATATCTTGAAAACTATCTATAGATTAGTATAGTAGTAGTAGTACGTTCAAAGATGATGCTTCCTACTGACTTTTGTGATCCCCTGACTTTTAATTTATTGCCACCAAAATGTTGACATTTGATTTTTTTGGGGGGGGGGGGAATTTTATGGCTGGCCATGACATTTTGTTCACACATTCTGTTCACTTTGTTTGATATTTTCTCAGCTAGTGCCCTCATACAGTCAACAATTCAATGTTTGTTTATGGGCACTGGTATGGTATGTGTGTATGTATGTATACGTTTAGGTATATGATACGAAACACCATCATTCTTACAATTTTAAACTGTGTGTACAGGTGTTTATTGAGCAATATATACATTTTGATGTGTTGATTCACAACTTGCCAATGGTAAAATATATAAATCGCAACCATCAACATCGCCTTTTGCACATAATAATAGTCCAAAAGCATTCAGCTATAAAATATTGATTTTAAATTGGAGTTATGATGCAGGGCCAAAAAGGAAATGTTCTTCAGTAGCTTGATTATTTCAGCAAAACAATTTATTCATAGATGTAGATTCATGAATGCCCACAGTTCTCAAGTTTTCATGAATAAAACAGAGAATTCTAAAAAAGAAAAGCCATAATTGTTTACAAAATCATACTGTTATTTGCTAATTAGACTTCTGAATCTTTATTTATTCATAAATGTAGTCTTGTGAATACTTATTAATTATTTGTCAATGAGTTGTACATTGTTTTTTATTTTAACCAGCTTACAGAGACACAGGGGGGGAAATGACCATTTAGCTCAAAACACATTGCTAGCGTGGCTCTCAGTCTTGTTACCATGAATGAACAAACTAATGATGATGATGGTGATAATTAATCAAAGAGCTTTGTTTGACAGGTTTGAGAGGATCCTTATCAAGATTGCAGCTAGAGTATGTGGATATCGTCTTTGCAAACAGAAATGACGTCAACAGTCCAATGGAAGGTCAGTTAAAGATGTTGAAGCAGACATCAGCCTGCATGAGCGCTCGTACGGGCTTTATGTATTTTCATATTGCTTGAAAGTAGATAGAGTGATAGCTTCATTTATATAAGACTTTGTTTCCTGTGATTTACAGAGATTGTTCGGGCCATGACGTTTGTAATAAACCAGGGGATGGCCATGTACTGGGGAACATCCCGCTGGAGCGCCATGGAAATAATGGTGAACGCTCATCTCCCATTCAAACAGGCTCAACATAAATGATGACTGGTAAACATCTCATTTTGTTTGGCCACAGGAGGCGTACTCGGTGGCCCGTCAGTTCAACCTGATACCGCCTGTGTGTGAACAGGCAGAGTATCACTATTTCCAGAGGGATAAAGTCGAGGTGCAGCTTCCCGAGCTCTACCACAAAATCGGTCAGAAATCCTCCACGGTTATACAGCCCTATTTATCTTCATTTTTCTAATTTCATCTTCATTTTTCTTGATTTTAATGTCTCCTCCTCACATACTCTCTCAGGTGTAGGAGCCATGACCTGGTCTCCACTTGCTTGTGGGTTAATCACAGGGAAGTACAGTGATGGTGTGCCAGAGTTCTCCAGAGCAGCCATGAAGGTCAGTTTCATTTTTACGTGACGATTTCTCTCACCAAAAGTCTGGCATTTTATTTTCTGATGGATCACTGGGGCACAAAAGGGCGTGTCTAATCCTGAGTCAATGCTTTTTCTTCATTTTGCTCCTGGTGAAGGGATACCAGTGGTTGAAGGAGCGGGTGAACAGCGAGGAGGGCCGCAGGCAGCTGGCTAAAATCAAGGAGCTCCATCTACTGGCAGACAGACTGGGCTGCACCGCTGCACAACTCGCCATAGGTACGACCCAGATACAGTCTGCTTACACAGTGTAGACACACAGAAGCTGGGACTTTCTTTGTTTTCCTGGTGGATGAGTAAAGATTTGCTTCAAAAAAGGAGATTTTATGGTGGAGTCATAGAGCTGTTGATTCAACATGTTTGGTCAGATAAAAGTATTTGGTTGATCAAAGTATTTGAGGTCAAAATATTCATTACATGCATTTCCCATCATTGGGTGTAATTAATAATGATTCTTTATTGTTTGGAGAGTATATGTCCTTGACTGCCCCCCTTAAAATCGACTCATTTACCATAATGCGGCTATTCAAGCATGTTTGTTTGACTGAGCTTCAATTGGAATTTCTGTTAGGCCTGATTTCTTTTCTTTTCTCACTTGTCTTTGTTAATCACTGATATCACCCAGTTTTCCTGTTTTTCTCTCTTTATCATAGCCTGGTGTCTACGCAGTGAAGGAGTCAGCTCAGTTCTTCTGGGTGTTTCTACTGCAGACCAGCTGCTTGAGAACCTGGGTGCCCTTCGGGTAGATTTTTGTCTAATGTTGCCTGACATGCTGAGCCACAGTTGTTTGAACAAATAGATTTGTCGCTTTACGTGCAGTACAACATGCCAAAAGTCACATTTAAAATGAATCGTTATTTGTCTCTCCTCCTTGTAGATTTTATCTCAAATGAACCCTCAAACCATCACTGAGATTGACGCCCTGCTGGGAAATAAGCCACACTCCAAGAAAGAGCTGCGTGCCTGAAAAATGCAAATCTGAGTGACAGATAATGTTTGAAGACGACAAAGAAGACAAAGACATTGGGAAACATTGCATTTTGCTCTGCTGTATACTCAACATATGCATGTCTTCGGCAACATTATGCTTCCAGTATGCGCGCATATCCATTCTGCGCTGTATATTGTATCATGTATGAAAAGCAGATCTCTTGATTGTGAAAAAAAAAGGTCATACATTGCTCATACATTGCTGATTGTTCACAGACTATTCATTTCTACAGGAGGGTGACTAAAGCTGACAGTCTCTGTCAAACACAGACACCCAGAGAGGCTGAAAGATGCTCAACTGCTGTCAGAGAAAATGTGTCCTCAATCAAACGTTGGGGAAACCCCCACCTCTGTCCTAAAATGCAACTTTACTATGTGTACGGTGCTTTCATTGGACTTTAAGTCTCTTCCCCTCGCAGCCGCCTCTTAATCTATGGGGTGTTTAGTACTCGGCAGCCAGACAGCCAAAGGCTCGACTTCATTCATCTAGCCGAACATTTCCCATAGTGTGTCTGCCACCCCACAGCTTTACAGGGTGGGAACAATGGATTGCTTGTAAAGTTGTTAACGTGATCCTACTTGGACAGAAAAACAAAGACCTAGAAAAAGAAATGAATTAACTGGCACACTTTTGAAATAATAAATGATTTGGGCTCAATTATCTCCATCTAAACTAACATTAGAGGATCATATGTAAGCTGTTTGACATCCCCAGAGTTGGTATTTGAATGAAAGTGCATCAGGCACTTGATGATGTTGGTAATGACAAAATTCTCAATCGTGAAAGGGATCAGGCGTGAGCTAGACTTTGAAAGTATCCGTCCCAAACCTGCTTCTTTCTCAGTCTCGTTGCCTCCTCTGTTTGTAAACTGTGCGCATGTCCCTTTAAGAGAGAATAGCCCTAACAAGGTGTAAATGTGGCATGGCTTTTATGGCTTGTGTAGAATTGCAGTGCCCTTGTAAGCCATTTTTTACAATAATAGTCTGGTGGGTTCATCCAGGGTCCTTGCTCAAGAGCAGTCTGGCTTTATGGACTCTCTACGGTCTGAAAACACGGCGGCGTGTCTACCTGACTTGCAACCGTACTGTCCTGAACTGCATCAAAAGTTACAGTGATGCATCACTGTTCCTAAATCAGATGTTTGAAGTTTCATGGACAGGTCTTGGGGCTGTTGATTAAATGTGACATTAGTCTTGCCACAGGTCACTTGGGGTAAGATTTGCTTCTCTTTTTTTTTTGTAAGCGTGAAAATGTAGCTTCTCTGCTCATTTTTCTGGGAGTATGTTTCGTTCCCTGAATTCTTGCACAAATGTACAACTCATTTTATACTGTGCATTCAACCTCTATTCACTTTAGTCCTGTATTGATTTCAATACTTTCTAATGTGACAAGGGGGGATGTGTTCCTTCTGTGACTTCCCATGAAAACAGCACTAATCTCCAGTGTGGGGGGTATTTTGATACAGGAAGTTGTTTTAGCTGGTACGGGGTTAAAGTGTACTGTAAGTAAGTGCCGTAGGTAAGTGAGATAAAACGTTAAATGTGTGAATCATGAGAGAATACCTGGAGGAGCGGCACAAACGCTGTTCCCCTCTGATGGTGGTGATGTACAGCTCAACTGAGTGTGGCTTCCGGTGTACATAGATACTTCAATCAAACCTTGAAAATGTAACTTTGCCTGCATAACTATATTTTACTGTCTTGAAACAAAGAGAAACCAAAAGAGACTATTCACAATGAATGTATCATGTGTGTTGCTCGAATCAAACTAACCTAAAGGGACCAAGCACATATCGTGTTTTAACTCTTTTTGTGTTTGAACCTGTTACATAAAAACCTGCAGAGCTGTATTGCCATCATTTAATTTTGGATTCTGTTTTGCAAAGGAGCATCATGCACAAACACAATTCTGAGTTAAAATGTACTGTATTGACAGCCAGATAAGATTTTCTATTTACCATACACAACCCAAATTCATCATACAGTAGCTATTATATTGAATGATCATTTTAGGAGACCTTTCATGTTTAAATTTAGAATAAAGTGATTATTTATGTATTGGTTCAAGGACATTAATACATTATGACATGCATATGAACAACCAATTCTAAAAATGTAAACCTCAACTGGTTTATGAGCTATTACCCACAATGCAGTGCATTTTACAATCATCATTTCACCTCCATTGTAACACTCCTTAGGCTCGGTCTTTGGATTTAGCTTCCTTGTGCACACTATACTGAAAGATGCTGATGATGGAGCAGTAGCAGAAGTAAGTTCACACTCACAAAAACACATTTCCAGAAACAACCGATTTTATTATTTACACATGAGTTCTTTAGTAAAGCATTTCAGATTGTTTTTTCAACCTATAACTAATAACACTCGAGTGTTTTAATTAATTCACAAAGATTTAAATACATTTTACTCAGTTCGATCCTCTACATTGAACTTGAGTGATATTATTTCAGCACCAAGTAGATTACTTAGATTCAAGCGCAAATAATTTTGTGTATTTAAACTAAACTGAACTATCCCAGATTTGCATTTTAGCATGTTATAATAGAATATAGTTGAAGGCTTCTAAATAGTTATTAGAGATAATTTATATGCAGTGGAAAAAAGTGGCTGATTTAGGTATAAATAGTACTTATGATGATGATGAAAAAGCGACTATGTGAAATGCAAAACGTTGTAGTTGCACACGAAGGTCAGAGTGAAGATGCCATAGAATACTGTGATGGTTTAAGACCAGGTTTAATCTTTCAGCTCTTCACTTGTGGGCCCAGGGACACTCAGATGAACGTAGATCAACGATGTGACTGCTGTTTGTTTGTGCCATACATGTGTGACTAACGGCAAGTCAACCTCTGATAAAGATCACCATATGTGCTTGAGTACGTTGGATGTGTCACCGCCAACGGTGTTAGAGGAAAACAGGTTTCATCACATTACTCATCTTTCCTGTGAAGGAGCTGGTCCACCAACATGATGATGTTGAACACGAACCGAAGAAAAAGTCGCTGAGAGATATGATATACATATACATATGAAAGAGTACACTAGGATTTTGTACCAGTTCAGTGATTATATTAAGGCTCAGGGAGAGCACAAGGAGCCTGAAGCTCAAACTATAATAAATAAATAAACAAACAGATGAGGGTGCAAACCTCCAGCAAGGTTGCTCAGTTTCCCCATTATATGACTGCACAGAAAAATACCCATGATATTTTTACCCTCATTATATGAGCCTGGAAAAGCTGACCCTTGAATTTTGAACCAAAGGTGTACCAATAAGTTTGCTTCGTTAGGATTAAGCTAAATAACTTCTGATCAATCCATCAATCTTTATTTATATAGCGCCAATTCACAACAACAGTTGTCTCAAGGTGAAACATCAAATGTGACACTGAATTGAATCAGCACAGTTTCGGCTACAGTTTAATCTTAGTGGCAAGGAATATGTGTTATATTAAAGTAGGGCATTTTACATGACCCCAATACATTTAAATATTCTGAATCACTGGATCCAGAGTTTCATATACGTCACATCTCTGGATGTCATTGTGTATTTTTTGTCCAAACATTGTAGGCATTATCCATGACCCGCAGTGATCCTTGAAAAGAAGACCTCTTCCTCCAGATGATTTGGTTCACCACCACATTGAATAAATTGTTCCTTTGGTTATACCCTATATGTCTCTAAAAAAAGAAGAAATCAAAATCCATCAATCAACATTTCTTTTATATGAGGAAAAATCAAAAACACTGCAACCAACAGTTCAGCCGATGGGCTGTTGTTGGTAGGTCCCTTACAACAACAGCTTTTCACAAAATTTGGCCGTAAGCCCTCTTTAGCTGCTGAGGGAGTGCATAACTCCCTCAGCTGATGAAATGTGTTTAATAGCTGCTTTTAAACTAAAAGCCCTTGCCACATCGACTGCCTTCAACCCGATTGACACGTGGACATAGTCTAACTTTATTGATCATTTGTACTTGTCTTTATCTTTCCAAATTACTTTTCCCAACAGTGGGTCAATCAGAAATAATGACTATAATTAGACGATTGAGGGGAAAAATGGTCAGCAGTAAACACAAGATGAGTTACGTGATCACAGGTTGCTTTTATTTTCTACTAAAATACATGTTCCATGCAGGTTTTGTCACTCCACAACAAAAACACAATGAAACCATTTGAGAATGGCCTGGAGGCCTCACAACATCTTTAGTTGCATTATAAAATTTGAGAATCTGCCATCCACATGCTGAAACATGCCTTCATATGATAACCGCCAACCAACCAATCCTACATGGTCATAATGCATCCAGTGAGCTATTGCTTTTTAAAGTAATAAAAACAAGTGCAAAGTACAAAGTAGTGTAAACACTCCTTCAACCCGTTTCAAAAGCTAATGGATGTCATAAGAGTTCTGTTGGTCACTTCATTGGTTCTCTGGCGGTGGCTAGTAAAAAGTAAATGTTTATCTCCCCTCCAGTCTTGTTGCCGCACTGTATTGTGACCAGGGGTCGCCTCCTCCAGATAATGTTGTGCGTTGACAGGCTGTGGCATAGCTTAAGTCCAAACAGTGGCGAAGAAGGCATAAGTGAATCAGGAGTATGTGAGAAAGGAGGGACTGAGCATGGAGGAAACAACTACTTTACATGGCTTGCTATGATCCACATAAGAAAATAAAAACAGATAGCAAAATCTTTCCATTGCTCAGACGAGTTTGATGATGCAAAAGTTGTCAGACACGCTACACAAAAAAGCCTGAGTCAAAGATGACATTCGAGCACAGCGTCCTTGAGATCAGCCAGTACATCTTTAGAATAGGAATGCATGATACTTATTGGACCAATATTTTGTCAGTCTAATAATGTGAAATTTTAATAATACTCTACTGGCCAATGATGAAATTATAGCCGGTCAACACAACCCATAATACAGAGATTATTTTCTTTTATAAGTCCTTTTTTAGACAGAGCTTGCACAACGGGGCCACAACGCCGACCCCAAACTGCCTATGTTCATCTATACTAGATAAACCAATAGCAGTATAATACAATTCCTTTTTTTGATTTTAAATAGAAAGTTGGCTTGTCAGTAGCCAAAGAGGTGTGACGTAGAACACAGCACTATGTAGTGCAATACTCTACCGTGAGTAAAAAGCAGTACTTTGTAAAAAATGACAAAACATGGCAACATCATCATTTAGCACCTGTTACATGCTGGTGGATCTCATCCTCTGCTCAAGGCTTAAGGAGCTCCCCCTCACTGTTTCCTCAATTTCAAGATATTTTCAATTTTCTCAGGTAGCTGCCAATTGCTAAAAAAAATGCTTTGGCAAACCTCATACAACATCCTTTCGTACCATCCTGTCAGTTGACTCCATTATACAGATTTTTGATTCTGTGCTATTTCAGCTTTAACTTCCTGCTCAGAGGGGGAACTACAGTGACCCCACTCATTATGCCTTTAAACAGGACACTGAGGTGCACTTAGAGTCCAACTATGTAAAAGGGGCTAATGACCTTCAAGCACAGCATCTACACACCCCAACAGGTTTACAGCTGTCAAAGTTGATTTGGAAACTGTTAATCCCCACAAATAGGGCGTAACAGAAGTAAGAAGAACAACTTGTTGTTGTTGTCGTTGTATTAATGACATCTAGACTGAGAACCAAAGATGTGTGGATGATTTTTACACTTTCAGAGGAAGACAAGCTGATTTATGTTTGTAATACATGTTCCACAAAGATTCAGAGAGGAGGGACTAAGTTGCCAAATGAAGTTCTAGCTCAAGTTCAGTCAGGAGGACTATTCCTCTGCACACACTGGCCATAGATTATTTACTATACAACATAATTATTTACACCTTTTACATATGCTGAACTTCAGTTGACTGCTGTCATTGTCTGGGCTGCAATGAGATATCAGCTGTTAACAGTTAGCTAAAAACACTGGTACAAACCTTCATTGTTAGACTATCATCTTGCTGCCGTCTTTTTGAATATTATTCTCTCACATCCACATCTCCACTGAATCTTCGCAGATTCACAAACTTCATCATTCATCAGCCACCACCACCACTGTCAGGACTCCAAAGGGACAATCTATCTTGATGTTGCTCAATCAGCCATTAGAAGCAGGTATTTATTGGGTTTAAGTATTGGTACAAAAATACATATCATGCCTACCTATTTTTTTTCAGAATAATTACTTTCTTATACAGCTGTTTGCATATTGAAATCATTAAGACATTAATTACTTTTTCATGCAAACAAGGAGACAACAGAACACACACCTGTTGCATGCATTATCATCTCCAGAATGAAAAACAACAGGGAACACAGACAAATGTTATTGCACAGCGTATTTAGGGGCTATTGCTTGGACTTTTAAGTTGCAATGTTGGACAGCTTGGTTAATACAGAAATAAAGCAATTGCAATTCAGCACATCTTCTTGTCCTTTTTATTGCCAGTCTGCATGACATCATTAAGGGTAAAGGACATGAATGCAATCTGCTCAAGTTCACTTTTCTTCCCACATTCCATCAAACATGAAAACTGATCTTTGTCTCCATTGTAAGCTAGGTCTGAGTAACCACTTGGTCCCCTGTGGATGATCATGGGCTTGTCCCACCCTGATGAGTGCAAGGGAGATCGGTTCAAGTACACACCCATGTCCCTTCTAATGGACTTGTTAGTCGGGTGGACAAAGAGTAGCCAGGTTTGTGTATCTGGGGACAGAAGTGATGTGCCACAGGCTTTGCTTTCAGCATCGTCGTTCGGGACAAATTCCGGAGCAGGAAAGCCGATGACGCTGCCTTGACAGCCGCATTCAACAAGCTCTGAAGCAATGTGGGGTTTGTCAAAATACATGCCGCTATTTTCACTCAGCGCCTCACATCTGTGACCTCCAGAGTTACGAGCATTGCAATAAAGATGACTCTTTCCCTCGTGATCTATAATCTCTGCCATTTCACATTCACATGACCTCTTTCCAAGCATCTTACCAACACACCATGTCTGTCCAAGGTCTTCACTATAAATGGACATTGCATGTGGGTAGACCTTACAAAAATGAATGGGGTGGGAAAAGCACCTATATGGGACATAATAGGCGTATGCTGGGATGATCAATCTGCCATTCTCCAATTGAACACCATGGCCTGGGCCCACAGCAAATGTGGCCCACTCATGGATTTTTTCACCAATAACATTATCGGTTAAGTCTCTCAATTGACTCCAGGTTTGACCTTCATCCCTGCTGGTAACACAGCAAAGACGGGCCTTGTTCTTACCTGTGATGATCTGTTTCCTCTCTGTGGTGTTTCTCCAGACACAGATAAAAAATAAAAACAGTGTTTTATTGTTTTTTTCATACACAAGGCAAGGGTTCATAGTGCGATGGTCTGGTAGACACGCTGCTGTGAGTCCCTGGCTGGAGGACCACTAGAAAAACATGACAAAAGACAGCAAAATGTCAAATGATCAAAGTTGATATTGAAAAATTTTAACAGTAAAGCAAATGTTTATCAAGAATAACAACCTGAACAGATCCATCATCTTTCAAGAGCCCTCTTCTCATGACAAGAATTTTTGCATCCTGGTCATTCGGCGAAGATCTTTTCTCTGCAAAAGCGAGGAAGGTGTGGCTGTGCCTCAGATAAATTAAAGCAGGTATTCTGTATGTTATCCCACTTGGCTCCCTTTCAAACAAAGTTGTTTTGAGTGGTTCTTCTCCACTGCCACTCTTGGATGATGTGCTTCCCATAGTGGATTACAGCTCCTGTGAATATAAAATGTTCCAAATATATGACAAGTCATGGCTTTCCAAGTAGTCCTGTTTTAAGAACCTTTAGAGCAAAGGCAGAGGAAGAGTTCACACTGCCACCAGCTCCTCATATACACACATGATTGCATTGTTACAAACAGCACCTTGCGTGTACCGCGCATGCATATCGAAAGCCTCACCTTCACTGTTCACACTTCACATTGATCACCAGTTCTCAGTGGGGACGGCATTATTGCATGTGATTGCATCCATAGAGGACCCTCTGATGTTCACGACCCTGGAGCTCTATGGTCCTCAGAAGAGAAGAAGAAAACGAATGACTAAATCTTATTCACTTACCTGGACGCGCCGGGTAGTTATTTGAGCTCGAGCTGACAGAACTATGCCAGCTCGAGCTCCAATAATTTTTATCGTGCTATTGCGATAGGTAACGCATAAAACAATATATCTACCTTCTCTTCAAGGGCAGAAGTAAATAGAAAAAAGAAGAAACGCAGATGCAAAAAGTCACGCATGCGCACTGACGTTGACCAGCCAAACATGCTTGTTTTTTCCGCTTTCGTCTGTAGAGAAGATGTCATTTTTTTCTTTTAGCGCCCCCTTCTGGAGCGGGTGAGTATCGGCTGCCCAGCTGTTGCTAGGACACAGAGCTGAAGTCTCGAGATCAAATATACTGCAGCGAGTAGCTGTGTAAGTCCTGTGACAAACATCAGGTTCGGTTTACCAGAACGGGATCAAACAGTTAATTGGTTATGGCAGCATCATGTAAATTTGATGACGGACGGAGCCATCCCACCAAATGTTTCCCTAACCAGACATTACCCCACTGCGAAAAAGAAGATGGGTGAGGTTTGTCTTGCTAAGGTATTTAATACATTACTACATTATTACTGAAACAAAAAGAAACAAATGAATGTGTGATCAGTAAAAATAACATTGTTCATTATTAACAAAAAGAAGGGAAAATCCAATTCAATGTATCATTATGCCTGGATTACTTGAATGCACTTCTCATGGGGATCCCTGATAGAAGTCTTCAAAGACTTCAGTATGTTCAAAACAGTGCTGCAAGGATCTCTCTCCTCACTCACCAGTGCATCCATGGCAATGCACCCCCCTACCTGAAATAACTACTCACCCCACTGACCTCAACACCCCCCCTCCATTCTACCCAGTCATACCGCCTCCTCCTTCCCCGGACTAAGCTCAGCACCATGGGTGATCGGGCCTTCTGTTCTGCTGCCCCTCGTCTGTGGAATGCCCTCCCTGACTATCTGATGGCTCCACAGACGACTGACACATTTAAAAAAGGACTCAAAAAACCTTTTTAGCAGAACCTATAACTTTAAATGAACATTGCTGCTTTTTGGTCATATTTTTATATAATTATTATTATATTTTTTATTGATGCTTTTATCTGCTTTTACCTTGTAGCACTTTGAGATTTGATCCAAATGTAAAGTGCGTTATAAATTAAAAGTATTATTATTATTGTCATTATTATTTTATTATCAAGTTTCATCTTTTTTCTACACAATAACAACAACAAAACTTTTTAAGTCTTTCAACCTAATATATGATCTATAGAAAGAATCCTTCAATCAATCAATCCATTATTGACATACAGATTAGGATAATATGAAAAAAGCTTCTATTATATTTACATGTCTTCAGAGGCAACATAGGTATAATTTCTGTTGTATATTTGAAAATAAATAAATAAATAAATTTTGGACTTTCATTTTGATAAGGCTTGATTGAATTAAAGGTGGTGTTTGGCCTGGCTGGTTCTGGTCATTGGCTGGGGGCTTACAGAGAGGCAGAGAAGCGCAAACACAGAAATGTGCATGGAAGAAGAGAAAAGACTTAGAGGAAAAAGGACACCATCAGTAAGGCTTATAGTCCTTGTGGAAATACATTAAATCAACCTTTCCTGGTAAGTCACTGAACTGTATTTATTTAAGAGGTGCTCCGTTGAGAGTAGATGTCGTACATAATTTCAGTTGTCACTTCATGTTTGTAGCTCCATTCATGTGCTGTTGACAAGCCGTCTGAACTCCACCCCATTTACATAAGTGAGCCCACCCTGATTTCTGTAAGAATCCCTTTTCACGTGTTTTCTAAAATGATTTTTAATTGTGTGGATAAAGATGTTTTAGTAATTTATACTCAAATATATATTCAGGTCTCGCCAGAAGACATGAAGGTCTTTGAGAATGTATCTTTCATCGATGCGTCCATTAACTCCCTCTCTTTAGGTAAATATTCCTATGAGAAATTCAGATTTACATTCAATAACATTTGTGCCAATGTTTAAAAGGAAATGTTTTATTGTTTTTACAAGGTCTTTCAGCAGTTTTGTGTCGTTAAGAGAACTCTGTCTTTAAATGGGCTGTTCAACATGACGTTTCAAGCTGCTGACTTCCCTCACCTCCAGGCAAGATGGCTCTCTCGTGTCATTACCATTTTTAATTTGAGTCCTTAACACTTCACAGAAGTGGTAAAAATGTCATTAATGTGTTTTTAGTGTTAATACAAATGTAGAAACCTTTTATATTTATCAAAATGTTATCTGCTTTTAGGATTTTTTCCAATTTTTTCGCACCTGCTCTACCTTCATAATGGAATGGATTTAATGTTCACTCAAAGGCGCTATTTACTCCCAGTTTAAGAAGTGTATCTCTACTGATTATGCATTAAAAAAATAATTGTAACCTTCTGTTTGATGATTGAGATTTAATGTACGGAATTATTGTGTAGCATTAGCTATATTTGAAATTGTAGTCCTCACACTTAATAGGTCCATACAGAAATCAGCCTTTTTTCTATTCTTTCTCTTTGACATGGTTGTCTAAACAAATTGTTTAAATCTTCACAGGTTTTGGATTTGTCCTACAACACTTTGCAAGCTAAAAATATTGTGTCAATTGTTCGACTTCCATTGCTAAAGGTTCTTCATCTGACTGGAAATCAGCTTTATCATCTTCCTCCTGATCTGGGCTTTTCCATCCATGATGTCACTCAACAGTTAGTATCTTATTTCCATCTCAGTAGCAATAAAAAAAGTGACAGGGTACAGAGTTTGTCACTAAATTATTTTATCAGTATCACTGCTAATTTTAATAATAGTATGATCAGACAATATGCCAGATCCAATCAGATACCAATATTTAGATACCGACATTTTTAATTTTTATATTCTTCTGTTTAGTTCAATGTAAAAACTTTTTTTAAAAACCTTCTCTTCTTTGCATGTTTGCTCATTGCTTTGGGGAAAAAATGACAAGAAGAAAAAGAAAGTAGATGTCTAGAATTTCAGTTCCACCGTCACACAGCCGAGTCATTCCCTGCTTAATGTAGTGGCTGTTTCACTTCTGAGATTGTGGCAGAAATCATTTCTTTCAACATGAGAGTTATTACTAAACAACTGTGATGTGAGTCAGGGAGAAGTTGGCAAATTGAAAAGCAGCTAGTCAGTTTAACTTCGTGTTTCAATATTAAAATGTAAATTCATTTTGTCTCCAGTTTTCTTTTCACAATAATTACTGCATAAAATATTGTAGATTGATTGAATAATGAAGACAATGGTTTATGTATAGACACATGCATAGATAGACAGATCAGAGACACAGTGATCAGACACTGATCTCAAGCTTCCAGAAGTGTTTGTAAAGTGGCAATAATAGCAATTAACTTAATTCTTAATTTTTCTGTTTATTAGGGGGAAATATAATCTAATACCACCAAATTTGGGGATACGTGATTTACATTGGACAGAAAGAGTTTGAAGATTTTTCATCAGAAAAACAAATAACCACCAATTCAAATGTAGTGGAGTGAAATCTATTATCCCTTTGAAATGTAGTGGAGTTGAATTTAATAAGTCCGTAAAAATATGAAATTGACATAAAAGAGCCTCTAATTTAAACTGAACTGATATACTCAATTACATTCCGTTACTGTGTACCAGTTCGTCTAAACTGCGACTGAACTGAAGTAACAGTTCAAAACAGATTTCAAGGTGACCATAGGGGGGCGCACAAATGCTCCCGATCCTCTCCTGATTCTGGTGAGCCAACTACAGGGACACTAAACACACCTGCTGCTTTACTGACAGGTAGATAAAGTCCAGCAGAAAATGGGTTCATACACATGCTGTGCAAGCGATTACTCTAATCGCCGTAACTGTTGCTGTAACTGTTTAATGAAACACAGTCAATATTTTTAATTCATGTGGTTTTTATAATATTGTTTATTTCTCTGTCCAGGCCAGCCAGAAGAGAAGACACACAGTTTAAAGCTCTTGAAGTCCTGGTGCTTGATAATAACAGGCTGTCTTCTGAAGTCTTTAACAGCCTTGCAAAACTTAGAGGTCAAGAAGGGATTGTGGTGGGAAATTTATGATATATGATGTACGATTTAAGGCCGACAATGTAATGTAAAGAAAAATCTGTGCTTGATGAATTTTTATTTATTTAATTTTTTTTCAATTTTAGACTGCAGTACTTCAACCTGCAGGGGAACCTCTTATCTGAAATACCATATTTGCAACCTCTGCAGACTTGTGTTGAAGAGGAAGCTGAAGAAGGGGGACTTGGTAAATACTGAATAATAGCATGTCTGAATGCTAGAAGTCAATCCACATTCTCAAAAAGATACTGATGAAGTAATGAGAGATGTTCCGAAGAAAGAACCATTCATTTCGATGTTGAGATGTTCCGAAGAAAGAACCATTCATTTCGAGTAATTCTTTTAGAAAGGGGTGAATTCTTTTTTTCTCCATTTTCTTTAACCAGTGTAACAAGTTAATGTGCTTATTAGTAATTAATAGGATTTTATTTAATTAAAAGGTTCTGTTAGGTGTTTGAGGAGAAATGTGCTCTTCTGAGTGTCTAGTTCTGCAGTAGTATTAGTAATGTTCTTTTTTCCACCCATCCATCCATTTTCTACTCATTACTGAGCTCGGACTCCCTCCAGCTCATTTAATATGTTTCTTCATCATCACATGGTTAATTAATCATAATTCATTTGCTTTATGCAAATAGTAAAAGAAAAAAAGTAGAAGTGGAATAGTTGCTTTGAATTAAAAAAAAAATACTATATTTGCATAAAAGTAGTAAATGGGATGAAAAGACTCGAAAATAACATGAAAGATGAAAAGAAGTACCTCAAATTTATAAATAAAAGTCTTATTCAGGATTACCCCAAAAGCAATTTATAGATTAATATAAAATGAATCCCTGTCCTTCATCGAGCGTGAGGAGTGTGAAGGTGTGTTTCTTTTCCCTCTGCCTGTCTCTTCTTTGTTTCTTTTTGTTAATATTTTGCTGTGTTTGGGACGTTTCTAGGTGTCAGTCTTTGGCCAGTGCTAGCATGAGGTCATGGCTTAATAAAAATGTGATTGAGACCGGGTTTCATGACGTCTCCTCTCACTTCTTTTCTGCCGAAGGCTTATAAAGAGTTACATTTTAACTCTCGGATTCACTGCTGTGTTCTCACGGCTCCCTCTCTTCATTCACCGTCCAGCTTGCTTGACCACCGCTGGTCTGGTTCTCTACAGTTGAGCCAGGGAGGAGATGCCAAGAGAGAATGGATCGTTTATAATCAACAATCGGCCGTCCCTGTAAATTATACCTTTAAGGTTTAGCTACACTAGTGCTCAGGTGGTGTAATGACCTTACTGTTGTTTCCTGATCAGGCAACACATGTTCCTGAATCCAAGCACGATATTCAGGCTGACAGAAAAATCACCGCAGAGAACAAGGAGACGAGTAACGATGATACCTTTCCTACAAAATTCACACCTTATGAAATGTTGATGGTCGCTAAATCAGACCCTCATTTGGAGAAGCCTATCGGTGAGAATTGCTGTTTCATCAAATCCCTTCATTTTTGCCTATACAATCCCTCAGTGTGGAGATGAACATACATATTCTTTTCTCTCTCAACAGGAATTCAAACATCTGTTTGGATGCTGGAACACCGTCTGAGGAATCTTAATGTTAACACAGTCTCAAAACCACGACTTGATTGCATCCAGACACTATGTGGAGAGAGACAATACTGGGTATTTTATTTTGCGAACACGAACTTTATTAGTTGCAGTAGAGTCACAGTTCATATAACTGTCAGATCGTAATACATCCGGGAAGAACTTGAGAGTAAAAATAAGATGTGATCACCTGAAGGAACCCTTTTGTGTACATAGATTAGAGAACTTCTACCTCTGAGAGCCATAAAGCAGCCAGCTGAGAGAATTGATGAAATGATCAAAAAACTCAAAGAGAATTCAGCGATGAGACGAGTCACGTTTCTGATCAAATGAGTGTCAGCTATGTTTAATGACCATATCTTTCTTTGTCTAAGGCTCTGTTTTCCCTGCAGGTAGAGCGATACACAGCACCAGTGTTGAGAAACAAGCAGCTCTGCTGCTACTGAAGGACATGGAGGCAAAGTACCAGATGCTCCATAAGAAACCAATGGAACGGGCCCCCAGCATTGATTCTGAGGGAAATGTCAACCATAGCAGAGCTGAAACCTCACCTGTACAGTCGCCCCGACCTACCTGAGCTCTGACCTCATCGCTCCCTGCAGCTACAGTCACATTGAGATTCTGAGGACTAATGAACAAACGTGTTATACGTGTGCAGAGCAGCACACTGACAAGCAGGGGGAGCGGTCTGAGGTTGAAGCTTAAATAAAACGCCATAGTGGTGAATGTGTGTTTGATGACATATCGAGTCCACATCACCAAATCTGAAGAGTTACATTTACTATTATATGAAAACCGTCCTATAAGTGGAGATATCATTAATATTTCATTTTATGCTGGCTTCCTACAGTGTAGTCTTTTTCAGGATAGTACTCCACTACGAATAATGCTGCTATATGCCAGTGGACACCTCTGCTTCCTGCAAGTGGGCTCAGATACATGGGATCAAAATTGTGTCATTATTAATTCAGTAGCAGGCTTTTGGCTTTATTCAGTGATATACACCCATGGTGGGTGCAATATTTCACGCTTGGCATGTTGTGGAACATGGAAGCTTCAGTCCCTTTAATATTATCGATATGAGTTTAAATCAAATACTTCCTCATCGGGAAGATCTGGAGGTCATTGGAATTAATGTATGTTCTTACAATACAACTGGGTGCCATCTGCTGAAATGACTACTTAATATCATGTGACAAACATGCTGATGGGTTGGAGTTTTATTGAGTCTAAATTTACAGTTGAATATGCTTATTCTAATTGTGTCACTATAGTGAAAGACTGACTTTTTTTTTTCAAATCAATTACCAATCAATTTTCAAATTCATTCACCAATTATACATAATTATGTATTGATTTATATTTGAGGTATTATCAAGATTAAAATGTGAGCGAAAAAAACGTTTTTGGTAAAGGTGGAATTTTGCATGTTATTTTTTGGGTCTAATAGAATAGATTGGAATAGATACCAATAACTTTATTAATCCCCAAAGGAAAATTTGTGCGTTACAGCAGCTCAAACTTTGTAGAGTGACAAAGACATATAAACATGTATATATGTAACCGTACATAAATAGACATCCATTAAATAAGGAAACATAAGGTATAAATATGACTAAAGAGTCATTAGTCATTACAGTAATTGTCCACTATAAAAAGAACATTGTTGAAGAACTTAAAAAAAATTTTTTTTTAGCTAAACACATTAATTGAAATTTTATACACTAAATTTAATTGAGTGTTACCAGTTGAGTCATTTATTAAGTTCATTGAACAATATTTTTTTTTACAATGTCAGTTAATCCATCACAAATGCATATACATTAAAAAAAAAAACATTTTAAAGCTGGCCGTCTTCCTTGTAGGAATCCGGTTTCCTTTGGCCATCATGTTTCCTATTACCGACCCTTGAATCCTATAGATGACTTCATTTATGTCACTTTGGACCAGTGAAGAAAAACAGCTGTGTGGATCAATAAAATATCACAATAAAATCCAAAACTGAACTGAAAATATAAATATGGCTCCGCGGATTTCTCAAAAGTTGTCACCTCACCACTCATCAGAATATTCTGCAGATGCTTCAGTGTCATCCCTCAGTTAGTCTGGCTGACCTCATTGGATCCTGGACAGACCTAAGGGGCTCGAAACTTTGAGCAGACTTATCATTTACGGCCACTATTCTGTAACACGTGAATGTCTCATAATACCACAGGCTGTTACAAATTGACAATACGTGTGTTATGATCGTTAATTTGTTCATACCTTTTATTTCCTGTCTTCTTTCTGTTTTTGATGTCATTGTTGTATCCGTCACGAGATTCTAGTTATTTTTTCCTCTCCGAAACTTGGAAGTAGAATACACCAAAATAATTTCATGGATCTTTTTCTTTCAAATTATATACACCCAGAGATCTTGGTGCGATGAGGAACTGGACTTATTTTGGCAAAGATTGGTTATGTATTTACGAAACCATTGGGAATTTTATCTCCAAATGTTCTCAGGCCATTATGTCTCAACAATTGGTCTGATTTTGTTCATATTTGGTTCAAATGACTCCAGGAGATCTATCTTGTATTCTTTGTGTTTTACTCTAATAATTCATATTTTACTCAATAGCGGGAGTTTTTTCCTTTTTTTTTTTTAAGAAAAAAAGTTTTTTCTGACATACCTTTACATTTAATTTAATGGGTTCAATCAGGATCCCCCTGAAGGTCTATTAGAAGTCCAGTCAGGACGACTATCCTCTAACACACCCTGGCTGCAGTGACTTCCCATACTTTGAATTTCATACATGCTTCGTCTCAGTTACTCTCATTATGGTCTGGGGCATCAGTTGATACCAGCTGTGCTTATTGAGGCAGCGATATTTATCTAATCACGTTGACTCACCTTCATGGTTAGTCTATTATCATCAGCCAATGTCTTTTTGAAATGATTCTCTCTGTTGATCTGGTAGTTCTTTCATGCTGGTCACCGTGTTCTCCACCTCCCCATCCCTAGATCTATCAGCCTCATCATTCATCAGTCTCAGCAGCGTTATCAGCCATCACCACCATGTCCAGACTCCAAAGGGGGGATATTCCCCTCCGCTGCTCAAGGCTGATAAACCTTCGATAAAATAGAGTCAGAGCGCCAAAGACTTTCTTATGGACTAAGTGTCACATTCCTGTTGTAATAAAAATTCAACGTTTCCACATTCTCAGTCTCTCCTGATGTAAATATATTTATTAAAATGTGCTGCAAAGCCTTCCTCATGTATAGCTTAGATGACTTAATCCATACAAAATGAGTTCCACTGCCCTATAAAGCAAAATTATCATGAAAAGGAAAGTGACATTTATTATGATAAGAAAAAAAACATCAATCATTAAACAATTGGACATTATTATACACCATACACCATACAAACCCAACACGTGGTCGGATACTCAAAATTCGGGGTATCATCTAAGTTTCTCTGAAATATAGGCACAAAAAACTCAAATATTAGAAATGTTTATATAAAATACCAAAGTACCTTGCATATACATCTATGTTTGTTTGTTTTTTATTCAAGAGTGTCTAACCTGCTAAATGATTTTATAAAGCCAGTAGATTGCACACTTATTTGATCCGTCTGAGGGTCTCCTTAGGGATATAGTGGAGGGTAATGAGGAGGCCGTGCCAAACGGCTGGGATTTGACACTACAGAAATACTATCCGCTGAAGCAGAGGTCATTTGTTTTGCAACAGCTGCTAGAAATGATATGGACATGTATAAAGTCCTTTCAGAATCTTTGTTGCTGCCATTTTCTATAAGATTTTTACAGCTCCCTCCAAGCTCCCTCCAAGCTAGCTGTCACTGACAGCTTGTTGCTGTCGGTGACAAGATGGAGATTCTTCAGTTAATGAGTCCTGGCCTTAATTTGTCTTGCTTTACAGAGCGTTGTCATGTAGAAGTGATGAGTTCTTAAGGACTGTGTTTTCACGCTGGAAATCTTTGAAAATAAAACCAACTAATTCGCAACAGGTTGTTACATATATTACTTTCCAGAGTTTTGGGCAAAGATCAGTCGGATTGAAGGTTGTTTTATTCCAGACACAGAGTCATATGATCTCATCTCGGTCAAAACTTTTATCCTCCTATTTCCAGCATGATGACAATGTGATGAATAATAATATTAGAGGGATCGGATTATTAGCCTTCAGCCTTTATCACCAGTTATGCTGAGATGAATACCCTCCCTTTGTCTGTTCCTGCCAACTATTACAAACCTTATAAAACCTCCTGATTTAACCTCAACGAACCTCCTGGTGTGCATCGACAAAAGTGAATGTCGAGTAAAAAACATTATTGGGTGAAAGAATTATCCATGCAAAGAAAGTATGTTAGCCTGTTAGTGTAGGAATAAAATAAATCAATGAACACATAACTTCATCGCTGCCTTTTTAAAAGGACTTGGCATGAAGCTATGAACAACAGATATCTTTTTGGATCTCAACAAAGTGGCTCATGCTTGTATGCAGTTTACACCTCACTATGAGCTGTTCAGGTGCTTGTTATACATACAACCTCAATTGAGAGCATATGTTTGCAAAGTTCAAAACAGTCTTACATGTCTCCCCAGATTTTCTGACCCATCAACAAAGTTTAAAACCATTTATTGTCCTGCTCATGTTTGAATCTCTTTTTCTTATTGAAAAAATGTGACTGAAAGTGTTTATAATGTGACCCAGTGGCAGCAAGTATATACTAAAGATTAATGGACTAAGGACATAGCCCTGGGGGACACCACATGTCAAAGGGTCCACGAGGACGAGGCATTCACCATTGTTATTGAAAAGAAACTATTCAATACAACCAGAAAACATTTAATGAGGGTCAAATAGTTTTTCTAAAAACATTCTTTAACAAAAGGCCAAGCTAATCAAAACATTTACTATTTTCCATCAAATGCAAAATCACATCATGAAATAATTTTTATAGTTTTTTTTTAATTTTTAAGTCTGATTTTTCTTAATGTTTCAAAAGATGCTCGACCGAACAATTTGTCATTTCATGATACTTTTAAAGTATTCAAATAATAAATGTCCCAAAGAAAGAAAATATGCGGAGAGATCTTTTTTCAACAGCTGTTTTTTTCATTTGTGTTTACATCAAAGGGTTTAATCAGATAAGTAGTTTGTTTGGAATTGCGGACAATGTATAATACAAAAAAGATTATCTTGGATCATAACCTTTACCCGGAAATGATTCCTTGCCCTTGCACAATACTTACATCAGATTACGAGAAACAGCCTCTGTAGGTCTTGTAGTTACTGAACAAACAAACCAATAAATGGACATGGGTAAGACCTCCTTGATAACTCCTTGGTGGAGGTTAATAAAATATAGCCAACTATTGATGACAGCTTAAAATATCCTAATAAATAACCTTCCTGACCATTTATGGAAATAAACCAATCTTAACTGTGGAACATTCAGTGAGGGTGAACCTGCAACAAGACATTTCATTGGTGCATTATAAATTAAATGTATTATTATTATTATTATACACACTTTGGTATCTTGATCAGTTTGAGAGGTGGTCAAGATAATCTTTATTGCACTGATGGTGGTTTTCATCAAGTTGTACTTCAGTAATGTTTGAAGACTTATAAAACAGGACTGCAAACTGAATCATCCCTGGTGCAGCTAGAATTTGATCTTAGTACAAAGTCTGTTATCACACAGTAGGGAAATTCCTAGGAGCCCAAAAAATGTAAATGTACTGGATCATCGTCATCATCAGATCATCAGATCTGGAATATTTCTCAGATCCAGATCACACTTTGATTTGTGATTAACTATAAAAAGAGAATTGTTTGATGAACTCAAAAAATTACTTCAACTGGTAACACTCGATTTAATTAAGTATTTACAACTTAAAATAACAAGCTAGAATCAAAAATACTTTATTTAATTTATGTCACTAGTTGATGTAATTTTTTTAAGTCCATCAACAATTTTCTTTCTAAAGTGCACGATTATACTCCAAAAGTATAAGAATTCCAAATTCGGAAATAGTTCAAATCATTTTCCAAAACATTTTTTTCACAGACTTAATAGTCTTAAAATATTATACACCGTAATAAGAGAATTGTTGGTGATTTAAAAAAAAATGGATTCAACCTGTGACACAATTACAATTAAATACAATTAAAAGTATTGTCAACTTGAATTTCAGGCTCAATTATACTTATAATAATGTAATTGTGTGCTACCAGTGAACAAATGATCTTTTACAGTGTAGATCTCACATGGATATCATTGTCTAACTTTTGTCCAAGCATTGAGGGAATTATCCATGAAGTTAAAGGAAAAATGCATTAAGATGTCCCGAACACCTGCAGTGGTAAAAATATCCTTACATTTTTTTTTTTCCAGACTATCCAGAACACCACCAAAATCTAATGGATTGTTCCTTTGGGTGTAACCTACCTCTCCAAAATATTGTATCAAAATCTGTTAATTGTGTTTGTAGTAATCTTGCTAACAGACAGATCTTGAGGTCAGCACATCACTATCAGTAAATAGAAATGTCACCATCGATTTCCATCATGGTATTGAAGCAGACGAGACATACGACCAAAAAGCCAAAGTCCTACGTGAAGCATGAGATACACAGACTTTTAGTAAACATGATTTATGTTCTTATGGGCCTGGATCCTACACTTCCCATAATGCAATATAAATGAACCTTTCTGGCTGCCTGTCACCGAAATATACAAAAACATACAAATTCAAAATCCACCACTTCTATAAAAGAAACCATGGACGCCTGGCCGTGTCTGATAAAATCACCTCAGGAGTCTTCGTTTCGAAAAGCAATCCCAACAGGAGCTACATTCCTCATCGCCACCACCAGTGTCCATTTGTCAGCCAGCTCTACTTGGTGATCCACCTCCTGTTTTAATAAAACTGCCAAGCTCTAAGTATTCCTGAGGAAATGATTGTGAACCCTTGATCTGAAAGAATTACTTTGAGACTGAAGGTTTATTTTACACTATCCACATCTGCCTTTAGTTTGTATCCTACGGATTCATTAAGTTATCTCAGACCGTCAATTCTAGTAAGAAAAACATTTATTTTTCATAACAAGGTTGAGTGAAGAGGATAGAAATGTGTATTTTGAACTTCATCAAACTCTTCATCACATTCACATCAACTGAAAACAAATCATTATAATGAAATCAGTTATATTTTCCTACTGTAATATATTCTGTTGCTACCATAAGAGGCTTTGTGGTGGGTTATTAACTGAAAGCATATTTTCAGCCATGCGCCTGGTGATGTAACAGCATCTGGCAGGAGTTTGTGACACTCGGTCCAAGTGCTAAAACAACAAAAGACATGGCTTGGTGGCCTGGGTCTCGGGCAACACAGATCTTTACACATCGAGATTCTTTCTTTTAAAAATCTGCATATACTTCAACACAGTATATTTTCACACCCAGAGCAGTCATCGCTGCAATCAAGCCTGAAAAATATTTGGGTGAGGTTTGTTTGACTCTCAAATTGAGGGCCAACAGTTAGGCTTTGAGAATAGCCCCGTGGAGACTCAATCACCATAGTTGGCTCAGGGAGAATAGACTGGAATACC
Organism: Lophius americanus; assembly: GCA_037951165.1. Lineage (NCBI taxonomy): Eukaryota > Metazoa > Chordata > Actinopteri > Lophiiformes > Lophiidae > Lophius > Lophius americanus. The sequence goes on from JBBDHG010000061.1 coordinate 4,415,620, forward strand.
TCATCAACACTCCTCATTACTCAAGCACCAATGAGTTCACTTCAAAGTGGACCTCTTCATTATTAGTTCTTTTGATGGACAATTGAACTGTAACACACTTACCATGTAATCTTGGAAGGGTTTGGGATACTCTGGCTGACATTGAAATAGAGGCCATCATTAATTACAGATCATAACTGTGAAGTTGCTGTTGCTCTTCTTTATCTGTGAAACAAAAGACCTCATTACTGTGGCCTGTCTTTATTAGTTGACAGTCATTATTAGCATGTGTTTAAAGTTCCAACCTTTAAACTGAGCCGCTTGGGGAATGTGATGAAGACCAGAGTGCTCACCACATGCATCCCAGTATTGTCCGTGTTTTCTTGGCCGTACTCCCAACATCGGCTAAAATGATCCGGGCCAGCTTAATTAACGAGTGTAATAGTGTAAAAAAACGGGGACCTTGGTAGATTTTGGAAGTATTTCGATGAAGTATAAACGCAGGGGTTCTGCTGAGTACCATTATTGGCTAAGAAAGCAAACTCATCTATCAGACTTCACTGAATTTAACGTAATCTGGCTCCCTTTGAATCATAGACTGCCTGATTGATTTGCAATGCTTCGCCCCCTTGCCCCCAGTGTCCCCCTGGAACATTTAAAATGTCCTTCGCACATTTGACCTTTTGCACATCTGTCGCACATCAGCCTTATATTTTACGCTTGATCCTCTGTTTGTTAAGTTCTGCCACAGATCTAACTAATTCATGCAGTTTTGTTTTTCAACCTTTAAATTAAATATTAAAAACAAACAAGACAAAACGATGTTCTGCACTTTTGCACACTGCATTTATTTGTGACCAAAGCAATTAAAGGTCCATTTTTAACTTGTTCAATGCAACATTTACTGCTTTATTCTATGACTCTCAAGTCCTCAGTTCTAAATATAGTGCTGTAGAACTCTGAGTGATCTGGTGTTAATTCATACCTTAATAGTCAAATGATTAAATATAGTAGTAGAGTAAGAAAATCCCAGGCTCATCCCTAAGAAAAATAATACCCGTCCACATGTCATGATGTATTTAATGACCCCAAAGACTATCACTGACTACCTCACATTTAACGTTTCTTAATATGCACATTTTCAGATTCTCTACCGTGGCCTCCATTTTTTTTTGCTGTCTGAACATCTGACTCTTTACTGCCATCTTGTGGACGTATTTATCCAAACGTAAAGTTTGCATGGAAGCTCGTGGGGCGTTGACAGATAAACCATTTGAAACTGACACATAGGAAAAGAAATATTTAGAGGAGTGATGGGTTCAGGGAATTGGGGGGCGGCTAGTGTTTAAACGTGTGCATGTGTGTGTGTGTTTGTGTGTGTGTGTGTGTGTGTGCGTGTGTGTGTGCGTGCGTGTGTGTGCGTGTGCGTGTGTGTGTGTGTGTGTGTGTGTGTGTGTGTGTATTTTGATTGGTTTGATTTGATTTTGTACCTACTGTCTAACATTCTAATCACGCCATGTGAAATTAATGTTCAAAAGATATTTTTGAAAAAAAAGTTACCAGTTATGAGTTACTAACAGTGCCTGAATGATCCAGCATTGACAACAGTCAATAGTATCATTGGTGGTCAAATCAAACTCTCTGGACACCAGAAAAGTCAGATCTGGTTCCTCAAAAACACTGTATGCACCAGCAAGGAGCATTTCCTTGTAACACAAGAGGAAATATTTAATTTAGTCTTCTGATATCAGTCAGTCGCGTCTGATTCTGTAACAAGGCAACATGGTTGTTGCAGAGCTAAAAAAAAAGAATAAATAAATCCTGTGTGAACTTAAAGGATTTCTTCCTTGTGAGATCAATACAGTCAATGTTCTGACCTGCCCCACAAGCTCCAGTGACACAGAGTGACGCATAAGATTTGTTAATATCACAGTAACGGCTCAGCTGTGAGCCAAGTCTCCCATTCTCTCTTCTTGAAGCTAAGTTCAGATGGGCTGCAGGGAGGAGTACATGAACACAGAGCGCTGACCAGCTGTATGATTTATAGGCACTGACTGCCTCCAGCTGTTACAATTGCCAGAGCTCTGGCTCAGCATGCACAGCTGAAACCGGGCCAGTGAGACAAATCCACAAATATCCACAAAATGAGGATTGATAGGCCTTCATTCAAAAATAGAGAAGATGGAAACGTACAGCAAGTTTGTTGAAAATAAAACTGGATTTAAACCTACACTGTATCCATCATCAGTTACAGATCTGTATTGGAAATGGTCAAATGAAAAAAGTTAACAAAGAACTCCAAAACCTTTTGATTGGAACAGCTCCGTTGTGACACATAAGGAAAGACTTTTGTAAACTGTTTGGTCCAAAAGTTTGCACAAAAATATGTTTTTGTGAGTCATGAAGGCATACAAGGGGAGTGGGTCTATTTCAAAATATTGTTTCATACCTTCAGTGAGAGACAGGCAGAGCTGTCTGGCGCAAAGTGTGAAAGAGACACAATGAGTCATTGTGGAAGGGGAAGCGACAGAGGGAGCACATTGGGAGTTCACAGAGAAGGGAAGCAATATTATTCCGAAGCCCCCGCTCACTCCAGCCCATCTCCGGCTGCACAGTGACTGAGTCATGGGAACCACCATGATAATTTGACACCTGTTGATCAAACAGAAAAGTGACCTGCAGACAGGCTGCACACAGCACTGCTGAGTGCTAAGACTACTCTCACAGATCCTGCTTACAAGCACACTTATTTATTTAAAATGCATTATTACCATTATTATTATTTGTATTATTTTATTTTACAACTTTTTATTTTGGTACTGATTTTATAATAATGACCTACTTTTTAGCATTTGGGGACAGAGGAAGTGAGCCGTGAACACAATGCTAACAATATTGCCGTAATCTAGATAATAACAATAATACAACAATAATAGGAATTTTTGTCACGTAATCATAGTTCTCCCAAAATCATGTGGTTATATAGTTACCAGTGAATTGTATGTACTAACTATTTATTTACTTTATGGTTTTACACAGAAATGAGTTAATCCGACTGACAAAGTATTCTGTATTTAACTTGAATGTCTTGGAAGTTGCTACTGCTTTTTTGTGCACTTTTTTTTGGCTCCAAACATCCATCCCAAATAAATTTTACTACCTTAGGTAACATGAACGTGTCACATGTGAGAAAGTTTGCCTCAGTAAATTCTCACATTGCACTTATTAACCTTTAAGAAAGGTTTGACAGAAAAAGGAACTAATCATAAAATCACTACGCTATTTAGAAACGCTATTTTTCTGATAATACTGGTTGTGAAAAAAGATTGTGTGGTTGTGTGTGTGAGAGTGAAAGTGAGAGAATAAGAGAGAAAGGAGGGAAGAAAAAAAGATTTGGGGAGGTGAAGAGTGTTTCAACCTCTGCTTTTGATTTTCATGCTTCTGATAAGATTTCATTTCAGCAGGAAAACAGTTTTTCTAGCCTTCCGGAGTTCTGTTTTATTAGAAACCTTCAGGCCGCCATGGCGACTTTAAATGAATAAGCAACTGATTTTCAAGCATTGCCATCAAAAACAACTGTGAGAAGCTCTGAGCCACATCCTAAGCCTCTGCAAGATCGTTTCTTACACTGGCTGACTCATGCAAATAGTTTTTTTGCATGCAGGCTATGTTACATTTAAGCATCAAAGTTCTTTTTGAAGGTTTCAAATAAATCTGACAAAAATGTTTACTGGTGTAAAATTCTGAAAATAGTTTATTGATGAAATGGTAAGGTACAGATTGCATTCAACTACAGCACTTTAAAATACATTATTTCTGCTATGATGAGTTCTAAAATGTCATTACAGTATTATTACATAGACGACCCAGTGGACACTTCCTAGGTCTACATTTGACACCATGGAGAATGTTTTCAGACGAGCCAATGCATAGTTGTAACACAATTGTTCATAAACTGGTATATTAATCTCCAATTCAGTGCCTCTTCCGGTATTAAGCATGTGTTTAAAATGCAACGATCATTCAGACTGTCAAACATGCAAAGATCATCTACAAACCAATACTCTTTAAATAAGGTTAAGATATCTATAGTTGTATTTACAATAAATAAGTTGATGACATATAACATCCATAAAAAACAGGCCATATTTTAAACAACAAATTATCTTATTTCCACATGATTTAATTCTGATACAAACATGTCCTCATAGTAAGAGTCTGCAACTAAATCCATTTAAATGTTGGAATCATGACAGAGAGAAGACCTGTCCATCATGTCAGTTCTGAAACTGAATCATTTACAAAAATCAAGTGTGATTAGTAGACCATAATGGCAACGTTATGAATCAATTAACAATATTATACATGAGCAATTTCATCCCCTTGTTTTCACGAAGGACTTCCATGTAACCATGTCATTATTGAAAATGGGAAAATTCTGAAGGGAGGACAAACTATTAAGGAGAACAGCGGTCCTGTGTCTGCTTTGGATTTATGAAGGTCATCATCTCACGAATGCCATCTTCACAAATTGTGGTCAGAGTAACTTTACTCAGGTTTCCTCCTTCCTCTTTAAATTTTCTCCATGTCTCTGAAAAATAAAGTTGGATTAGGTCATTAATGTCCTTAATACCAAAAGGGGCAAATAATATGTACGAGGAGGATTTTATAGTAATGAATTATGAGACGAACCTTCATTGAGTGTTGTGAGTAAGGTGTAATTCTCTGGATGGTCCATTATATCTCTTCTTTGAACGTCACCAATGTCCATTAATTGTAAAATGCCTGAATATATAAAGAGCTCCTGGTGAGAGTCATACATTTTAGCATGGGTTTAGTATACTTGTCATAAAAAAATAGTTTTACACACTTTGAAAACACGCTTAGTCCCTTTTATGTGAACATGTGACTACGGGTATCATTTGGACGTGTCTTTACCTCTGGTCAAAGTGATACCCGTCACTCGTCCGAGTGATATGGAAAGCTAGAGATTTGTGTGGCTAGAATGCAGGCAGTGAAATGAGAACAAAGAAAAAACTACTAATTGTAAAAAGCCCATACCATTTACCCCATCACCTGTAAACCCAACGTGGGGAAAGGTCACTAACCTCGCCAAATAACTCACTGTAACAGCCCGTCCTCCACAAGAGAAATTGTAAGCTACTAATTTTCAAGCTACTACCTCCCCATTGCATTCATGGGGAACTAGAAAAAGCTTGAGGACTGAAAAACGCCATAAACTCCATCCATTTCGGAGCAGAGTCCTCCCCAATACACTGAGAGTGAGAGGCCCACCTGTATCAAGACCCAGCAACCAAAAGGAACTGCCTTGATAGTGCTGTCGTCTTTGAGATTTCAAAATGTTGTTACGGTGATCAACACTGGGCTTTCCCTCTATCTCTGGATCAGGGGTCATGTCATGTACATCAAGGATGTTAATTTAAACTACCACATGCAGATGAAGATCCTTTCTTGGGGTAGGGCTCTGGTGCTAGCTTGATTGTCCCAATAGCGGTTGAAGAGGCATAAACAGCGGGATCTGTAATTGAGGGCATCAACAGCATGAGGTAGCTTGTAAAATTTTCTCTTTATATCTCTTTATATGAGGGTTTGTGTGGCTCAACAGGTCTGCTACCACTGGGGTCAGTGTATCCCCGTCCTTGACAATTCTTAAGAAGCATTTCTTGGGGTCCTTCGTTTTGAAGGAGGAAGACCCCCTGTGCTGCCCTTCTTTTGACAAAGACAGCTGACGCTGTCAACGGACATTTTGATGGTTCAATGACCGACCTCGGCCACTTCCATTATCTTTGTTGTGCCGCAAGTCGTTGAATGACTGGTAGGCATCAAGACAGAGGTGAAGTAATGAGTGCATCAATGTGTCAATGTCATGATGTCACGGTGGCTTCTGGCGATGGAGCAGTAGACTACCTGAGTGGTGGCAATGAAACCAAAGCCACTATGGACTATGAACAGTAGATTAATCTGGTGAGGTATGGCTCTAGTGATTTGGCTAACCAGAAGTCTTCTCTTGAAATATGGTGCATCCACCAATGAACGTTGTAAGAAGCTTAGCGTGTAACCCCAATGGGCTTAGGTCATGTGTTCCCTGCACAGACCAAAAAGACGGTGAACCATTTGACTTCCTTGACTGGCTCCTTGTATGGTTGCCATAAAGGAAACAGCCAAGATACAGCTTGAATGCCAAAACCACATGGCCAGACCAAAGTGGTGAAAGGAATACATGGAAGGAAGGCTTGGCTGTAGGCAGCAGATTGAAACGTTGATGGTCAAACTAAATTTCTCAGTAGCATGGTGATAGCTTCATTATTTTCTGAGTCAAACAGATTTCCAGTTGTTTATATATTTTTAAAACAACATAATCAACAGTAATATACTGTGTTTTACCTTTATTTATACAAACCCTTTCAAAACCATATTAAAATGGTCCTGATTAATCTTCCGGACCCCCGGACCTGATAACTGACTTCTACCTGAGGACCATTCAGGCTCCTCATGACCTTCAAGGTAATGAGTAATATCTTAAAAAATATATCTATAATGAGAGCCGTCGCCAAGAGTCTAAAACAGAGGGGATGCGATCACATCTTGTGTGTATGGTTCACATTTTGGCAACTCAGTCCAGGATTTTCTGAACTCAATCGATTACTTTTTTGTTCAGGCAGGTAAAAGGACCGCAGCAGTAATCTCTGTTAGAAGATCTGCAATCATGTACAGTGGTCTCATTTAATAGTTGAAGTGATTGTATTTTTGAAATACTTCAGTTGATGAAAACAAAATTGCGCAAGATACACGCAGCTCAAAGTGGAGATTACTGTAAATACAGAGTACAAGATTGTTTGCAAGGAAGCACAGATGGCTTACATATATGTTATAATGTTCTATGGGACAATGATATAGATTTGTGTTTTTCTCAAATATATTGCTCAACATCTAATGTCTTAATTCAAAAGGCAGTAAGTAAGTGAACTCGGCGTACCAAGGTCCATGGATCCAACAGCTAAGTACATCTGCATATCATCAGCATACACACTTAAAATAAACACCATGTTCTTGAAAAAATTTCTCAAGGGGAATCTGTATTGAAAATATAAGATTATATCCAACACTGACCTCTCTGGCACACCATACATCACAAAAGAAAATTACAAACATAATTTACAGAGAAAAAAAAAATCTGTTTGACAGACATGATTTTTAAAAAAAGCAGTCAAGCGCCGATAAGTGTCTCAGTCTGTCAACAAGAATGCTGTAATTGATTGAAGGCTTGTCCAAGGTCCAAGAGGAAAAGGACTGAGCATTAGGAGGTTACTGCCGACATTTAGCAGTGCAGTTGTGGTGTTTCCAAAACCAATCATCTATAATCAATATACCATTATTTCTAAAAAATGTTTATATAAAATGTATCTTTGAAATCAGCCTATGAAGGAGAGAGGGATCGGGCCAAGGATTTTTATGAGGTGGAGACAAACAGGCAGTTTTCAAATAATTTGGAAAAGAACCTGGTATCACATTGAAACAATGGGAGGACACCGTAATTCGGCCGAAAAAGCTACAGAAAAATTGGGTTTGGGGGGGTAATAAATAATCACAATATGATTGCCTTAAGACCACCAAGTGAAAAGGTGAGAATCATGAATACGTTAGAGGTGCTGAACACACCTGCTCATCAACAAGCCCACAGACACTGGTATGTTAAAAGAATCACAGTGTGGTGGTCATAGTTCAACAAGCAGAGTACTGTCACAAGAAATAACAACAGTTCAACACATCCACTGTCCTGTTTTTCACCTGTAAAAGTTTTACGGGCGACGAACGCTTCAGAAGATTTCCAAATAATCCCTTTTCCTACCTGACACACAACTCTGGAGCCCCACAGGGCTGTGTGCTGAGTCCTCTTCTGTTTTAGTCTTACACATATGTGCACCAATCCTCCACACAAACACCAAGATAAAGGTAACCACTGACGGTCATGACTCTGCCTACAGGGATAACGTTTCCAAACTGATAGACCCAAAGAACCACTAAGAACCTGGCACTCAACACCTCCAGAATAAAGAATATGATCATCTATTCTGGAAACCGGAACAAAGAACTGACTCCATTCACCGCCAGAGGAGACATGGTGGAGGGGGGTACTCTTGATTCATAGGCACACAAATTTGCTGGGTCCTCTCATGGACTGAACAACACCACTCTGGTGAAAGGACACAGAAGTGGATGTGTTTCCTCGGGACACTTAAAGAGATGTACTGTAACCCGCGGCACACTGGAGCGGCTCATCAGCTGCACTGCTGCATACAGGCAAGCAGACCATTTTTTTGATCTTAGGCAAGCTCTGCAGAGTCAGAAAGTCAACAAGTAACTGACACTCAGTTACCATCACTGAAGGACAGTTACAGAACCTGAAGTTTCCATCAGACCGTAAACATCCCGAGAGACTCCTTTCACTTAAAAAACTAAACTTTTAAGAAATCACACTATAAATAAGACCAATAACGTAAAAGTGGAATAACCTGTATTTGTGCAATTATATCCTGGATGTGAGCAATAATATTCTGTGATGTGCACTATTATCAGCATATATTGTACTCTACTATATTGTGTTTATTTATTTTGTCTTAGTGCGTCCGCACGGATCCAAAGTGTAATGACAATAAAGGTATTGAGCTGAATTGAAATACCTGTACAATGATATAAAATTAATTCTCCCAAAACACTTAAGTGTTGATGGCCAGTTAATCAATGTCCCGTCTATTCATGCTGATGAGTGTTCGTGTCTCTACAACAGTTTCTCAGATTTGGATGTTTGTTTTGATCTGATGTCTTCCACATGCAATCTCAGGTCTGATAGGAAGCTATAGTGAACGTGTGGTACACTTAGATTGACATGAAGACTGGAAACGGGGAAATAACTAGCTTGGTAACATCAAAAGGTAATAACTGGATAGACACTAATCAACCATGCCATTTGAGCTTTTGATTGGTCAAATCAGAATAACATTGATTATCTCGTTACAATAACACCTGTCAGTGGGTGAGATATATTAGGCAGCAAGGGAGCATTTTCTTCTGGAAGCTGATGTTGGAATCAGGAACCAGACAACTGTAAGGATGGGTGAGAGCATAGTGGTCACGGCTGTACCAACTAAAGTGGTCCATGGAAGGACAACAGGGTGGGCACCACTCCCACGGTGGGGAACAAAGGCTGTATCATGTTGTCCAATCTCACATAAGAGCTATTGTTGCACAAATTGCTGGAAAAGTTCTGGGTTTGATACAGAGGTGTTAGAACACACACAGTGCATTAGAGAGCTGTACTGCTGGCATAAAGTGGGTCAACACACTATTAAGCTGGTGGGTTTAGTGTTATGGCTGATCACTGTATTTTGTCTTAAAATTCTGGTTTGAAAGTGGATTCTGTGTTAGACGAAGTCCTGGATAACCCTTTTTCCCAGTCTTTATATAAAGAGACAGATTTAATATCACAAACAGATATCAGAGCAGACTTTCATTGAACTCTCCACCAGAAAGTTATAAAGCGTATTTACCAAATGTTCAAACTATTCCTTAAACTCAGTTGCCACCAGTACCTTCTACAGCCTTCCATACTTGGACTTCAATCTCAGCTGTGCTTGGTCTTTCAACAGCAATGATCTTAACTGTGTTTGCAGGGTCAACTTTCAACGATGAGTGTACTTTATACACCAAAAGGTTGTTTTTATAGCCGAGATAACACTGTGTCTGGTTACTGTCGGATTTACTTTCTGGAGAGAAAAAAGACAGACGTTATGCAAGTGATGTTTAAAGCCAATCAACATCATGTCAGTTAAAACAGAACATTATGTTGTGAGCTGTGTCTTTCTACCTGGACATGTCTTACAGCACTTTCCCACTGACTTCAGAGGATGCTGGCAGGGGTACTGGCTAGGGCATGTGATGCGTTTACAGTCCTGGAGGCCATCAGTACAAGTGCACAGGATGCATTCCAGGACCTTACCCAAAACTGGGTGCCACATGTCTCCATGGGAGTACGTCTTGCCATTGTATAAACACGCTGAGAGAAATGGAAAACATCTGAGTATGGTGCTACATATGGAAACGATCTGAAAGTTGCAAGGATCGTGTCAATAAAATGAAATACCTATACTGGATCTTTTTGTTATGCTGATATCTCACCTCTTTGGTGTTTCCTCTGCAACAAAATCTTCACGGTGGTCTTTGAAGCTCCTTTGAGGTTTAGTTTACTGAGGCTCAGGCCTCTGGGAGAAGTCCTGACCCTGGCCGGAGGCCGCGTCCTGCTCTGCTCTTGAGAACACTCGTCAACTGAATGCCTCTTTAATAAAGTAAGATACAGAATAAAATAAAAAGCATAGTTAGCTTTATTCCCTCAGCATTTAGCCCATCACCTGACAATATGCTCAGCAACTTAGTAAAACAGTTCAAAAGCAGTTAAGTCTTATAATAAGATGTTAAAGGAAATTTTGAAGACGATGTCGCTGACAAAAGATTTAATAAAAAACACAAAGTCCCCAAACCAATCTGAATAACAAAGCTGAGCAAGTCCCTGCGATCCATAATAAAATAAAAGGTCACTATCCGCTACAAAGCGTCTCCCCTGAAGCTGTCTGCAACACTTTTATTTTATGATAAATTAACAAGAACATACAACGCCTCTGTTTAGTTGCTGGTTTCCATGCACAGATGATAAGGACCCGCCAGTGCCATGATCTAAAGACCAGAGAGAAAAATACCAAATCAAAGAGTAATAACAAAGTAATTAACATACATACAAGACATTTACTGTGATAAAAGTTATACCACATTTTTGTTGAATTCTGTCTTGATGATATTAACACATTGTGATGTTTTTGTCTTTTTTCTAACTATAAGCTTTACAGTGAAATAAAGTTAAACATCATTTTGAGTATTGAAATATTTTTTTTTCTATTTGCTATTTGCATTTTTATAGGTATCAACATTATATTTATTCCTACAGGAAGGAAACAATAAAGACATGTTCTCGTTTTTTTAGGATTTATACCTTTACAACCCAAACAGCAAGTATCTGGAACTGAGACTGCCGAGGAACAAGTGATTGGTTGGCATGTTTTCAGAGCACAGAAGATGTTTCCATTCTGAGAAAAGAAAGGGAGGCAAAATTTCATACTCCACTTTTCAATGATGTACTCCAGATGCCAAGTCCCAGTATTCCAAGGTTTATGCAGGCATATTTAAACTTGTTTATATGTTTATTCCCCTTAGGATAGTGGCAGACTCAAGTGTTGCAGTGGTCCAAAAAAACAATGCCTTAAAAGACCTAATCTTCCTGAATAACCCCGGCAAGCCTGTTTCGAGAAAATCATGATTGTAGAGTAATCCAAATTGAAAAGCCCAGTCAATAACAACTCCTCTTATATGTCAAAGTAATTAACAGAGCTGTTCCAGCCAACAGTGACATCCCATTGTCACTGCATGGATAATATAACATGAGACTATGGGAAAAAATAGGATAATCATGATTATTTTCTGTAACAAACTCATCCATGCAGGGAGTACATTTACACTTAGAAGCAGCTGGTTATCACTTTAAATCTCATCACATTTAACTCTCAAATCAAATATTGTGCATTTTTAAGGAGAACTTCTTTAAGAAGAATTTATCAGATTTTTCTCCCTAATTTGTTTCTAAATAAATATTGAAACCATTCTCTTGTGTTGATCATAACCAAAACAACACATAGAACAAGCAAGATGCTTTAACTGGTACACAATTTGATTGTTTGCAGTTAGTAGCTAGGTAGAGGTCTGCTACCCCATAAAACAGTAGATAGATGTGAATGGACTCATAGTATGACACATTTCCACAGACGTGTCACTGCTGTATGTTTGCTGGAGATGTTGTTTAGGTGGCCTTAAAAAGAGACAATATGCCGCCTTAGATGCTGAGCCAAGGCTCTTCTATCTGCATCCAAGTCTCAGATCAAGACCAAGGGTGACCGGGTATTTGCACTTAAAGCTCTGGAACTCCCTGCCCGAGGATCACAGGCATGCAGAATCTGCAACATCTCTTAAATCACTTCTCAAAAGACTTTGTTGTTCAAATTTCTAATCTGTTTCTACTATTTATTCTTTATAGATGTTATTGCCAAACATTCATATCTGCCTTTGTTATCCGTTTTATTGTTTATTGAGCTCAATCCTGTTCTGTTTAGTGATGCTTTAAATGATTAAAGCACTTTGTAAGTCTGTTGTATAACGTGCTATATAAACAAGATGTATTCCATTTTTTATATTGAGAAGTTAATTATTATGTGTCACGCTGACCCTAACCTCACAGACCTGATTGTGCACCCTGGGCATAAGGTGCAGCACATGAATCTGTTTCATGCTTAATCAACTAATGCCAACTAATTATTTCACCCTTCACACATGCTCCAAGCATTCGGATCGTACATCATCATAGTTTATGATTTATCAAAGAAAGGGCTTTTTTATAATGGGGGATCTGGATCTATTTTTTTTTAATCTAGACTTAACTTCTTACCTTTAAAGTATTTATGGGATCAGATGACTTTATGTTACCTCAGAAACATATTGATGGCAGTGCCATGTCTCTACGCTCTTCCATTACCGTACTCTGACCTGATACACACTCTCCCGCTTCCAAATGCACATTTCATTCTGCTAGATCCAGATTAAGATCCACATCAACATCCAACTGTACATATTTGTGGAAGATAATGAGTAGGCCTATCCCATGCCAGGATATTTTTGACAGCCCAATTTTTATATGACTGGCAGAATATTTAAAAGATTCCATCTCTTGATGTTGATGAGGGTAAAAAAGTAAGCAGCATCTGTCAACTCCATATCTTCTTTGGCCAAAGCGCCACAAAGTTTCATCCAAATCTCATTTTTTTACTAGATATGTTGCAGACTTTTAGACAGGTAATAAAAAACAGTAATATTAAATTATTTTAAATGTGACTCACGGAGCATGTGCACATAACACACTGGTTGGTTTGCTTGGATGGGAAGAGGTCATGCTTATTAAAGGTCTCTCCTGGCTGATAAATGCTCCCATTATACCTGCAGGATTTCACAGAGGCTCTCAGACCTGCGGGGATCCTGGGTTGATCTGAGGAAGAAACACCAGTTAGAGAGGAAAAGTCCGAGAGAGAATCCGAGCTGATGTGAAGGTGTTGAGGAGAGAAATCTACCTGTGCATCTTGGACAACACTGCCTGGGCACAGCTACTGGGTTTTCACATGGAAGAGCAGGACACTTGATGGTGTTACATTTCACATGGCCTGTCTAAGAAAGGGCAATATGGTAAAGTTTGCAAGCACACATCAGCATCTCAAGGTTTTTCAGACAGTTTTAGAGCAAATTGGTGCAGTGTTTCCTTGGATGTAAAGGCACCTCTGTGCAGAGACAGCGCATGCAGAACATGAGTCCGAAGGGCTCCAGATAGGGATGCCAGCTGTCTCCTGGGTTGTATGTCTTGTCTTTGAAAGTACATACCACCCCGGACCCTGGGTGTCAAAAATGAGGAGGATGAGTTTTAGAAAAACTCACGTGGCGCAGATGACACGAGTAGCAAAGGCACAAGGAGATTCAATGTCATTCAACATTTGTCAAACAAGTCCCAAGTCATTCAAACTAGAATGCGGAAACTGCACTGAACTAACAACAGCACAGCCCATAATAAGCATCAAGGTAAACAGAGTTATCTCACAAAGTATTATGTAGATGCTGTTTGTAACAGGTGCTGTCAATCTTAAATTATAGGCACATTTAAGGTAGGGTCGAAAATATCTTTCTCAATTTAACAATACATTATTATGTTTTTTCTTATTATAAGCCTCGTGCGTTTGATCAGCCGGTCTGGTCTTACCTCTCCTGGGTTTCAGCTCTGCATCGGCAAACCAAATGATGCAGCAGAATAAAAACGTTGACTTCATTTTTGCTTTTGCGTGACTGATCCTTCAGCATGCAATACATGTGCTCCTGCGATCCTCCAACTGCAGAATAGTGAGAAACAAGCAGAAAAAACATTTCCAGCATTTCAGGGTTGATCTCTGGCGCCTCCCGTAGGAGAGCAGAGGAACTGCAGTCAGGACAGCAGAGGGGACGCACGAGCTCGGAATTCGTTCATGGATTTATCCCATAAAAAACATTTATAGCTTAAGAAATTATATTTAAACAGATACATAGTTGATTTATATTTATTACTGTTTACGTCATAAGTACTAATATTCAGATTGTTCAACTTAATAAATTAAATTAATTAAAATAGCAACTTAAATGAACTAATATGAACCCAGACAAAGAACAAAAATTATGGAGTATAAAAAACAGAGCAAACCAACCACATGTAACCCATTTCTGAAATTCTTTTTCTTAAACACTGCCCCTTTTCAAATATTTGCCAGGTTAAATTTGGGCTTTTAAGGTAATTTTATTCCCACATCTCTGAATGCAGTAAATAATCATCACAACACATATTATAGGATATTCATATATATATATATATATATATATATATATATATATATATATACGACAACAACATATATACAAAAATGTGCATTTTTACTCATCCCACCACTGTAAAAAGTCCAGAAGATTGGGTAGAAAACCACTTGTGAACTCCACAGCTGGGGCCGGATGAGAGGGATCGTTCTATTGGCTTGCAGGAGGTTGTTTTTGAGTTTTTAAACCCCTTTAGAAAGCGGGGGGTTTGTGTGAGAGAGCGAGTGTCACAGCGTGAACATCTTTGATAGACTCAGCAGCAACTCAAAGCAGCTCTAACTGAAGAGAGGGCCGCCACCCCCAACAGGATGTCATCTAGAGGTCGTGCCAGCCAATGAGGCGGGGAATTACTGCTGTCATAAATGTCGAATGAGGACTCACTAATTGATGTTTGTCTAGAATATTGTTTATACCAGTTGTGTCACTTGAGAAATGAATGATACTTGTGTTGTTTTTATGTTTCTTGGTTGTGTAGTTGGTAAAAATTAAGATTAAATACTAAAGAATAAAATATTTTTGTTGACCATTACCAACTAAAAAAAGAAGGAAATTTGCATGAAAACAAAAAGCCTGAGACTTTAACTTCAATTCTGAGCAAATATATTGTTACGTTAAAACTATAACTTCACACTGTAAAAATCTAATTCCTGAAAGGAAACTGCATAATGCTACATGCGTTCACATACAAACGAATTTCCCTCTGGGACTAATGAAGTTTTATTTTATTGTATTGACCGCTAAATGTAGCTAACTGCAAGTATCAAAAGTGGTCAGCTGACAGAAAAGCTGCTTTCATTGTAATTTTTTACGTCCGCCAGGGAGTTTAAAATTGATCTTTCATGAAACTTGGTGGGCGTGTTGGTCAAGCAGGTACCAGAGTACTAATACCATTTCAGTCGATAAACTTTATTAAAAATGTTTCTCGTGCGATTTATATACTGAACTTTCCCCTAGGTGGCCTGAGAACCAGCGAGTGTACTTACAATAAAGTATTCTGTTATGTTGAGTAACAGCAAAATTATTTTTGCATATTGCTAATTCTTCCCCATGATGATATTGGAGAATTAACTTTAAATAGTAAAAGCTACCTGAAGCAGTTTAAAAACGGCTAAAATGCAAAGATGATGCCAAGAAACAATAAGAATAGTATCCAGTTCTTTAATTGTTAACACACATGGGGGATAAAACAGTGCACCTTGTTAAAACGGACACTAAGATACCAAGAAATAAAATGATGGATAAACGATGTGATAGAATCGATATCCTTACAGTGTGTCCGGTACGTCCGCTCTCTCTGAAGATGCCTACTGAAAGCCATCAAACGCTTCAATAATAAAATATTTAGTTGAATTCACAGTCAGTGCAGATGTACAGAAATAACAATTAAACTTGGTCAGATTCCTTATAACCAATCAGAAACATTATTAACTCTGTAAATGGAGGGTATGGCCTGCATCCAACTTTCTAAACGTACGACACAGGTTGAGACAATAAGAAAAAGGAACAAACAGAAAGCTAGTCAGTAGACACCATTCCAGACTCCTTTTTAGAAACCGTACTGGGTATCTGGAACACTGACAGCTCCACTTCTCAGCACATGTTTTGCATAATATTTTGCTTTCAAAACATTATCCTGCCTGGCTAAAGCTCAACATTGTCAATATTTTACTGATAAAAATGTCAGAGCTCTGACTCTGCATCAAAAACTAAAATTACTGCCAAAAAATATCTTTAAAAGGTTGTGCAAGAACATTTCGGGTGCTTTAAGAGCAGAGCATCCCCGGGGTACACTTGTTTCAATCAAATTCTGTTCTCATACTTTCTATTGTCATGTCTTGTGTGTAACCCGTTTGCAAACGGACAGAACCTCATGGGGGAATGCTTAACAAGGAAAGTGATTCATCTCATGGATCAGACCCACCTGAGTACCTCCACAAACCGAGATTATTGAAATATTCGTCACCTGTCATATAAATTTGTATTCCAAAATTTTGAAGAACAGGATATTGAATTATGTGATGAATAAGACGGGCACACACACACACAAACACACAAACAAACTCACATACACGACATCAGAAAGCAAAAACTGTGGCGACTCAAGAACTGCTGCTTTTTGCTCCTGTGTCGTCCTCTAGTTTCTGCCGTTTCTTTGCTCTGATTGCATTCATGGCTTCCTCAATGGAGCGAGTGTCTCTCTTGTTGGCGACCGGAACTAGAAGAGCAAAGAAATTACCCATATAATGAGTAAATAAAGATTAGACATAATGCGACAAGAAGCAATACAGTGTTACTGTCTAAGAGACAGATCAGTGCAACATCTTCTCACCACAGCCGTAAGATCTGTTGGCCTCCAGTGTGTGCGCTGCATCCTTTGCAGCTGACGTGCCGATCAGGTGACTGTACTTGTCTCTATAGTTGGAGTTCGGGCATGCCTCTGGCTTTTTTGTTTGGCTGGATGCCGCTTCTTCCAATGCCGCCTGCTCCTGCAGCAAACAAGAAAGAAAATGTCAGAAGTGGAAAGTGATGAAAAAAATCCATGTTGCATGCATGGAAACATCAAAAGCATTCCAGGAGCTGCTGAGCCATAAAAATGTGAAACATAATTTCAGGGACACCTGCCTTCACTCAACCAACCACATCAGTTTTTACTTTAGGAAATTTACATATTTCAACATTCCTCCTGAACTTGAAACAGTCTGATACAGATAAGGTTTATACCGTATACAAATATATATATGTATGTTTTTTATTTGTCTTCAAGCTAGTAACTGAAAGTTAAGGGACAATGTACCACAGCGAAAAAAAAGGAAGTTACCGTGTTACTTTTAGATTTTAGTTCTGGTTTATAAATATAACCCTTGAAGCAGTTCAGTCTATTTGAGGAAATGCATGTACTTAAACAATCTTTGCAATTGTGCACCCACAAGGTTGGATGAATATTGTTTTAGTATATTCATATAAGTTTCAGCTAAACACATGTTATATAATGTTATATAATGTGATAAACTACATAGAGGCAAGAATATGCCTGGATATTATGATTCCTTAGTATGCATTAAGCCCTTTGCTGACACACCAAAAAACATTTAGAGTTGCATCACTAATGAACATCATGAGGAAATGTTTCAGGTCTAACCTATTTATTAAGATTTCAGTTGTGACTTTATATAAGGGTTGCATGTCTGAGAGAGACTTCATTGGCATAAAAAAAGCATCCAGACTTACCTTAAGTCTGCGCCTTTGCTCTGCAAGCTGGGGATCCCACTCCTCTCCCTTGCGATAAGCTTCAAGCTCCTCATCTGATGGAGCAAACTCCTGAAGGAACAGCACAATGTGGAAAAAAGACACACATCAAAAATTAATTAAATATACAACCACTACATCTATATCTGAAAATTCTTCCAAAACTATTGGAATTAAATCAAAATATGGTTGTGTTCGTTGAGTTATCATCTTAGTTTTGAAAATACTACGAACTTTGAAGTAGAAATATTTCATACACATGGGAAAACCAGGAACCTTAATAATAATGTGCATATTCACAAATACCAACTGCTTAGGCTAAAAAAACTAGCATGAACATGACAACATTGATTCAAAACTTAACATGTTCTTTCTTAGCTCGTGCGACACTCTTCAACAAACTTCCAGACCAACACACTGAACTGAAAATATCCTTTCCAGATATGATATATATCTAACAGAGGATCAAAACAGCATCAGACCTTCTTGAAAAGCATGACGTAACGGCTCTCCTCGTCTTCTCCAAAAGAAAAAGAAGTCAGACCAGCCACTTCCACAACATCGTGCCTGAGATATGAGGAAATCACATTTAAAAAAAATTGTTGTCAATGTCACAAAAATTGTCAATGTCACAAAAATTGTTGTCAATGTCACAAAAGTATGTTGTGTTCATTTTTAAAAGGTCTTATCGTAATCAAATAAAGTCATTTTTACTTACAGTATACTCCTTTCAATCTTTCCCATTGGATTGTATTTTCGTTTCTGCTGTGAGCTGTCTTGAAGGAAATCTGACACCTCTTTCTCCATCTAAACAAGTCATAGGGAGTTTGCATATGATTAAACACCAGCAGTGGTGATTGCAAGTTGGTTCTGCATAGGTCACTTCATCATGTACACTTTGATGCACTCCAATAAACTATTCTGCTTTATTATCGTACAATGATGCCTGTAATGTGTGGTTCGATCAGCACTATCACTGAGATGTCATAGCTGGTGGTGGTTTTTTAGTTGTATTCAACTCTAAAAGTTTGTACAAGTGTACACACACAGGTCGCTAGGTGTACCTTCACTGTGCATTCGATTATATAGAAAACTCACCTTTTTCCTGAATGCTGCTTTCTTTCTTTTCTCATCTTCCTCCATTTTCTTGAGTCTTGCTGCTTGCTCTAAAAAATGACAGAGGATTAAGTTTATTTTGGAAAACAATTTAAGTTTTCATGCAGTCTTAAACCTAAAGACATCTTATTTGTATTCTTCAAGCTTAATTCACGAAAAAGGATCATTAGGAGACACACTTCCTTATACCCCATAACTACATTTCCATATCAGTGTTGGTATACAGAGTGAACAAAGTTACTTTTTTGTTGCAGGTGTCTACATGTCAGTCTATGATGTTTTATGAGTAGCAATCCTCGTCACAGCACATGATGGAGATCATGCTACTTTTTTTAATCACTTGTAGTTACGTCCTCACCACATAAGAGTGGAAGCAGTTTTTACTTGAGCCAATTTCCCATTCAGGATTGCCATTGTGTGGATTGAAGTTTCCCAATCAGATCTAGCAAGAAGAACTATAAATATAATACAAAATCCATGTTACTGCAATAGTCATTAAATATAAAATAACGTTAAATGTAAACGGATGGATGGATGATAGATTGACGGATGATTTAGGACAATAACTGGATGGGTGTAGTTAAGTGTATGTATATTTAGGTTATCTACTGCAACTCATTAAAGTGCAATAGCTTACGTTAATAGTAAAAGGTTTTTCGAAAGTATAAGCCTTCCAATAATTGGCCGAGAGATAAAGTAAGGTTTTGGTTTCTCTCTGCTTAGGAGTTTTTTCTTGTCCTATGGATATATATGAACCCGTGCTGTTGTTTATAGTGTGCCTTCAGAAGGTGTAAACAACAACACTTGAACCATCAAGGAAGCAGGCGAACAGAACGTTTGATCGGTGGACATTGATTTTGTTTTTTTACTTTATCCGCTGATTCGGACGGTGAATCATTTTCATTACAACTGCCTCGTGGTGCCCGTGTGCTTAAGAACACTTTCGATTCTACACCAGTTAAACCAAACTGTGAACGCTAGCCTGCGGAAGTTTGCGGGACACGAGAAGCTGCACTTTCCGCTGAGCCGGTGCTAAACCCGGGACAACAGCGCTTACTGAATGCCCGGCTAGCCAATAGGAGCACATGAGATGCACTCATAGTCACTCCATCTAATGCTATATACATGAATTCCATGGTGATGACTATCTAAGTAGTTTCGAAGTGAAACGTTCGTTAGGTAACACATTTTGTACCTCGAGCCTTTCGTCGGCTTTCCTGGTCGCCGACTGTTGGAGGTTTCTCCATCGAATTTAAGATTGAACCAAGGAGGTCCGCCATCTTGGAATGACAGGATAGATCGCCTTGTGTTGTTGTTGCTGTTTTCAGCTCTAGGAATCAACAGACTTCTTCTTCGCTTTGTTAAAAACAGGCCTGTGAAATACTCAACACTTCCACATGTGGCCGAAATGTATATTGCAACGTGGTCCCATTTATTTTCCAAATTAGGTCCCACAATAAAAGAGGTTGAGGTTTTCAGATGAAAACTGTTTCTTGGTATTAATTTATTAGACTTTAAAAAAAAATGTATTTCATATATTATACCACTCCAATAGTATTATAAATAGTAACTATATAGATAAGCATCTGCAAATATATACTTGAAGTGCGTGTATATGAAAATAAAACAGTCGAACATTTCTGTGGAACAATTTCGAGGTGGAACAGAATTCCGTGCTTAAATAAGAATTCTCTGTAAATAGTGTTAACAGAGAGTAGATATGGGTATACTTTAAGCAAAACAATTTCCAGAAAATTCTTAATTTAACATTATTCAGGCTACTCATTAATGAGCAAATTATTTTTCTTTCTTTTTTACATTGATGGAATTTTTACTTTTACTTTTTAAGCTCTCGGAGAAGCTGGAGTGAAACGGCAGGGGACTGAGGTAGGAGAAAATTATCCAATTTGTTTTTGCTCTCCAGGAACAACCCTTTTAAATTTAGGAAACTGCCTAACTTGCCTTTATTGTATTCTAATTGTTATAATGATATTGCCAAGACTCCTCATACTCAAGTGTTTTCTGGACGGAGCAACCAAAGATGGAATGATGTCTTGTGATGATACTGTTTCTGTTAGGAAATAAACAGGCATCATCATATGAGCACCAGGGGGCATGTTATACATGTACTGTATATGTCTATGTGCCCATACCTTCTGTTTGTTATTGTTTTGTTATCAATTCTCTTCTGTGTCACTGGAGCAGCGTTTTTTGTGCAGTTTGATTGTATTTCCACAGCATCAGCAAGAATACATGAACCACTGCCCTTTTCAGAAGGGAGCAGACCACTTGTTCAACAGAGGGCTGCCCATTAAAAACCCAGCAGAGAAGACAGACACTGCATATCATCTCTAATACAACATTAGTTGCGTGATCTGGTAAATTAAACTTTTGATGTGCTTGTTTTGAAGAAGTACATTGTGATATATGTTCACTCCTTTGTCCACACATAGAAGTAAACATGTCTGGACAAAGGGGGGTATTGATGTAAGGTGTATGATGTGAGTACAGTAATAATTAGTTTTTTCTCATAGTAATGTGAGAAAAAGAAGAAAATATCTTTACTTTTTCCCATAGTTTTCAGTGTTTCTCAATAGTACAGATCAGCTGAAGACTGATTTTAAAAAACAGGGTTTTTTTCTGCTTATTGAGTTCAGAAAATGATTTTGCTGTCTTTTTCTTTTAAACAAAGCAACCTCAAGAACCTGCCGTTGTTGACCAGGCTGATTTCACTGAAAATTCTGAATTTCACCTTCAGACTGCCTTCATTCAGTGATACTTGTTATTGTGATTTGGACAGGACATGACGGACTCCTCCCCCGTGGTTGAAATACTGTATAAATGCAGCGTCAGCCGGTCCCAAAACAGTGTCTGAAAGCTTATGGGTACCCAGACATGAAGGGACTGAGCTTGGTTCTCCTTGTGCTTCTCCTGATGTTCGCAGTTGGGGAGGGTAAGCATTGATAAATTCAAGCAAATCAAGATATGGAAAATTATCAAACTAAACTACAGGCATTCTGGACCAGTTTGTGTGAACCAAAGTGTGTAATCACAGCTTTCTTCATCATTAAGTCATGTACACACTGTTAACTTCTTTAGAGATTAAATGTTTCGTTGTGACTGAAGTTAATGAACAAGTTAATACCATGGGGTAATGTGGTTTATATTGGTGAGTCATTTATTATTTTCTCCAGGCAATGATCCAGAGATGCAGTACTGGACATGTGGCTACAGAGGACTCTGCAGAAGGTTCTGTTATGCCCAGGAGTACATTGTGGGTCATCATGGATGTCCAAGAAGATACAGGTAGGGCTGCAAAGATAATCAAGTAATACTGTGCATAACTTTGTTATAATTGTTATTTTACAACACTGAATTAATTTTCCACCTAACAAAAATGTACTGTAAAAATAAACAATGGCAAACAGTGGGATTCACTAACGTCCTGCTTTTCTCCTTTTCAGGTGCTGTGCTATGCGTTCTTAACACCTGTAATCGATATTTTTCCTGCAATATGGTACAGCAGCAGGGCCGACATCTTTCATACAGGCAGACAGAATCCTGGGAGCCGACAAAGCTTTCTTTCTTCTAGATAGTATATTTTAGCTATTAGGTTCTATATCATTCTGTTTAGCATGCAGTAGGAGCTGATGATGATGATGATGATGGAGGATTCAAGAGAAGCTTTCTGGTGTTGCAGCTGTTATCCTCTCACTCATAGAGTTCTTATTGTTACCTTAAACTTTGTGTGTATCTAATCCTGTATTTTATATCTAACAAAGTTGTATCATAAATCCTTTGGGAAAGGTTGTGCTGTAAATAAATGTATGCCCATAAATCTACTCAACATGTTTGGTTTATTTCTGTTTAATTAAGTTAAGAAATGATGAGATGAGATGAGATGAGATTAGAAGGAATGACATGAGACAAGATTAATACATTGAGAAATGAGAGGAGATGCGATAAATTGATATGTGAGATGAGAATAGAGAAGATGAGAGATTACATAAAATGGGATAAAATAAGATAAGAGATGAGATAAAATAAGATGAGGAAAAAAAAAGAGATGAGATATGAGATAAGATTAATTCAAGATTCAAGAAACCTTAAACAAATAAGATGAGATGAGATGAGATATAATGATCAGATTAGACAGAATAGGAGAAGAAGAGGCTAAGGTTTATCATCATCAACAGGGAATCTTCTGTGAGCAGTGGTGCGATCCGCAGAACAGAAGGTACATATGCTACCACATAAATTCACACATACATTATCATACTAATTCCCAATATTAAACTTTTATGATCCAAAGACTTTACAGTGTAAAATAGGATAGGATTTTACTGTAAGTAGGTGTAATAAATAAATAGTACAAGTCATTAAAAAAGCAAAGTCTGCTGAGATTGTCGATCACAATGTGTGGGCCAAGACAGTCTGAATCAGAATTAAGCTGTTTTTTTTAGCAGTGTGACTGAAGTTGGTATACAGGAATTTACTTTTTTTTTGACAGTTGCTCTTCTTTTTACAGTCCCTCTAATCTTTATAATCATCTTTAATTAAAATATCCCATATATAGTGTACATTAAATCTTAAAATTGGGTCTGAAACCATCTACAGTGTGGTGTAAACATTTCTGTATGAAAACTCATCTTGTCCGTGGATAAATAGCAGCATGGATGCCAGTCTGGTTTAGTCCAGCATGGTTGCCCTTGGTGCTGCACTGATTCGGAAAATTACCAGTCAAGTGTCTGACCCAAACAGCTGCAAGCTTTTGTGAATGAAGTGTATGTGTCTCGTCTGTGTTAATGTTATTTCCCCCTTTGTCTGTCTGGACAACATTGTCCGTAACAGACGGACAACATTACAATCCACCAGTCACCATTACAAAGCAAATCTATTGTATTGACCGAATCCCGCTGGTTCCCTCTTTGTTGGTGAACTTTGGCTTTTTGTTTTATTTCATATTTTGGACGAAACACCGTCTGCCTCATCAAAAAAATACTATCTTGATTTGTTCTAAAAGTGGCATCTATTACCATCTACCTGCATGATTGAGATTTTCAATCTTCTACCTGGTACATGACAACAGATCCAATATCTGAAGATAGCTGATGACTACTTTGCCCCTGCTAGCAGGTTTCAAAAGTATGGGTGCTTTTTGTAAACAGGAGCCAGTGTACTGTGCCCTGCATTGTCATCTGGGTGAATCTTTGTGTTATACAGACTGCACAGCGTGACCAAACCACAAAGGGGTGAACCCGCTACCTGGTTACATGAGGCGCTCTGTCTTCACTAAGCTGACTGCAACAGCTTATAACAAAATTGTTACAGGAGCGATAACATTTTAAACACACAGACATATTATTTCACAATGACGGTTGATGAAACTCACAGAAAATTATGTGTAATGCTGGATAGGGGTGCTCTTTTATATGTTGTCAAATCAGAGTAGCTTATAAATAGATACGTTTCTGGACATTTATTAATTAAAGAGGAAGTCACAGGGAAGATATGATTTTAAGAATGCATAGTTTCAAATTATGCCTTCACTGTTCAATAATTGATTGGGTAGAGAGAATGTTTAACCCAAATTCTATTTTTTTCTTAACGATTTTGGTAAATTGTTTGATAATGCAATGGAAATAATTCTGTAAAGGTTGTGTTATTTAGGCAGGGGGGGAGCTGTCATTTGGATTTATACTCTATCTCTGACCCTATAATGTAGCTATGATTCACTGCGTTAATAAAATGTTTCCTCATGGTGTGTTAAGGACCAAATGTCCATTGAAGTGCATTAAAAACTGTAATTTTTCTTCACGCTGACATTATTGGAAAAACAAACCCTGCAATTCATTCAGAAAAACAGGGCTATCATATAAAAAAAATGCGGTACTGAAAGTGTTTAAATCCTGAAAGCAAAATGATGTTTGATAGTTATGATCAGGACTGAAAACTTAATTGGATGAAATGATGGAACATTTTTTAACATAGAATATTTTATGGCAGTTTAAAAAAGTGTATATTTATGTCATTAAAGAAGATGAGAGCAAAGCTTTGTCAAAGGAGCCAAAGAGGGTTAAATGTCCGTAACTATGACAAAATATGTGAAAGCACTGAACTTGATAACCTTTTTAAACCAATCACACGACAGCTCCTGCATACGACCTGAGTTTTCAATATGTGACTATTATGTCATTGGTTGAGCACAACAAACACATAAAGTTAGAAAGTGCATCCTCTGAAAATCTTTGATTTTTCTCCATTATAATATTATTTACACCAATAGATTCTTCATGCTGAACTATTTTAGCATAGTCTTCTGCCTCTATGTTGTGCCACTCCTACAAATAATCATTTTTATTAGATAGATAAACCTGTTACTCTGGATACAATTCTTTTTTCATATACTATTGCATTCAACTGTAATGAAAGTTATATATCAGGTATTGTTCTTGTCATATGCTGTGTTTTTTCTCATAGTATACTGTATGATGTTTTTTGTCATTCTCATGGTATACTGTACTTTTTTTTCAGGCCCTGATTCTGAATTGTTCTATATATGCTGTATGTTTATTAACAGTCTTAATAATTACCTCTCTTCAAACACGCAACACAATTGTTTCCTTCACCAGCTAACTTTTTTTGTCAAATTTATAGACTTGGAAATTCTATCGATCACGTGTCTTTTTTAAAGCTGTTATCTCTTGACACGTCAGGCGACCCTCAGTACATCTGGGACCATAAAATCTACCTCTGACCGATTGTGTTTCTGTTTTCCTATTAATGAACACAACAATCTGGCCTTCATTTGATGCAGGTTTTCATTTGATTTAAAGTAGCTCTTAAAAATTAGTCAAGAGTTGAACTGTACTGTAGCCAAACCCCAGAATAATTCTCCAAACGGTTCCATTGGGGGCCATAAGTCAAAGTCTGAGTTTTATGCTGGAATCCTTTTACATTTTGCACAAATAAAGACCTGATAGCTGGAGCACTGCAGAGATAGGGGACCTTCAGGTTAGTTATCCTGCAGAGGATATCTGTGGTCTCCTGTAAGATGTTTCCACACCTTTTTGAGTCTGTTTCTCACTACAATCTTCAGATATCGCTCCCTTCGACTTCATTCAGAAGTGAGTTTGTTTTAGGACAGCTGGTGGGAAGAGAAATCCTAAAGATGCAAAGTATGTTTCGTGAGGTAAAAATACGGTCACAGCAGAGGCTCTGAACTGACTTACATTCATAAACATCTGTTCCTACCTCTACCCAAAAATTGCATTTCAGTTAAATGCGCTACTGAGCGAATACTGAGACAATCTTTTAATGAATTTAAATGATAAAACACAAAGAACCAGATATATCTTGTCAGTCAGAGGGTTAAAAGCTTGCATAACAGTGGAGGGATTTTAATCCAATCATGTTGCTTTCAATGAAAATGATTTGAAGAGATGTAAGATACATTTAAATCATAAACATCCATCCATCTTTTTCCTGCTGCTGACAATAACAACAAAAATTTGCCAAACTAGTTTGATTCCCTTTAGTCAGAGCGGTGCAAATTCAACAAGAGATTTATTTTAGTGCCATTAAATATAGAACACCCTCGAGTTTGTGCAAATCAATTGTTACTCCATTACAGTTGTAGAACACTTAATACATATATAAATTTTAGAACTTAAGATTATGTGAAGTGGACATGCAAAAGTTAATAGTGTTGTCTGACATTCAATATTTGATAGTTGTAATGCTGCTCAAATCTTAAGATCAGGTGGAAGCAAACAGTTTTGAACATAACATACCATCCATTAAATTGCTCAGGTGGTGAAATTTCTGAATCTAACCTGTGAGAAGAAGTGGAGAATACGAAGCTGTAATTCACCAAAACTATTTCTACATGAAGTTGTAAAATCAAAACATGTAAATGCATAATCAGGTGTTTTTGCTAGAATTACTTTAATTCATCAAAACTACTTTTGTTTTCTTTGCCGATGACAATCTGGTCCCTCACACTCAGCACAATGTTAATTTAAATTCGTTGTACAATGTATGATATGTTTAGTGGTTTTTGATGGCTCAAATGGCATGGCTTTAAGAGCATAGATTACACAAGTTGTCTTCAGCACAGATTTAACATCGATACGAGAATCATAAATTGGAAATGTTGCACCTATGAAGAGTACTATTTCTCACTGGAATTGAACCCGGCTGATACGAGGGATACCGGACCTCTTACACGCTTTATATCATTCCACTTTATTTATAAAAACAACCATCCCTCTGTTTTTAAAGTAGGGAGTACAGATTATTATTATTTTAATTTTTACATAGCACTGTTTGAAAACTTGCATCTCCAGCAAAAATTTGCTTTATCTTTGACCAACTGTGCTGACGTCTGAAAGATGCTGCTGCAACAGTAAGGTGCAAATTGTTATATTGGCGACAGCCCAAATTAGTGGACTGTTGGTGACAGTCCTATTTGTCTCTTAAATAAACAGCTCACAATAAAAAGCTAAATTCCTATCCTCTTACCAAATTGGGCTGATGGTGCCTGAGATCCGATTGTCTTAGTTTTGGAGGAAGATTAGAATTTTGAGCTGATTGAAGTCAAGGCTAATTCACCTTGAAATTCAAATGAAATGCTAATCAATATTCTTATTTTTTTTTTTTTTTTTACAAAGTATGTAAATCTTTTCTATTTTGAAGAATTCTGACATCTGACATAAAATATCAAGTGAAATGAAAGTGGCTAGACAACAATGCTCCTTTGAAAATTTTTATAAAAAAATAAAGAGCCAATCTAACAATCCATGACCCAATCAAGACAGAAGGAAAGAAAAGAAGGTAGGACTTTGCAGTGTAGGTTTTCATTTTGCCGTTACAGAGCAGGATTAGCAACAGAAACCCAGACCTGATACTTAGTCACAACTTGGCAGCAAACACAAAAAAAAAAAACGACAACAAAAAAATCCACTTGAAAATAACGAAAGCAGATATTAACTGACAGTAAAACGGAATTTGCAAACTTATTTACATCGATCGCCTACTAAAATCGAAACATATCATTAATCAACAACTACTGCAATGGAATCACTTTCAAAGGAAGATTTTCTGTCTCAGCCAACGAGTATGAAAACTTTAAAGATGAGCAGTTCTGTGTGCAGCAACAAAAATACAATCACAACCAGTGACCACCCGCGATTCATGGCTCTTCTTAACAGGCCAAAGAAGAAGAGGATGATGCTGATGGCATGTAGTATCAAATTCAAAGAAAAGAAAAAACGGACCCATAAAATATTTTGGCAGTGATCCAATACAAACATCATATTAATATTTATGTTTGGTAAAAAGAAGTCTCGTGGATATATCTCAGTAGTTTTACAAATAAATGTTCCGCCGTACTTCAGTTGAATCTATGTGAGAAGCTGGAGAAGCATCACCTATGATTCTGATGCTGTTTGAATTAATGCTGTTTGAATTAATGCTTCTCCACACAAAACAAAGCAGGTGTTAATACAGCACTGAAGAGGCTCCGACAGGCCTCTGACTTCATCTTGACACTCATCACCTCATGAAGCATACTGTAGAATACAAAAAGTTGGGCTATCACTTTGATGTAGTTGAAATTAAAACAGATCAAGCCATGCTAGAAATGTACCTCGTAGAATTTGTGCCAATCATTTTAAGCTGAGCCAACAGCTCAAATTTGTCCCCTACCAATAGCATGGAGGATCTATTCCTGTATGCGATTTATTTCTTCTTTCCTGAAGGGGCTCAAACATTCCAGTAAATAACAGACCTGAAGACAGGTAGAAAGATTACATTCCAAACAGCTCGGTTCCCTGCTTAACCGATATACGATCTCCATGATACCATGACAGTATGGAATATTTAAAGACCTGATGGTAACTGAATGAGAAAAAATAGATTGCTCTGTTTATTTTTATTTGCTTTGGTTGTTTGATTGTACATGTTTCATTGTGCATCATTGACTTCATCTCTCGGACATCACTTTTCACTTAATAGGGTCTTAGTTTTAGACAAAATGCGAAAGTAAGTTCAACTCGACAATTTTGAAAAAAAAGGAAAAAAGAAAATAAATTAGGATTGGGGGATGGGACACGTAAATTAATTAAAAGCAATAGACTTATCACTGATAGAATGGATTTGGCTCTATTAAGAATCCCCACTCTGTATGCATTTATGTTTGCCTTAAAAGACTTAGGTCTGATTCCTGATGCAAATATTTAACAACAGTAAAATTCATAGAAAAGCAACACAGGGCTTCATTAATTGACAGCTTCCCCATCATAAACTACATTACCCATATTCTAATGTGGCTTTCCAGGGGAGATGATACAGATATTGGCTGATATGACTTTTTAATCCAGGGTACTCTTCTATGTTGCGCAGATAAAACAAGGTTGATTAAATGTTCAATTTTTAATGAGTTAATGTGAATGCACCATCAACCTTCAGTGAAATTGGTGATCGTGGCCTTTCGTCTGCCCTATCGCCAAACCCTTAAATGTTGTAGTTGTATGTGTGGTGTTGTGGCGGCAAAGAACAAAATCAGAAGGTAGAGATACATTTCCAAAGAGAGGGCAACATGTTTTCACTGTGCATCAGACGGAGATGTTAACAGCACTGAAGACAGTCAAAGGAAATGATAAGATGAGCACCTCTTAAACAATCTGACAAAATTGTGACGCTTGGAGTTCACCTTTTAGATTCTTTTTAAGAATTTCCAGTCCCAGAGGATTCCGATAGGTGCCTCTTCTCGACAATTGTCATCTTTACAAAACAGATTCCACTTTTGGTCCTATTCTCCTTTCTGAGTGTTGCCATGTAGCTGATCCAGAGGAGTCATCTCTCTGTCCTGGGCGGCTGTCTGGCTTGAACGTATGGTGGTGGCTTAGGCTACTCACATTCAAAGATCTTCAAGGCAGGTGTGGTCATTTGTGAAATAAATACATCGGCCTCTGAAAACCTGTTATGATTAAATGAAAGTTAAACATGACATCAACCTAAATTAAGGTGACACGTAATACTTGAATTTACTCTCATGAATAAGTGAATTACCTTTAATTGAACACATGGGGGCCCCAAGGTACTCAAAACTGGTGAAGCCCACTTCTGATGTTAGGTAGGATGAAAACTGGTCAGGTTTGAGGCAGATGCTGTAATAATTTCGGCTAATATTATCCTGTCAAGTGAGAGAGCAAACAAGTATGTCTTATTTTCATGGCTGGAATACTGAAAAACTAATTAAACCCCCCTTAAAATCACAAAGTCTGGCTTATAGAGTATACACATTTGTTTGTTTTGTTATTTAAGTCAGGGTGTGCATCACAACAATTCTGTCCTCTCAGTTACCGTCAGCTTCTTCCTCCTGACGTAGGACTCCCAGGGCTGTGGCTCCAGGATGAACAGGCCACCAGGACGGAGATGTCTGTAAGCCCTCTTGAAAAGCCGTTTTAGGCCGCTGTCTCCCCAGTTCAGGTGAACCCATTTGGTAACGCTCAGACACATGATCACATCGTACTCTGGCCGCTGAGTCAAGAGGAGATTATCATTCTCCAATACATAGTTGGCCTGAAGAAGAGAAGAGGCGTGGTAAGAAAGACAAGGCAGCATTGACGGTGCATCATAAATTGGCTCAACAGATGTGTGCAGAGTGAAGCACAGGTCAACTCACTTATCCACAAATCATCAGTTGCTTGTCAGAAAAGTTTACTGCCAGAATAAAAACCTAATTGTTGGTGACGAGCAATGGGAATATTTTAGTTATGGGTCTTGAACGGATGATGAAAATTATTACCTGAAGTATACAAAACTGAGAAGCTACAACTGGGATTTTAAATATGTCCTAGATTTTTATAAACAAATACTTATCAGCATTTGTCTGATACTAATTTTTTAGCATTCATGGAACAGGGTTGAATGACATTTACTTTTTTCAGGCATTATAAGTAACTTCTAAATACCTGATTCTCATGGCCAATTTTAAGAAATAATCAAGGTAAGAAATACTAACATGTAATTTCCCTGAAATTGTAAAAACAATCCACAGCAGAAAGGTGCTTGCCTCACCGGTCTACAAAGGTGCAGCAGTTGATGTGACGAATACAAACAGACTGTTTTTATTTGTGCTGACTGATGTAAGCAAATCATGCTGTGACGGAATGTGTACATGTGGTGCTCGTTAAAGGTGCAGTGTCTAAAGTCCCCCAGTGTCTAAAGTGTATGACGTCACAGGGACATCACCAGTAGTTTCTGTGGCAGAAATACGGTGGAAGCATACTGTCAATACTCAGGAGAGATCCCTGAAATAAAAGAAAAATGTCTTGTTGTGCCATTGGATTTCAGAATAGAAATTGAAAAAAAAGTGACAATTTTATAGAATATCGCCATCAAAGATGTGTATGGTTGCAAATTATTTAACTGGCGGATAGGACTGATATAACCATCCGTAGTTCTCGTGTCTGCAGTACTCATTTCATATCAGGTAAGGATTTCTAGATTGCTGATCACACACAAAGGCAAAATCAAAGATGAAGTAACTAACGTTAGATTAGTAACGGCAACAACCACTAAGCTGGCATTATCAGAAGAGTATTTACTAACATTAAACACCAGTGACAAACCTTTGCAACATTAGCGTGTAAACTAGTAATCTAGTATGTAAACAAAGCGCAGAGACAGCTTACATAACTCCGCATTTATGCAAAACTTTAGAGAATGAATGAGGCTCACTGTTATATTTGCGATATGACTTTTACTTAACACTAAGAATGAGCTCAAACTTAGCCTAAACTTGCGTCACATATTGTCATCCATAATAAGCTATGTTAGATTGCTTGAGTAGTTTGAGATTACATTATTGTCCCGTAATCTACTTTACCCGATTTGACAGTAACTTGTTATATGTTTGGTAATTGCATTTTTCTATATATTATTCCTGATCATTCAAATCCTTTGAGTCATGATTGTGTAATGTCAACCTTTCAAAGACTGTTGGACTTTTTAAGTATTTATTTCACCTGAAGTGTACAGGTGCAGTCGAATGGTCGAACATTTACCCACCTCTTTATTTTTAAACGAGCAACCAATGGAATTGACGTGTGTTTCAGAATTCTGTAAAATATTCAATAATGCTAGGAACATGGTGAATCCTTTAAGGCAAATTTATCAGTTTGTCTCATCATACATACTATCATCTCTCTCTCTCTGATGAAGAAGAAGATACCATGATCCCTCCAAGCATCTACAACCAACTCAAAGTTCAGCACTACCAGCTCCTGACAGAGTGGATCACACTCGGAGCGAGAGCAGCTGAAGGAGACACTTGGCAGCAGATCTTCTTTCAGCTCCATCAGATACAAAGCGCAGCTCTTACTTTTCTTTACTGCTCTGACCAATATCAATTTCGATTGGGTGATTTCAGGTATTGACTTACGTCATCCCCCAATATGTGAAGACACTGGCTCAGACTTTAAAACCAGCCCTCAAATGCCTACCAGGAAGGCTATTCTCAGGGAAAATGGCAAAATGTTTTTAAAATAATATAGGTGATGTCGGTGTTTCATTGACTGTGCAGAGATTTGTATTCTTACAACTCAAGCACAGACATGGTCGGACTATTAGCATCACAATAGAGTTAAACTGCTGTAACATCAGCATGAAAATGTATTTTTGTCACCGGGCTGAGGTGTCAGTGTTTCTTACAAACACATAACATCAGAGTCAGGATTCTTTGATCTGTTGGAGCCAAAGGATGAAATGAGTGATGCATTGATATTTTTACAGGGATTTTTAATTTTCTAACTATCTATTTCATGTTTCATGATGTATTCAAGGTTTAATAAGTTATTGTTTATACTCGTCTCTGGTCTCTTTACTACGTTGGAGTGAATTTAATGGTGAGATAGACTTTGATTTTAACAGCAACAATAAAAGGTGGGATGAAAGTTCACAAGGTGTCTTTAACAATGAATGTTATGTCCTAATATGCAGTTTGTGAGTAGAAAAAACAATGAAACATTAACAATGTTAAAAAAAATAATCAATGTTTTTGTTTATACTAGACGTTTTATCAAATAAATACAACATTTAACATGGAAATATAGTCCGTTCTTATTAAGTATATGGATATTCCGTTAAGTATTCAAACATATAATATATTTTATATACTATAAAATATGTAATATTACTATTGAGTTCATAGCTGTTTTCACGTGTTTATGACAAGTCATTTCTTGTACAGCTGCGTTTAATGTCCCTGCTGCTAGCTCGTCAGTACGTCACTCCATAATATGCTCGTCATTTGACGAATCTCGGTATCTGATGTCCTGAATATAACCACAAAGTACAAAATTGTAATTTCTTTCGTATAGATGATAGATTACTTTTTAAAGCGTACATTAAAAAATTTTTTTTTTAAATTTCATCAGATTACATATTAACAAAGCATTAATTAACTATGAAATGTTATACTTTATTTATTCAGGAGATGCACCGACATTTTACACACTGCACCAGCACTAAAAACCATTTCTGCTTCGCATTGCTCCATTTAACAGCAGTCACTTCATTGTAGAATACATTACCAGTCATTAATGTGTCCGATACTTTCAGTTTGATGCTCATAAAACTGATTTACAGAATAAAACTTGCAATACGTGCTGATAGCAGTGCTGTGTACTACAAATAAACAAAGGAAGTAATAGGTAGCATTAGGCATCCTAATTTATCACTTTTTTTTGAGCTTGAGATTTGTTCTGCTAACCAAGCTTCAAGTAATTTCTCAAGAAAAAATACTTGGCGCTGGGAGCCTTATTTTGATGTGATCGGTGACATCACACTATCTTACTAGCTTGGAAATCTTTCACAAAGCTCGCGTTTTTAAAACGTGTAAGGCTAAGGTAAGCTGCGATGGCTCGGAACAACAAAACTTAAACAGACACTTAAAAATGAATTACCCCGAGGAACATACGAAGTTTCAAAACACTAGTGTTAACAGGGCGGCTAAAGCTAGCGAGAGCACAGAGCTAGCTACGGGCCTGCTGTTTGTATCAATGTATGAATGTATGGCGTCAATTATGTTTCTAAAACTTTCAAGAAAAAAAAAATGTGATTGGCCAAAATCGGTATCGGCAGGTCACACTTTAAAAAATAAATTGGTAATCGGCCAAGAAAATTGTAATCGTTGCCCATCTAAAAAATGCAATACTGTCAGCATCCATCTTTTCAAATGAGGACATGGGAACCTTTACTCTTTGGGGCTATTGAATCACAGATGTTCATTTAAAATTTAAAAAACCCAACACATTATTTCTACATATTGTCTATAGTGACCTGTATTGAGCATTTGTCATTATTTTTTGACAATTCAAACAAAAATTCTGATTAATCAATATCAAAAAATATTCACACTTGCAGCCCCAGCTCAGCCACAAAAAGGTCACAATCCAGTGTCGGTCTAGTGCCGGTCCCAAGATGGAAAAATGGTTACATCTTGAAGGGTATCCGGTGTAAAACCTGCGACTTATCAATATGTGGAACATGAAACTGATTCTAAACCGGATCAGTTGGGGCACAGGGTAACAAATACCATCACTTTACGGTTAGCCGGGAGAAAACCAGTCTATGGTTGGAAATATATGATCCGCTGTGGTGACCTCGAAGGGGAACAGTCGAAATACAAAGGAAGATCATCATCACTTGCAGCCCCAACACAGAACATTGCAGTGCGATAGCAGAATAAAGTTTAACCTATGATACCTGGGATGGAAAGCAACCAATTGTAAAGACTGGAGTTTACACCCCTGGTTATAAATCACAGATCTTCCCAATTATAATACAACTTAACAGACCTCATTGAAAGCCTGAATTATAAAATTTCACAACAGATAAAACACAGCTGTTACCAGCAGTAGGTGCAGTTTGGATTAACACAGGCAAGAAAGCTTATTAAGGGTCAAGATTGTAACTGCTTGTCAGTGGAACTATTTGGTAATTTTGTGGTTTTGGGAGCTGATGAGAATTTACCATTATGGTCATAAAATCTGTTACATTACATTGAATAAAGTCCCCATAAGGTTTTCCCAGTAAAAGCTACTACTAGGTTAATAATTGGCAGCCGTCAAATTCATCTTGTACAATGCAGACTCAAGGTGCTCATGCAATAACTTTGTGCTTTTCCAGTCATTTAACTGTAAGCACTGTGTTGCATTGCGATTATCTCTAGGAGGGAGTTATCGATTTCATTCATTACGACTAATTCATGCACTACGGCTTTCCACACGAAAGCCAGTACGACACATAGTCAGTGGAGATAAGATACATCAATGGAAATAACTTTCTGGTTAAGTTAAAGCTTTGATACGAAGAGCGAGGTCTGTCCCTTTCAGAGTGTTGACACATATGTATTGTGTACCTGTGCCTCAGGGGATTTTGGGAGATGCTAAGTGCTAACTTAGCTTTACTTTGTGCTAAGCTAACCGCTTATTTAGGACTTACTGGGAGGACTACTGAATAGCCATAGAGTTAACAACACATAGCACGAGCAGAACCAGTGGTAGTTTCATATGACTTCTAAACTTTATTTCTGCACCTTTCTTTCTAAGTTGTTACACACCGCCTACAAATGGTGCGCACTGGAGCCTGATCGAAGCCCGACGGGCCTGGCAGGGTTCGGAAATTAAAAAAAACAACATACGGTCTACAAGGCTCAGTCAAAGCTTGATCACTAGTCCCTTGGACTCGGGCCATGTTTGGACATAAATATATACCCAGGCTATGCTCTATTGCGCAGCAGAGCTGTAGGAGTAAACCCTTTATTGCCTGACATCGATCTGTGTTACACACTGATGCTTTTTAATTTCTCATTTCCAAAACAAAGTGCAATATGATGTAAACTGAATGGTAAGATTGCGGAGAGAATTACGATCTCAATAATAAGCACAAATATTGGCGATTCTCATGACAGCAAGAATCTCTCAGCCCTTGATTAAATTATAATCAATAAAATATTGTGGACACATGATTAATATTAACTAACTTCTGATACGAGAAGAATCTGGGTATTTTTACGAAGAGTAACCTTTTCTACACAAGAAAATAAATCAAATTTTCAGTTGTTCAAGGTTATATTTGATCTTTAATAGCATAATAAAGTTAAACTGATGGGATTACTGATTTAGACCTGCTTTTCTCTGTCTTAGTCACTCCATAGCATACTCATGTTATTCAGATCAACTACATTGTGCAGCCTGCGTCACTAATTGAACTAAATGTGCCGTGAGAATGTTTTCCCTAATTTAAAGGGAAAAACCATTATCATGATCAGTTTGGCTGAGAGTACGCTTCTTACCTTGACGAAGGACACATTAGAAGGGAACTCCGCTGGCCGTGTGGTGGTTGTGTCTGTTAGCGGTGGTGCAGCAATAGGCCCCCTGGAGATTCGTAGGGACACAGGAAAAGAGCAGCTCACTGACTGATCAGCTGGAGGTGATTCACAATCTCCCTGCCGGGTTTCTTCAGTTTTCCTGTCTGGTCCTTCTGTTCGTAGCTCAACTGTATGACAGGAGTCATTGTCATTTGCAATTTCTGCAGGGCCACTTTCTCCTTTCACCGGTTTCCCATTTTTGTCCCTGCTCTTGGCTTCATTGTGCTTCTCGTCTGTGACCGCTTGACTCTCTCTTCCATTTCTATCCTCCTCCTGTTTAGTGATATGCATTGCACGCCTGGCCTCCTGGGTCTGTAGTTCAGACAGATAATGTCTGATGTTCTTGCGGGCTGCATGTACCAGACTACTGTCAATGTCAAGGCCCAATATGCGAGCAGGTCTTAGCATCTTGGCAATATACAGTGTTAGGTGACCTGAGTTGCATCCCAAATCTAGAACGTCTTTACCTTCAAACCATTGTGGGCGAAGCAGACGTACCCGGGGATCTTCACTCTTACTTGGGTTGCGGTAACCATAATACTTGTTGTAGTTTCCAAACTGGAACTTCTTTTTTTGTTGTTCTTTTGTCTGGTTATGAGGCTGGTGGTGGTGTTGGCGACCTCCTGGCCCCATTCTGGGCCCATTTCTCGGTATGTGGACGGACTGAGAACTTTTTGGTTCCCCTGTACCATAACATCTGTCTACAGATCCTGTCTTTCCAATTGGTGTAGAATGGGTAACTGGGGTCTCCATTTTACCCGAATTGCGCCTACGCTTGCGTCTGTTTGAGTGCTGGTTTGGTCCTCCTGATATAGAGGAAGTGGAACCTTCCATAGAGACCGATGGCATGTCCTCCCTGCAGCTGGCTGAGCTGTCAACAGAGTGCCCATGGGAGTCCTCGGTAACATTGGATAATCTCTGACACTCTTTGCTGGTATCTAGGGCAGAACATGAGTCTAACCCACCTGGAAGCGATATGGTGGTATCTGTTTCAACCTCACTTTTTGCTGATTCTGAAATGATGATCTGTGTGGTTGACATCCCACTACCACCACCAACTGCACCACCACTTCCTCCGCCGCCATGGTGTCTATTGCGATGTCTCTTCCTGCCACTACTCTTGTAGGGGTACACCAGAAAGCTGCTGTCTGCTATTCCACTGTTTAAGTTCAATGGATCTGTGATGTCTCTTGGGATGAGGATCTCCACAGGGTCTCGACTCTTTGCTGGCAATGGGGAGGATTTAGGAGTCTCTGCATTCAGTGCCCTGTTGACATCCTCATCCAGAAGGCTGTTGAGGTTTAGTGGGTCAAAAATGTTTCCACCCAGGAGAAAGTTGCTAGGCAGAACTGAGTCACTCTCAGAGTTAGCCCTTCGTCTCCTTTTGCCAGTTGTCGGATGCTTGAAACTAGAATTTGCTGTGTTGCGGCGCTTTGTAAGTTTTGTTTGCTGCTGTTGTTTCGAATAATGAAAGCTGTTTCTATGAGTGATGTTATCGTCACTGCCTCTCGCACTCTGTCCAGCAGTGTCTGAGCGAGTAAGCACATCAGCCGTGCCGGTATGTTTTGGTGAGGTTGCAGTGTTGGAGATGGGATAAGCCGCTACAAAATCAGGGGTGGCAGCTGAACCCTCCATCATCACAGAAACACTGCTGTACCCTCCAGCACATTCTGAAAGCTGCAGAGCTGAAGTTGAGCTGGCCTGTGGACTTCCAGTTTTTACCGTATCCTCGTCAACAGACATCTTTTGGTTTCCGGAGCAGATGGACACATGAAAAATGTTGTTGATCTGAAATTAAAAAAGTAAAATCAGACAAATGAAAATCTTTCAAATCTGGTGAATTATTCTATATAAACTGAAGTGGGTCAGTACTTCTGCAAACATCCATTCGGATGTGCAGAGTTAAGTTAGTCATTCTAGTATAACTGACCGTCAGCAACCAAAAAGTGATCAATTCCGGGGAACTACACCTCCAAGCTGCATCTATAGCATTGAGGGGAAGTATGAGGTCACGTTGTTGTCAATCAGTTGTATTTACATAGGAGAATGTAACCCTTTACCCCCCATTACCATTACTGAAATAATAAATTATTCTGTTTTCAATGGAGTCTAAATGACTACACCAAATCTTATATCTGATATATGAAGAATATGTACTCATGGATCATTGAATCGAAAAGTTTGGCGCCCCTTTGATGAACAGTTATCTAGTTAGCAGGCTAGCTCGTAGCTTCTCACGCGGGCCAAACATAAATGTCGTCTACACGTTCAGCTCC
Source organism: Lophius americanus (assembly GCA_037951165.1). NCBI lineage: Eukaryota > Metazoa > Chordata > Actinopteri > Lophiiformes > Lophiidae > Lophius > Lophius americanus. Next base: position 4,454,233 of record JBBDHG010000061.1, read on the forward strand.
ACTCCGGCCAAGAGAAGTGTCAGGCAAGCCGTCCTGTTCCCACCTTGATGCGCTTTTGTCCGTGCGCCCCGAAGTCTTGAGTCACCTTTAAGAAAGTGATACTATCCAGCATTTGGCCACCTACTCGCCTAAAGTCAACAGTGCAGTCACCATCAAAGTAACAGTCTTACCTCACACTACTCCCCGCCTCCTGCCGGACTGTCACTGCCGCGCGCTCTAGTCTCGAGCTAGCGTTAGCTTGGCTAGCTTCTAACCGTTCCTACATTAACACAACTGTTCGTACTGCAAAGGAAGAACACCGCGGGCGTTCCGTGCTAGTTCGGTTGCTACAGAGGCCCCACAGCCAATAAAGCTGCCTCTTCGTCTTCTTCAGTTAACTCTATTCGCCCAGTGTGAGACAGGTTGGTAAATACATTATTCCGTCAGCTAATAGAGTCGGTATGGCGGCGCATCCGGTGTTCAGAGCTGAAGCCAAAGATGACTGGGGCGGAGAGGAGAAGTCCCTATGAAGGAGATTAACCAGCCACACTGGTCAGAGCGGTGTGGAAGCTCACTTCCGCCAATGTGACGGAACATAAAAAAAATAACATCCTATAATCATTATGGCTTAGCTGTAAAAAATAATTCATTTCTTTCTCCAAAGTAATTTCTGAGTATCTCGAAATGATGAATGAACTAGCGTTAGATGATGACAAAAAAAAAAAAAAAGAATTACTATCTCATAACGGCTTAGTATCATAAAATAGACTAATTACTATATCAGAATAATGACGAATGATGAATTATCGTTCCAAAATTATTACAATATATCTCAAAACAATGGCTAAATACTTTTATCTCAAAATGGTGACCTAGTATCTCAAGTCTCTCTCTGGTGTAGGACATGATGTAAAAGCATTTTTTTCCATATTATATTACTGGAGTGCCACCAATAGTCCATTTATGTGTGGTGAGACAGCACTGCCTTGCGGCAAAGTTATTAATTTGTTTTATTAACTATTTTCATCAAGGAACATTGTAGTGCTCAATCCCCACAGGAGAAATGTAAGCATTACAGCAGCTCAAGGATATGCGTACTTATAGTATATAAGTAAACATATAATAAAAAGCAATTATAGAAAATTAAAAGTGCATACATTTTTTCAAAAAAGGTATAATACAATTTAAATAAAGTTATGAATACACAATTGAGGTAGGTAGGTATGAACAGCTTGTTTAAATGAAAATTAAATTGACATTGAGAAAGAAGTGTCATTTGTATTTAGCCTACACAAAGTTTGACTAATGAGTTATTTATCAGGGAAGTTTGAAATCACAAAAATAGTCAGAAAGCTTAAAACAGTGTGAAGTAAAAGCATTTTGGGACAATTGGAATCAAGGAAAATATAGCCATGCCAAAAAACTGTAATGCTGCTTTCATTTTTTCGAGTAAATACGCTCGTCAGGAGGGGTTTGGATTGGTGTCTCAGCTTGCTGTAAATCCAGAATCTACAAATGGACAAAAACCTAGAAATGCTGCATGAGTCTTCTTCTCAGTGTTAGTTTTATTAAACTTGTTCCCCAAAGTCCCATGTGACATATTGACTTCGCTGGGCATTGAAACAGAGCAGATGCTAATTTATTCCAGTAGGAACATCTATAGCACTCGGTCCAAATCAAATGTATCTATTAATTTACTGAAGGTTCCTGAATGACGTTCCTGCCCACTATAACCTCTGGGCACAAATATCAGTGATGCGGACTGCTGGGGCAGATTTCATTGTGGTCCGCTTTAGCATTTCAATTAATGTCATAAATAAAATTTAAAAATACATCTTAATGTTAATGTTGAATGTTTCAATAAATCTAAGTCAGGACTTGGGCATGAATTCCATCGTTTAATGAAAAACCAGGATTGCCGAGTCCAGCTCTGCAGAGCTGAACAAAGACGGTCCATCAAATATATGACTTAAGTTATTTCTCTTAACATAAACATAAGACTGGTCCTAATCATCCACAGATAATCTACAATTTACCATTATTGTTATACTTTGACAAACAATGTCTTTGTCCTACCTAGCTGTTGTTAACCATCCAGTCTGTCTTACTGTAGCAACAGACTGTTTAGCACTCAAGAATTAACATGTTACAGGCTTTAGTAAGGTCAGCAAAGTCAGATGCACCCGACTTGAAGTCAAATATCTGCTTATGTGTATTGAGTTTAACAAAACAGTTAGACAGGGAGATGTTGCTGAATGGTTTTCAGATTATTGCTTATTGATGTCTCCTGTCATTTTTCAATAGATTTGTAAATGTATATTAAATCAAACTAGCCAAAGCATATACATCTTCTCATTATACCTTTAGATTTTTGGGGGATTATTTCTGTCATATATGTCATACATTCTGTTTTATAAAATTTAACAACAGTAACTGTTCTACTTGTTTTATGAGGACAAACCATGGTTTGATGGGGCTCATCTCCCAGATACTGAGATGGATATCTTTATTTAAAAAAAAACCAAAATGGCTGTTTTTAATTGATCATCTGATCATGTATCAAGGATCAAGAAATTCATTGTCTTTAACTAATTGTTTGTTCGTACAGAATCACAAATAATTGTCCCCAGAACATTAATCAGAAACCGAAATAGATGGCAATTAAAGTTGCTTTGGGCCACATGCTTCCGTCCGGTTGGATGCACCTCCTTTCCTTTTATCTAAGCCCTCTGTCACATTGTGATCTCAGAACTCAGTTGGAAGTATACATTCAGACAATCATTCATAGTTAATGTTTGACTGCTTGGTTTTGTTTTTTGCTTCTGCCTTACATCTGGGGAGAGAGTGTGCATCGTGACATCACCTTTGTAAGCACATGGCTGTTCATAGAGTAGGCCACATGCCGGGCTGCTGTTTGACTTCTGATGTGTTTTCAATAGAAATGCGTATTTATTACTCTTGGGCTACATGACAATGACTTTTAACATTTCCACAATATTTGAATTAACACACAACAAAACCTTCAGGTGGGTCCCATTGCAGCTAAATTCATCTCAGACCTTATCAAATACAGTCTTTCATGACATACAGTAAATTTATTTGAAAATTTTACATTAATAAACAAACTATTATATTTTATTAAATATTTAAAGTTCCAATAATTAATATGTGCAGAATGAATGCATATTAAAATATAATTAAGGTTTTGGAATAATATTAAAGCAGCCATAATGAAGTTCTGTAGTCTGGAGGAAAACTCCCCAAAAAGGATAATCAGCTTTTTAATAGGTTTGTGCTCTCTGAACAGGTGCTGCACTGACCTACATGATGTGAAGCCATATAATGTGAACGCTACTCCTTTTACCTTTTGGTGAGATTTGAACACAAAATCATTGGATATTTCGTTATATGTTACTGTTAAATTTGTAGACGTCTTGGTTATGTTGTTAACCACAACATTGTGACAATCTACAAACAGCTAGTTTTGATGATACAATTACAGATTCTATTCAAGGCAACAATCTACAATGTAGGCCAGTTCACCCTATCATTGCCCCGCAAAATATGTTTAGAGTGAGCCTTAAATAAGAAGTCTGAATGTGAACCAAGAAGAGATTATGCTGACGTAGCAATGCAGCCTGTGGTCACTCCAGATAATTATCAGCATTTGACACTGTAGTCCTTGTCAGGGTTCTATAAAGGCCAATGCACAGTGGTCCATAGTTTTAGGGAGAAAATTGTTGAATGCTGCCCAGCTAGACAAATCCAAAGAAACTTAATTTGCTCCACTTTGTCTTTGTTGTCTGAATCCTATCATCCTGGTGTGTGAGAAATGAACATTTTTCAGTTTAACTACTCCTCCAAGGATGTTGTGTTTTTGCCAGTATTTGTTTTTTTGTAAGTCTGACTGATAGCAGGATTACTAAATCATTTTTAAAACACATTTTAACATTTTTTGCAGAGGTCTCTGAAAGTGTGGGTTTGCTTCGTGGATAGGAGAGAGATAATGAAATTGACTCAGGGAGGGGTGCCATGTGAGAGAGAGGCTATTTAGCACAGGTGCCTTGTGTTTATTGATCTCTCTCCTTTATTTGCAGTGGTGTGCTGGCCCCGAGGAGAGACAGGCTGGGAGACTCACACAGACACAAAATCAACTGAACTCACGGACTTTGTGAGTTCAGTTGATACAGACAGTCGATGACAGTCTAATGTGTGATGAAAAAAACAGCTTATTTTTTATTGTCTGGAGCTCCATTAGTGTGGAGAGTCAATAAGAAAACCACAAAGGTAACAACAACCAGTGCCACGCAATCCATTACGTTTAGGTGTTGATCATCATCATCCGGATCCTGATCTATTACTATGACTGTTGGCTATTGAATGATTTGCATGTATCAGATATTTGTTTCCAATATCATGTATAACTCCTTTAATGTTTGAACAAAATTAAATTCCTGTAAGATCTGCTGCATATAAAACTATGATCTGGATCAGACTAATATTCAAGATCTGACCGTTCAGAATTTTTATATTTTATATTTATATTTATAGGGAACAGATCATGTTAGATAACAGATAATAATGCTTAAAAAATAAAGGGAACACTCGGTTGTCTAAAATTGCAGTTTGCATAGAGATCTTGTACATTTAGTTTAATTTAATTGCACATAATGCTCTGTTATTCTGTTATTCTGTATTCTGTAACATGCTCTGCTGCTGTAACATTGCAATTTCCCCATTGTGGGACTAATAAAGGCTATCTTTATCTTTATCTTTATCTTTATCTTTATCTTTACTAAGACAGAGAGATATCTGAAATAACTAGGGTTCCGCTGTCTTCTATGTAACCACTAGAGGGAGACAAAACCTCTTGTTAACAGCATGCTGTGACATATGTTAAACTATAGAAAAGCACATCCAGAGTCTCGCCTTTCATATCATCTCATTCTTATGTTTCTGCAAATAGAAAACGTGATTAATACAGTTTAACTTTCTAAACAAATTGTATATTTTAGAATAAAACAGATAAAGGGAGGTATTGTGTTTTTTGAAAGCCAAATTGCTGTCATGAGAAGTTTTCACACAAACAGCCAGAGTCAAAACAACAGCCTCATTCCACCCAGAGGGAAGTTCTGACATCTGTAACTGTGTTTTTAAGTTAGAAGATTACTTCAGTGGAAATAAACGGGGAAAGAAACTACCATCACCAAACTGGTATGCTTTAGTTTTTAAAAGATAAATGAAAGCTAATGGAATGTAATACTCATAATCTCACAATTAAGAGAAATAATTTTAACACTCTAAGAACATTTAGGTAAATGCCCTTTCTTACTTTTTCACGCAACATATACTCCAATATATAGTAGTAATTATTAAATGATCTAGTAGCTTTTACCTAAACTTTAAGGTTGTGGTAGCCAGCTGCAGTTTCTTACAAACATTGAAACACAAAATGTTCGTTTAATTTCATTAGAGATCCGGCTGATTAAAAACGGCGTAAAAATTTAACCTTTTGCCGACATCAATACTGCAATTCAATTAGTATTTTAATGAAAGACTCTCTTAATTGCTCAAATATTACAAAAATTGTGTTGACAGGTTAAAATACTAATGAACAGTAGTGACGCACTCTAAACAAATACTTTTTAGACTTTTGTAAAAAGTCAGATTTTCTCTTAACCCATAATTTTGTAAAGAAAAAGCCTTACTTGTGTCAGTAAGTCTGTAATGTTTATATGACATGAGACAAATGAAAGTTTCCTGAATAAATGGAGCATTTAAATATGGATTAAAATAAATAAAACATTGTTTGATACATCAATTATACATGGGACTTCTTCAAACAGCATCATCACACTTAATATTCTGCTGGTGAGTTGACATCATGTTCTTAATTGGGTTCCGGTGCCACAGACTTTGTTGGGTAATTGAGTCACCCCCTCTCTAATCTCTATAACGGGGGAAAATAGGAGATAGGGTACCTGTTTCCCCGCCTCTGTGCCTCTCTTTTCTCATGTTAATGTGGGTGCGGTCCTAGATCCCGCGCACCATCTGCCCATTCTGAGGGTTTGGGCCCCAATTTCTGTAGACGTGTCCTATTATTCGTGTGTGTCCAAGCAGAAAGTGGTGAGTGGACATGGTTCCTGTGGCCAAAAGGCTCTCCCATCAAAAGCACGAGCCTGCTGTTCATTAGCCTACATGTGACAGTGGGAGGGGGTTGCTCGCGTGCCCTGTGTGCAGAAGCATCAGGGTCATCCACCGTTTTTTTCCTGCTGTTTGTTCTATTCAGATTTCTTGTGTGTGATGTCATTGTGTTGTAACCGTTGCCCGTGGCTGAATCGACAAGTCCAATCATTCTTGAAAGCACGTTTTAACACAGATACTTGGACTACATAGATTTTGATATCTTATGTCAATAGCAAATAATAATGCGCTTGTGAATTGGAAAAGTTGACTTTACTATGACTTAAAAATTCCAAGTAAAGCAGATCATTCATCTTAAGTTGTTAAAGCATGGTTTTTTCCACTTTAACGTTTTAAAAATGATTGCTATCAGGCCCAATTTTTTTTTTAAAGTGAAGCCAACCCATTACAATTTACTCTCGGCTTACAGGGTGTGGTTGACTACTAGACAAACAAATAAATAGCCTATGTATGGTGTACCATAACCAGCACAAAATAAAATATGCCTTCACTTTTTAAAAGTTGATAGATCCATGATAAAAATAATAGAACAAATAAACAATAAAAACTTTTCTTTAACTGTGACAATAAATGTTTTTCAGGGTTACAGCTGCTTTAGTATATTCCCTCATACGCTGAAATATTATAGTGCAATATCTATATTATAGTGTAATATATGTAGAATAGTGTAATATCTATATTATGGTTTAATACTCTAGTGTAGTTTAATTTATATATTTATATGTGCTTTTTATTCTGTTATATTGCTGTGTGTGCGCTCTTTGCTGCTGTAACACTGCAATTTCCCCGTTGTGGGACTAATAAAGATTTATCTTATCTTAAATATAGTGAGTGGATGGTTGCCTTCTTGGAGCTAATTAGTATAGTTTTATAGACATTCACCTTTCCACACTGAGCTTAGTGAAAATTATGAGTCTGAGGTGTGACAGATGGAGACCAAACTATAGTTGCCCTTCCTAAATTGAATTATTGAGGGGGCTTAATGAAATGACATCGAAATATCTAATTCGATTGTTAGGAAAATTATTCTGCAGAACTCAGAAGAAAATCTAATTAATTCAAATGGGCAAATGTTAACTTGAGCCAAAATAGCTTATATGTGTGTTCTGTGAGAACAGCGTTGATCCGTTGGTTGAATAAAACACTGTTTTTGAGAAATTTTTAAATTGAAATGAATGGGTTCAATTTACATTTTTGGTGAATGTATGCTTGTGAAAATGCATCCTTCGAGGACATGGGAAATACAAAAAATAATTGCCAGCAAATACGAAAATGGGATTCTACTACTGTACAGACCAAAATGTTTACAGTCTGTGACCCACCTATGAATCCTCCTGTGAACTGACAAGATAATCTCTCACTAACCCGAGTCAATACTGACAAGCAGATTACTTTCCATCAGCTCTGCCCATCTGATTTTAAAAACTATATGCTGCTGGCTGCATTCAGATTAGTTATTGAACTGCCCAAGCAAAGGGAAACAAGGCTGCTTCAGAGGCACACTCACAATAAGCCAGCTGTCAGTGGGAGGGGCCTGCTCAGAGCAGGGTTTTCATGGATAGCACTTTTTGTTGCCCTCTTACATATGAACGATACTCCTGTCTGTGACTACCATGCCCTTGTGTTGACAAAAGTGTTGATTGAGGACAGGCGAGAAGATTTTAGTTTTTTTTTTTCTAAATGTATGCGTTCCACACATCGGAAAAACTGAAAGGAGTGCCAAGTGTGTTTTACAAATATCCATGTGGGAAAGCAGTATGCAAACTGAACGTCTGGTGATAATAAAGATAAAGCAAACAGGGGTTATCTAATTTTATTACGAAAGCACAGCATTATTTCAAACAGTATGCTGAATTTAAACACAGCTACATGCTAAATGTTGACTTGTGCTAATGTTTCCATTAGATCTGACCCTCATATACCCTTTTTATTTAAACCCTTGTGTAATTGCTAATAATTGACCTTTCTTAGTGCTCACACAAACTCCCCCTTGCTAATCCCCCGAGGCCACTCTTTTTTCCACCCCCACACCTATTTTAGATTCAGAGGTGTGCGCCTGAGCATCATCCTAGCAGCATCAGAGCTGATGTCCTTGAAAATGTTTCAAATAACTCAACTGTATTATTTCACTCTGCCACACTGAAGGGTGAAATTTTCGTCCTCTTCGGTGGTTTTATCATATACTGTTATTCATAACCATGTGCGTGTATATTTATATTCATATGATGATCGTTCTTTTGTTTATCACGTTACACAGTAAAAACATACAGTACAACGTCATGACATTTTTGTCTGCATCTAACCCATCCCTGAGGCAGCAGTGGGCGGCCCCTGTGAAGTGCCTGGGGAGCTGAGGTTTCAGGGTCTTGCTGAAGAACCAGCAGCTTGTTATATCTCATATGCTCACTTACTTGTCTGACAGGTAACAGGGCTATAAATAGACCCCCACCTTCTTGTTATTGTGAAACCAGCTGGTGTTCTATTTCATTATTGCTCCGGATTTTTACATTTGGTTATTTTAAGCATTGCACTTTAAATTTGCCAATAGCTAAATATTTAATCAGCGTGGCTAATGACAGGAACATGTTTTATGTCTGGAACAGCCTTGTTTTATCAAGTATACATTGGATTTATAAATCGTAGATTCCACTGTCACATAAATGTGACAAATATCAATGAATCTCTCATTTGATGTACCAGACTGTTGCAACCCAGTAGGGGGTTATATTATGTTAAGGTGGAAATGTTTGATAGTAATAGTCAAAATACTACAGAAGGATGAGACTGATCTATTGATAGAAACTAAATGACAGGTTACAGTTTAAGATGTTGTACAGCAGTTATTATCAGAGTATTGTCCCTGTCCTGGTGTATACACATTTCTACAGTTTCACAGCTAAGACGAAAGATTTCCCCTGGACTGCTATGTGATCAGATACATGTCACTGGGAAATGAACGACATCTTGTGGCAATTTCTCAGGGAAACCGTACTCTCACTGTTCATATTAAACCCGTCTATATCTATTACCAGCCTCACTGCCATCAGATACAGCGGACTATGATAATGCAAAATGTCCTGCCTCCACAAAAACACACACACACTCCTGATGTTGGTAACCACAGATTAACATATTGTGGATAAAGGTGATGTCCACACTTAAGGATTTGTGCGTCTGCATTGAAACATTTAACATAGCCTACATTTAAAATCTTGGCAAAACAGTCAAGGTGTTGAGTGCACAACATTAAAAGGAGCGTTAATCTGTAATTACTGCGCTCAGCTGTCAGCGGTTACATTTCCACTTAGTTTTTTTTAGGCTGAAAAATGATGGAGAAAGAACTTAATGAGCTTTTTTAGCAGCACCGGTTGCCTATCGATACCATAATCAGCAGAATATAGGTCTACTAGCCTCAGTCATCTCTGCTCTGCCAGTGCACACAAATCTCAGTTTCCCTGTTTATGAACGTATCTGTGGCACGGGTGAGCGTGACTTATGATCTCTTGCATGCCATTTTACCAGTGGGGGGTTTAACTAGAGGTTAATCCGATGTGGCAAAATGAAGAACATTTAATACACTGCCCATAAGACTCTCTCTCTCTCTCTCTCACACACTCTCACACTCTCACACTCATATGCCCTGCCCATCACAGCACTTTGGCAAAAGCTGTATAATACTGTGCACACTTGTGATTGGGTGATTTTGAATACTCCAACAATGTTTTTGTGTATGTTCATCAAGTACTTGATTTAGATCTGCTTTTCTTTGGTGTGAATATTACTGTTAATCACATTCTGAAAAGCTACAGTTCAAAAATACATAAATGCAGAGGAGTTTCAGACTCCATCACAGAAGACAAGATAATTCTTCCACTCTTGAATTTAACCAAAAAGCAAGAGTAGGCTACTATGTTTTTACGAAGGGGCCCAAAAAAAACAGTAGTAAAAAAAGAAATTTCATTCATTCAGAAAAACTAAAATAATACAGTTATTAGTACAAGAGATATATCGGTGAATGGTAAGAGGTGATGGACTATTGATTTCAGTGGTAGAAAGTGAAGTTTGAATCACCCACACACTTCATCTCTTCTCATATATCATCATCCCCTACAAGGCTTCAACATCTCCCTGATCTCCCCTCTTCCCCTGCTCCTAAGCCACAGTGAGCTCCACCATAATATGATAATCCAAACCATAATTCGATACAGTTTATAGAGCAGCATTTGACAAGTGCCGTGATTATTTGATTCTAAACCAAAGAATCTATCATCTCAGGTTTCTTCCTTCTTCTTTGCAGAATGAAACCTTCATTGTTCAGTGTTGAAATTTCACGTTCATATTACGAAATTCACATGGTAAAAAATAATGACGTTTCTATTTGTGATAGAATTTGATTTACTAGCTTCGTAAGACATATATTAGGGACACGTTAATATTGAAGTTCTAGTGAAATAAGGGCAATTGGTGAGCACAAAGCAATAATCAACATTATTTACTCTTCAAACGACAAAAGATTCATTAAGAGGTCCGCATTGAATCCATTTTAATACTATATAAAGCACAAAAAAATCATTCCAAACATTCAAAAGCGGTTAATAGCCCGCAACCATGCTAGCAGCTCTGTGGGTCTGCAGTCTACTTAGGCATAGTGTCGCTTTGCACTAAATGCTAACACCAGCATGCTAACAAATGCCTCCTTGTTATAATGCTAATATAAACTTATAATAGCTAACGCCACAACCGAGGCGGATTGGAATATCACTACTTTTAAAAGGTATTTGGTCATATTGTACAAAAGTAAGACATATGGAAATTATATTTACCACATTCTGTGGTATTTTTTAATTAATATCCATTAATCATGAAGGAATTGTTACAAATTTTGTAATAATCCAATACATTGACCTACAGGGGACACTACAACACAAGACCCCAATTAGTGGGTCAACCCAGAACGCCTCGTTTTGTGGTTGGACCCACCAAAGTCACAAGAGTTCATCTTGTAGAAACTGTGTCTGTCCTAAATTTCACGGCAATCCAGTAGACGTGATAATAATGTTTTAGCCTGGATCAAAGTGGTGGGTGTAACCCACCAACACACTGACAGTGGTATGCATAAAGGCAGGCCTCTAGAATGGATAGAAGGTCACTTAATTTACTAGGTAAGAATTTCTATGTACTTTACACATGGAATATCAGCTATGGAAAATCAGTATATAGAATGTATTTAGTAAGCCAATTTCCAGAATTTGCTGATAATACTTGTAAACTCCAGACCGAAGAACTCAAACAGATATGCTCTGCCTCAGAGGTTTCTTGTAGTATTCAAACTATAGACACTTGATCGCTTACAGCAGCTCATGAGTTCTAGTAAATAATGTACAATGCAGCAACAGATTGTTCTCTCAGCTCCTCATCTGAGCTGTAATGTAAGGCTTTAGGAAATGATCTACCTTCAGCTTGAACTAGTTACATTCATGAGCAAATATAACACATTTAGCAGGATGTGGGCTGGGAATGGTTTGGCATCAATCAATCTACAGTTTATGGCGCTGAAAGTGTTTGAGACATAAAACCATCTCAAAGCAGAAGTATGTACCGTGAGCAAATAAGACATTTTGTTCTTTCAAGTGATATCTGTTGATGTGGTCCTTACCCAAAACATTGTATAGATTCTAATCTAATTTGCATGCTCTCATGAATATTTCCCCTTGAGGCTCCACAACACGACCAGTAGAGGTGAATTGGTGAATCCAAAAATTGCCCATAGGTTTGGGTGTGATTAGGATTTGTTGTTTTTCTCAAAGTGTCAGCACTGGGATGTACTGGCGACTTGTCCAGGGTGGGGTGCACCCCTCCTGCTTAGATTCAGCTGCTTGTTTCACTTCTTTGTTGGGAGCTTCAGATAATAGCTTCAAATGGGCTGGATGAAACCGCAGTTAAAAAAATCACAAACCTTAGCTGCTTTTGTACAATAAGAAAACAGTGTTGATATTTGAGAATACAATAGATATGGATTGTTTGATCGTGGTTCCTCTCGTGGCAGCATGGCTGCTCAGTGTGACTTTGGATCTTGGATTTAGGTATATCTTTGCATGAATGGGATTCTCTTGACTACAACAACATGGATTAGGTTTAATGGTGACCTGCAACAGTTATCTATTTAACAGTGTTCATCTGTCTGAGTGTTGGACCTGTGATGAGCAGCTGACCCGCCCACTTTGTTTACTCTCCATGACAGTATGGCTTCCCACTATGATATTCTTGATCCTGGAAAATTAATGAATTAGTTATAATGTTATTTACATTTTTACAAAAAACAGATGTCAATGTAGCCTAATATAGGTGTTCTGAAAACTTAAACAGGCCATTATCGAAACAAAAAGAGATAATTGGTTTTTCCATGTAATGTGATTTAGATAAAATATATGGACAAAGAAAAGAGTAGAAAGCCGAACAAGTTCTAATTTTAAAATGTCAAATAATGATGCTTTAAAAAATGCGTGTACCACAAGGTGTTCATCAGGGCTGAAATCAAGAAAATAACACTGTTGTTTCCTAATAGAAATAGCGGACAACAAACAATGGAAGGTAGTCACATGATGCTGGTATGAAAGTTATGAATGTATGAATACTGAACAAAACCTCATCTGTGCCTTTGAATGTTTGTATTGTACTTCTGAACTAAATTCACATTTTCATTTATCTTCACTGTCTTCTGTTGTGACTGGAGACAACCGGGAAAGTGGACTCACATTTTGAAAAACACAGAGCCGGATTCAAGAAAGGAGATCTTTACTTGCCAAAATTCAAAGTTTGCAGTGTAACACCATGCAAATAATCCAAAGGAGAGGGCAAAGCATAGTCCAAAAATGAGAAAGGAATCCCAGAACGTAACCTGGAACATGTGGCGTAGTGGAACAACAATGAACTGGCACACAACACACAGCCTAAACACTCTGGGAATAAGGGAAAATAAGACACAGGTGTCACCAATTAGGGTGAGGCAGACACACAATGGCGGGTAAACACGTGGAGGAGTCTGGATAGAGAAAAAAGTTTTTTTGAACAGTAAAATTGTGATATTGAATTACTAAACTAAAAATATGACCTAACATGCTTGATAAGCTTTATCATTCTATACTGGTAAGGCTCACCAGGCCCTACTACTGGAACATGTGAATGCCTGCAAAGCTGCAAAGCTGAAAAGATATAACTGTAAATAAAGATAATAATAATAATAAATAATACATTTCATTTATAATGCACTTTACATTTGGATCAAATCTCAAAGTGCTACAAAGTAAAAGCAGATAAAAGCATCAATAAAAAAAAAAAGAAAAAAGATGTGCAATACATTATTGTTGATCTGTTATTCATTTGAAATAATTAGTTTCACATGTTGTGGTTGTGAGACTTTTAATCTATTCTTTTGTTAGAATTATTTCCAAATGAATTATTAACAATAATTTATTATTAATTAATTATTTCTTCCCCTCTGAAAATATGACCTAAGTTAATTAAAACATAAGTGAAGCCACATTCTAATATTAATAAAGTATTTAAAGGAACATTTCCTTCTCGTACTAGTCAGGTTCTCAGGTTTCTCAAAACAGCCGTACTACTTTCCGAGAAAGAAATCTACATTAGGGGGTTGTCAGGACAACAGTCCATGATTCAAAGAGCTTTAGATGTCCTCCACCTTCGGCTGGAAGTACTAGCCATGAGACTCAACAGATGCTGTGCCAGTCAGCCAATCACAGGTGAGGTACAGGAAAAAGATGACATCATAGGCAAATTAGGGCAAACGCAGTGGGTTTTTTGGTTGTTGTCTCCGCCTGCCTAAGAACCCAAAGTCACTCTCATACTCTTTTTTTGAAAAAAGAAATTAGTGGGTTTTTGACTGATTCATACAAACATTTAATTTTGAATTTCAATATATGGTAAATTCCCATATCAAGGTCCAATATCCCATCTAAATAAAATCCTGCACAAAATACGACTCATTGCCACAGAACTGTAAAGTAGAGGATAGACTAACCTAGTTGGAAAATTATTCAATAAAAAAATTGCCCCATTATTTGAATCTGTATCAAAATTTAATGGGGTCTTCTCTGCCCCATTCTCCCACCAAGATTAAGTTTTAAACGTGTGGAATACTATGATCCTATATTGAAGACAAAGGAAATCATCTTTGAGATCAATATTTCAGTGATGAGTTTCAGCATAAGTTCACTGGGAAATCACTTTTCCTACAAAATTTTAAACCTGCTGTAAAATCTCTGTGGATTGTGAAATCTTAAACAAAATGACAGCTTCTCCTATTAGTTGCAACCACATTGCCTTTTAATTTTACTTGCATGAAATTAAAGGTTTGTCATGAATTAAAGGGATGGAACATTTGAATGTTGTATGTTAATGTTGATAAATAATTGAGATACCATTGACATGATGTGTATTTGTTTAAGAAAAACCCAAAAGGTGTACATCAGAGAAACAAAGAAGGAGAACCATGTTTTATGGGAACTAATGCATCAAACTTAAGACTGTACCTATGAAAGCTCATATTTGCAAAATCTATTCTTGTTAGATTTATTATAAACGTTTTACCAGCCTCCTTGTCATATTGAAAAGGTCGTAACGCTATAAGGCCATGATTGTCTGCAGAATTGGAGTTCTTGATGTGGACATGATACCCTCCCTCCTAACCCTCACGTTAAGAAGGATTGGTTCGTGAAACAGCAAACCAAGCTGTCTGCCCTGTGGCTTGGCTCCTCCCCCGCACCGACTGGTGCATTAATATTCATCCTCTCAGCCAATGGGCAGAGCAGGGTGGATGACGTCACGGACTAGGGAACAGCAAGCAGCCAGTGAAGCATCCAGCTTGCCGAGCAAGCTTGCTTTTAGGTCAAGAACTGGTCTAACAGGAGAATAGCACTACTGCCTGTGGGCTCTTATTAGGATTGTACGGTTGACGATGAATCTCCGAGAGCAGGAGCCTCAGAAGCGAAAAACTGAGCAGAAGAATGTGAAAACTCGATTCAGGTAATTCCCTCTCTGTATTCAATATGTGATGTGGTGGGGGGAGCAGAGGAGGGAGGAGAGGAGAAGAGGAGAGGATGAGGAGGGGGAGGCTGTATATGTAGGGGTGCTTTGTAGTCTTCTTTCTCTTCCACCACTCTGCATTCTGTCCTGTTGAGGAAGAGGCAGCTGTTTCCCCAGCAGTCTGTCCGAGAAAGCAAGATGGAAGTAGATGCCTGCATCAGAGGGGCTGGACATGTTTGGATCATCATATACTCCCCTCTTATGCCACACATCGTTTCCCTATACCCTCTCTTGTGTTTCATAAATAGCATCTGTATGGATGGGGAAATGTAAGAATCAATGGTTTGTCTGGGCCTGGTGGATGTGCATGTCTGTGTGCTCATGCACGCGCGCGCGCCAGTCCTAGAGAGATGCAGCAGCTGCAGTGTGAGCACTGGAACAAAAAAGGAGCAATGCTATTTTGGGTCTGTAGACCGAAGGCTGACTGATGGATCAGATCTGTGGCATTGCTGTGGATTGGAGGGTGATGGATGGTTCATAAGCTGATTGATGCTCTTTTGTTATCTCTGCACTACCTCACTGATGGCCTTTTTAGGGAGGGTTTCCATCAGAAACGCCTTTTCTGCCATTCATTGACTACAAACAAGGACACACACACACATACCAGATAGGTACCTCTGTCTGATGGCTTCAACATGGATGTGTGTAGCAGTTTCATGGCGGCCCTAGTGACAGGGAGATTTACAACATCTCGTCACCTGACTTGGGGATCGGAGTGGGGGTCGGGGCCGGTCCTATGAAAGCTAAGCTATTCTGCTGCCGATTCTCCCACAGCTATCACTGTTGTAGGAGGATGGAGACACTGGTGATGAATACGTTTGGGTTTGTCTCGCCATAACCTCTCCTTGTGCAGATTGTGGTTTCAGAGCTGAAGGGAGAGGTACCTCTCCAAGAGCAGTCATCCTCCAGTTAGTGAGGCACCTGCTGGGAAACTTTTTGTCTATCCAGTCGTGTGGAATAGGGATGGTAGGGAGTCATGTCAGTCATTAAGGGATGAGACATGATCGCAAAGGCAAACTGGGGGATGGGAAGTTGAACCTGCTACTCCTATGACCATTGATGTGTTATATCATGTACATTTGATAGATGCCCTTCCACATCACTAATCTATGTCCTGACATCTACCCTAATTCCTCCTTCATTGTGCCCTTTAAGGGGTTTGCTATATGATTGCATTTTTTCATGTTAGGTTGTTAAATCCAAAACTAAATATCCACTTCTATGTCCCCCTTTCAGTGCAAAAACATAATTTGATGATTTTATATAGAATTTCTCACTGGAATTCTTTGTTAGTGCGTAAACTAGTTTGTGCTACTACAGTATTGGGTTTGGCTTAAAAAAAAATAGATACTAGCCCTACAGTGTGTTTCTAATGTAACAGCACAAATAAGAGACTAATCAGAGAGATGTTGCGATACGCCCTATATCTCCGTATTATGATATGTCTATGTAGGTGCTGGTTGGAGGTAGTAGTACCTCCAACCCTGCTCTGTGTAGGATACACCTCATGAAAATTCAATATTTGCAAGGAAAGCTCGTAGACAGCACCAATTCCCTGCAAAATGGTGGAAATATTTTAGGTCTGATATACTGTACATGTGCGTTCTGTATTACCAAAACGTATTGTTTACAGTGTAAACTTAAACAGTGCAGGCAAAACCCAAGCTTTTTTTATGTTTTCACAATTAGTGCTTGTTGCCAGCGAGCACCAGCAATCTATTATTTTGATTTCTATTCGTATAGTTTACTCACATTAAGTAGATATATTATTTAAATCATTGTTCTGCCAAACATTGTAACTGCTGATGCTATGCATACGATGAGTATGTATTTTAACCTGTTAAAATTAATGTACCCTCCGTCATCCACGCCATGTGATCCTCAAACCAATTGTATGACATTTGAATGCCCTGTTCAGTTCATTATGTGTTGGATTTGTTCAGGGACTTCAGGGCTTTTGGCTGGCTCGGAGCTAATATTAGCATGACTCCCTCTGCTAACATTAGCTACTAAACTTGCCAATTCCTGGGGTGATAACATTTGCTGTGTGTGATTAAGTTTGTTGTGCTGAGCGCTTTCAAGGTTGAAGGGATGCCTTATTTTGTCCTTACTGGTTTAATAAATTGGGAGCTTTGGGTTTCTGGTTTACTTGTAGGATGTTTAGAGCCGTGGTAGCTCATGCTTGGTGTGTGTATAGGGCGCATGCGCGAAGCAGCCTTAAGTGAGGCTTTTCAGCCGATTGCAAATTTCATCAAAGTAGGCCTCCCGGCTAGTTCTGTTAGAAAGGTGTCAAAGCTGTTTTGGCAGTAAAGGCAAGACCTGCAAATCATTGGACAGATGTTTTTTGTCATGGTTATTGCCATGGCAACTCCTCTTTTGATGGTTACATATTTGTGATTATTGCAATATATGGATTGATCGAAGGATACGTCATTTTTTCCATCAAATAAGGTTTTAATTTCTGCTCAAAATATGAAATATATTATTGTAGCATAATCTGCTAAGCAGTTATTTTGTGCCATTTAGTAAAAAGTATTTTTGAGGATGGTTAAATGTAGTTTTATTTGAGTTTTTGAAATGAGCTCAGAATGAACTTTTAAATATCTAATCTACAACCTTATATTTACATAATGGTTCCCCCCATTTTATTTACCATAGCTATAGAATATAAATGATCATAGCAGAACCTCTTTTCCACACTGATGTAATTTGAAACGTTTTTTTTTCAGTATCTCTGGCTTGATGTTTGCATGTCTTAGTGTGCAGTTCTGGGCTTCCCCATGTTTTCCACTGGCTGGTGTAACCTAACACACACAGCTTCTCTTACCTCACTTAGCTAACAAAAGCAGCGGACACAGGACCTCATCTTGGCATGTAGCCTACTCACTGTGCTGCCTGAAATATGATAGTAGGATATGCAGCACACAAAAATTAGCCTCCATCTGTTGAGGACTTTGTCTGGATGAGTTATCCTGAGTTTGTCCAGAGTAGTTATCGGTTAGGAGCAGTGTTAGCTGTGTGTTGCTGTTGCCTCATGTGGGGCATTTGTGTGTGTGTTTAAGGACATAGTTGTCTTAAGCGGAGCTATAGTCTTGCGGTAGGTGTGGCAGGGCTGCAGTCTGTGTGTTGTGGATTAACATGTAGGATTTGAAGCCATCTGGCCATTTGTCTCAGAAAGGGGAGGGAGAGTAAGTGAGAGAGATGGATGGTGGGAGACAGTTAGAGAGAGTGGAACCGAGGAAACACTCACACACTGACACATTGACACAGCTCCCTCCCTAATCTCTTTACTTGATGTCTATTGCTACTTAGAATAACGTTGTGTGTCTATGTTTTCCTTCCCTCTGCATGTGTTTATGTCCCTGTGTGTTAGTTTGTGTATCAGACACAAATTGCAAATTTGACTTGAAGAGAGTCAGAGGAATGTTTTGGCAGGAAGAAAGAAGTGTTAAAGCCTCTACGTTTGGGGGAATGGAGATTATATAAAATGAATGGATAAAAATGTTGCAGAAGAGGGGTATGACTCGGGTGATTTAGGGGATTAATACATTTCACCGGATCAAGAGTTTTTAGAGTTGCATTCGGGCATCTGAACTTGAATTTGAAGAGGAAGAATGATTCCCCTGATTGCCCTCTTGTGGATTTCCTGGCTGTTTCCTGAAAGGAACCCTTCAGATATGCTCCTGCCGCAATATCTATTTGGCCTTTACATATAAATCACTGGCCTAATTTGATGTTGGTTCCCCTTTGGCGGCCAAAAGAACACTGAGATGAACTGTGTGTTGTGACACATCTCTGTCAGATCCAACCTTAACTTATTTAGCAGATTGTGCTACTTATGTGGGATGTGATAACACAAGCTTGCCTTGTGCATCAATGAACCTGTCACCCCTTCATCAGTTTTCCTCCTTCAGTCTGGGATAACCGAATAAGACCTTTGGGTTTTGAGATTCTCTGACCCAGTCATCGAACCATATGCTCTTGTCAAGGTCAACGAAATCCTTACGTTTGACAAATCGTACACTTGATGTCTACTATATCCCACCCGCTCACAGGTGTCAATGTAACAATGGTCTGTATTTAAAACCAAAAGATTCAGGCAACGTTGCCACTATTTATCTTTGCCACCAAATAGCCTATAAGGAATTTATTTATTTTTTCTCAGCTGCATGGAGCTGCGTGTTCAAAACACACTGTCTCTCAGTTGGATGTAATGGTAAGTTTGTTTATGCAAAACCAGAATTTGGTTATACATACATTTGACATGTTCAACATGTTCAACATGTAGTGTTTTTCTTAATAAAAGAACTACTATCACTGCGTGTAAAAATTCTCTCTTCCATACCTCACTTCGGTAAAACTGCCTAAGTCTAAGTGTCAAAACTATTTAAAACATATATGTGAAGATTAAAATTGATCATTGTGCAATTACATGTTCCCTGATTGTGTTTAGGTCATTATTACAGCTACATTAATTTGTATGTTGGACATGTTATAACTACTTTATCAACAGTAGGGTAGTAAAATATACATCAGTGCTTCATATTTTATATGATCAAGTCATGTTTTCAGTTTTGCTGCTCTGTGAGAACCCCGTACCCCTAAAAAGTTTTCATAAACTCGGAAAACAGACAAATATTAGATATTCTCAACTCATTAAGGAATCCTTGAGTTTATCACTAATTTTCAATATCCATATCTGGAGATGCATGGGTTTCGCTTGACTGAAAAAGTTAAAAAATATATATATTAAGTTATGACATATTAGGTAATGTAAAATCAAAACACAAATACTTCAAATTGTTCTTCAATACAGTAAATATACTTTAACATTTACATTCGACTACTTTGTGCAGCATAGAGTCATTTAAATTTATTTATTTTAAATTTAATTTAAAAAAAGGACTTAAAACTTTCCTTTTTAGCAGAACCTATAACTGTAATTAACATTAATGCTTTTGGTCATGTTTTTATATAGTTATTATTTTATTTTTTATATGCTTTTGCTTTGTAGCACTTTGAGATTTGATCCAAATGTAAAGTGCATTATAAATTAAATGTATTATTATTATTATTATTATTATTTATGGTTATAAAACTTAACGACAAACAAAGCCGTGGCGGAACAACCCCAAAAGTGTTCGGCACAATGACCTTAATCACACACTTCAAATTTAATCACCTAAGGAACATAGAAAGTTTAGAAGCTAACGTCGGCGAGTTAGCTAAAGCTAGCTGGAGCTCAGAACCAATCAAGTGCCCTTAAGTCCTTGAACAAAGCCAACATATGCCATATAAAGGACTGAACAGTGCATACAAGGTTTTATGGTCACTTCAAAATGTCATACAACTGGTTTGGGAAACGCACGACGATAAGGACAGAGGGTACATTCATTTCAACAGTTCAGAATAAAAGCACATTACACAAGGCCAAACAGCCTCATCACTTTCACTTTCCATGGAACATAACATGAAGGCTCCATCTAATATCAAAATTGTTTAAAGTATTCAAGGTTTTGGATATTCCAGTGGTCCAAGATACATATTTAGTAACTCTATTTGATCCTGATTCTGACATTGTTTTCTGTAAATGTCCACTAATAAATGCCAGCAGTCTGTGTTTCAGTCCTGAGTTTGTGGCAGTCCATATGTGCAATTACTGAATTTTTGAATTCATGCTTATGAATAAAAAAAATAAAAAAATCTTTTGAATGAATGATGGACTTTGTGATGTGATTTAAAATGTCAGGAAAAAACTGAAAAGCTATCATAATATGTTAGTATAATAAATGGTCTGTCAGCCAGGAAATTCCTATTCAAATAAACATTTGCATAAATGTGCTTCGAATAAAATGAGGCCTTCCTGTCAAGACGGACGATTGTAGTGAATGATCATTTGGAATCTATGAATGCATTTTAGCATCTAGTTCTTCTTCTTGCATGTTTCTCTACATCACTGAACAACCTTTAAGATTTTTTAAGTTCTACGTTGTCATTGTTTTGATGTCTGTGCCTCCCTTTTCACAAGGAAAATGCAGACCATCATCCACTGCATATTTAAGCCTTTAATGTTTTCAGCAGGAAAAAAAAATGGAAAAATTATTTCTTTGCATATTATTTGTATATTATTTTGAGCGTTTGTTAATTTTCTATCTTAGACACTCTAAACGTACCATAGAATGACTAATTGTTGGTCAAGCATGTTGTTAAATGGTAAAGAAATAGTCAGTTTTAATTAGATTAGCTCAACCTTTTCGTGAAGCGTGTTTAAAGAAAACTATTCAACACTTATTTGACTTGACTTATCAAGTTGCATAATTTAGTAAGTCCTCACATGGTATAATATGCCGAACAGTCCTAGTTATCGACCCTCTCAACAGCCATGGTTAATGCCTCCTCCTCGGTGGCCCCTTTGATTGGGCCCAAAGGCTCCATCCTTGGCCCGTTACTCTTTAGCATATACATGCTCTCACTGGGTCATATTATAAACAGGAATCAGAAATGATTCATTAAAATGTGCTAATCCAAACAGCAGAAAATTAAAGAGTAAATATAACTTCTAATTGTCACAAACCATTTGCCCGATTAGGTTACATCATGTAAATAAAACAAATAAAAGTTCCTCAAGTGAGACAGCGTGCAGGAATTATTCTTACAAGAGAGAAGATTTCCTCAAAACAGAAAATAAGTAGTTTTGATGAGATGTTAGAAAATGCAGCTTATTTTTTCAAGTTTTTAAATTATATATTGTCCTCTTGACAGGGCTACCGTACACCAGATTTTATTTTTTGCATGTTTTTCATTTTATGTTGTTTACTTTTGCTGCTGAGGTAAAGATGAAATATGAAAATTTTACCTGACTGGTTGTGTGTGTGTGAGTGTGTGTGTGTGTGTTTAGAAAGGAAAGAGCGGCACTTGGGGGGAAGGATAGAGTTCATCCCAAACTAAATATTAAATGACATAGCGAGCTCTCCAGCCTCCCAATGGGGGGCTTGGGAAAGGATCATGCCTGGTAAAATGAGATTCACGGTGGTTTGAAGGCTGCGTTGAATAAATGGGTTTTGAGTGTAGACTGTTTTTTTTTTTTTTGCTTTCTCATTGTAATCACCACCTGTGATCACAATGTTAGTTAAAAGTATGACAGGCAAGGTACCCCCTGTCAAGTATGACAGGGGTTTGCTGCTTAACAGACTTGCTATAATTGACGGAAACAAAATATAAATATGTTTTTATTGGACTGTAGAACATCATAATGTCTACGTAAACAGATTGAATTGTTTTTCTATTTCTGTTTTCAATGAGTATGATCACCTGACTCATGAAAACGTTGAACGGTCAACAGGTGAGGTCTGTCCAGTTCATCCATGGAATTGAACTTGACAGGCTACAAATGGCAGCCAGTGCTTGAGTGATCACTCGCCGAGTGGAGAGAAAGGGCACTGCGCTCTCGATCCATGATCCCTGGAAGTGGGGAGTTTCAGGTGGGGACCCGGGGTACTTTCCCTTCGCCTGAATGTTTTCTAAGCCGACTCACTTTGCACCACCACAGCGGAAATGTGACTGGTTGAGAACAAGCACTCCACACTGTTCGGCTGTTGGTCGTCTGCCGAGTTGAATCCCCTGGGCGGACCCCCCTCCATTTAAATGGTTTTCTTGTGCTAAATAATATGCACAAGAGTGAAAATTGAGCGGGGTTATCAAACTGGACATGACTAAAGAGTTAGTGAGATTTAGATGTTATGGTAGGTAGGTTTGGCCAACTTTTTACTCGAAAAATCAGCTGTATCCAATTGTTTTCAATCCTTGAGCTCGCTAAGCTAACTGGCTGCTGTGAATTTGGTTTCTGTTGATGTATTTGATTATTTAATAGCAACAATTTTGAAGGTATTTCCATATTTGCACATGACAACTACGGTTTACTTAGAAAAAGATTGTTAGGATAATTTATTGTTTAATAATAAACATTAATTCCAGGTACGCCGATCTGAACCCAGTTCCATATAGACCCGGTTTGTAATAAACAAGGAAAATATTACTATTCAGAATAATGCTTGAAAATATTTCTTTGATAACAATAACCATCATGTCTCAATGCTTAGTCACAAAATTCTAAGTATTTTTATATAACAATTTCTGGGTTATTCTCTTTAAAATTAGGAAAGATAATGTTATGATTCTAAGGGGATGCCCATAAGAAATTCCAGGACCCACTCCTCCACCTATATTCTCACCAAAATCTATTGGGTTCTGGTTCTGGTTGATGCCCCAACCTTCTACAATGTTTCATGAAATAACTTCATTCATTTTTCCTTTACTCCTGCAAATCAAACAGACCCGTTAAAACACATAACGCATAACCTAAATGGCTGAGGGAATTGGATAATATTTCCTTTTAAATATTGCGACATGTTTGAGCAAGTTGGGTTTTTATCTTGTAACCATTTCGTACATTTAAATGGAGCTCCTTTTAAAATGTTCAACTACAGCACCAAAGTCCACCTGTACTCCACCCCCCCTTCATTTGAAGTCACAGGGCGACTGCATCTACACCGTGACCATGGCTACGTTCACTCTGCAGGCAAAAGTGGCCCAAATCGGACATTTGCCTTTTGACTTTTTTTCAAATCAGACCCTGGCCCACTTTCCTATGTGATCCTTAATCGGATACATATCTGATGTTTTTCAACGCGTACTCTGTCTGAACAGTCATGTTGCATTTAATCCGACTTTTACGTCATTGAAGTGAGACAATCGTCACAATTCTGTGCCAGAGGAGGCGGGAAGCGGCAGGATTAAATGTAAACAGTGGACGAAAAAAACATGGCAGACACTGTTGATGGAGCGTGTCAGTGGAAAGAAAGCCCTTTATCACTTGGTCATAATTTTGTCCGCTCCGATTGCAAAAACAACTTCAAAATTGATAACACACGCTGACAAGTGTAACATACATATTTACGTCCGTGTGACGTCACGTCTTCTTCTGCCCATGCGGGTCACTTCAGAGCCGTAGACTGTTCACACTTGAGTCTGATGGTGGTCGCATTTAAATTATAATGTGAACAACCACGCAAAAAAATCGGATCCCAGCAAAAAAAGAGAGAATTGGGCATCAAGACCTGCAGTGTAAACGTGGCCTTAGTGTGATTTTTTTTCTGACATTGAGAGGCCAATCATGAGAGACGGGCGCATTTGTGGAATATTCCATGTTGGCGTGTCTCTCATGCAGTGTTAGTTGTCTCCGCAGGTTTCTTTGTGTGAATAGGTTTTCTAGAGGGACGTTTTCTTCCGATGCTCTTGTCAAAAGTACGAAAAGGACAACTTTTCTGATGAAGTGCTCCCACTCTCCAGTTGCCACTAAAAGTACCATATGTAAACCACTAAACTAAGGAGGTAAAATTGCTTAACTGCAGCTCTGGAGTGCCTGCCCTTCGTCCTCATCCTTTGGGTGTCCTCTAGCTGTCCATCCCATCCAAGTAATAAGCATCCTTCAAAGAAACACAGCCAAAGTCCAACGGAGAGTGAATTCTAATCAGTGGCACGCAGAGCCTCCACCTGAATTAATATTTTATGGGAGAGAAATGTGAAAACATCCCCAGCAATATCTGGGTGGAGATAGTGTGTCTCCACACACCATCTTTGAGGATGTATTATTTTAGACATTCAAACATTGCAGTTCAAAAACTACATCAAACCAAGTAGAGTAAGGTTTGGTTTCATACCCAATATATGATGTTGAGAGACTGGCCTGTGTGTGATCAGAACGAGGAGCCGCTTGTTTCGAGGACAGGACATTCACTCACTGACTGCTTACCATCCTGTCAATCTATAGTTAATAGGTCAGTGTTTTACACAAGTGAAGAATCAGTAATGTCTGGGCTTCATTAATATTCCATGTTTTGCTGACCGCTCAGCAGAGCTGCTGCTGGCAGTCAGGTGATTAGCCAAATCACCATCAGCCAGTAAGACATTTGCAATTCTTTAAACTAGTCACTTTTGATTTCCAGTCATATACTTCAGCTTACAGCTCAGATTCATACAGCTGCCAGATATTGAAATGACCAAAACCAGACGGTGTTGTGTTTTTCAGCTACATAGCTCGCCCAAACTGCTCTCCAATAGCAGTTTTACTGACTTTGTCATATTCATGTGCTATACCTTCAGTGTTTCCTTTAAGTGTATGTAAATAGCCACATAATAATCATTAAGGAGGTATTTTCAGTTATATATTCAAGGTTGAACATTTTGTCACATGCTGTTTATTAGATTTGCATCTATTGATTGTTTCCACTGTATTTGCTGACCAAATAGTGACCTGATTGATTAGATCATAATTGCTGTTGTCGGGTCTTGCTGGTGCAAATGAGCACATACACATAGTGAATCCACTTCTGTGCATGACTGTGGCATACTGTAGCTGGCAAGAATGTGTTCAGAAGATAATGTTGATGGATCAACACAGGCATCAGTTACAGGGGCATCGGTCCCAATGCCGCTGTAGAAGTAGAAGAAGAAGAAGAAGAAGAAATTTAATATGTTTTACAATGCAGAACAAATCGAGACCAGGTGCTCATACAGGGCTGTGAAAAAGTATTTACACCCCCTTGTTTCTGTGCAATTTTTTTCCCCTCATACTTAACCTGGTTTAATCTTTATATAAAATCTAACATAAAACGGTTTTGAAGGATTATTGCATTTACTGAAGTTGATTATGAGTTTATTTTCTGATACCAACTGGGTCTGCTTAAAAAAAATAATTTGCCCCCACTAACTAAACCCCAAAAATGACCAGACAGCGGTAATTAGTTGCAGCTGGACTAGACACACCCAGACCTGATTAAAATGAGCTCTGTTGACTCACATCATCACAAGTGACATCATTTTCAGAAGCATAAAGGTGGTTCCTAGGTTTCAGCAGCAGACTATGCCAATAAAACATCAAAGGAACTGCAGCCCTCTCTTATTTCTATTAAGGTCTGTGTTTATTGTGCCACCAGTTCAAAGACAATGGACTGAAATGAGATCTATTGGAGTGTGGCGGGGTGAAAGCCACTAGTAACCTGAATAGCATTAGGGCTAATCTTTCGACAAATGCCTCAGAAGGTGGACTGCATAGAAGACAGGGGTACTGTTCCACATGTCAAGCATGTAGGTCAAAGTGCTATATTGTGCTGATGCGTTCCTTCTTCAGGGCCAGTAGGCCTTGCAATCATTGAGAGAAACTTGAATTCTACTCTTTGAAAATTCTCATTGATAATTTCAGGTCGTCGTCAGAGTTGAAGCACAAGCACAACTGTGTGTGATCTCAAGCAGAAGAGTAGGTCCGCCTCTGATTGGCTCCAGAGGAATAGAATTGAAGGGTGGCTAAAAAAAGTCAGGTCACAAACCTGCCTTTGTTGCTACACTAAGGCGGTTCACAGTTTATCAGGAGATATTGATACACACAAAAATAGGAGAAATCAGGTGGGGGTCCAATACTTTTTCATGGCACTGTGTGAAAGGGTTAATATGTGCTATTTTTTTTATCAGTTGAATGCTTATTGATTCATTTAAAAAGTGTCAGTGATTATTTTTATGCCGTCAGTAGCAGTTTAGCAAAAGAGCTAGCTTGTCTTAGTTTGTTTTAGTTTTTGTACTAATATTGGAAATGAAATTATATGAATTTCAAAGCCATTGTTTTGTATCAAGGTGAAAATAAAAACCTCAGGTGTTTTTTTTCTATCCTGCTAGTAAAATACTGAAGTGATAAAGCTCTTGAGCTAAATATTCTACAAAGTCTTGTTGTGGGTGTCGTGGGGGTGCTTTTTCCCCCACTCAGGCGTGATAGCCACATGATCAGTGACAACCTTTTGCTTTTGCATTGGAATATTGTGAAATGACTTTGTAAACATCAGAGTTTTTCTAAGTTTTGTTGTTACGGACACGCCTAAACCCGTTTGCGTCTTTTATCATGACTCACCCAGGATGGTAGAAATTAACTGCCAACAGAGTAACCTCAACCACAAGTTTTATCTCATGACATGTTGTAAACAAAGCTAAAACATTATCCTAAAGATTGCACCAGTACATTAAGATCATAGAATATTTCTAGGTGGCTGTTATACACAAATGTTGGGAGCTCTGCTGTTAAGCTGGATCAGCATGCAACTTTCATCTGGATAGTCAACCAACCTGTCAGGAGTTACCTGTTTTGGGACACTCTAGTTTCAAGTACAATCGGTTACATCGATGTAATCTCAGCCTGAAAAAGAGGTGCAGTGATTGCTTTATCTTCACTGTTCTCTGCTAAGGTAAAACTAGACCTATGCTGTCGCCCCCGACAGCAAAGGTATATCCCGGAAAGGCCCCAATTTTCCCATGTGGTAAAAACTATCTTCCCGATTGAACTCCCCAAATTAAATGTGAAGTTATGTCCAAAACACAGTGTTTTCATAAGGAAAGCTACCCTTATGAGTAAAATGTGGACTTTTAGAGTAATTGGATCACAATTTTTGAATGATTCCTGGAAGATTATTATTTTTAGCCGTGAACATTTTTTTGCCATTTGATATTCCACAATATCTGAAAATCTTAATAGTTTTAATAATTCGGACTTAAACAATAAAGAGTTAGTGTGTTCCAAAAATATCCGATGTTGTGAATGACCTGTATTGCTCTTTTTTCGAGATTTAAATATAGAGTACTTTTGTAGTTGTTGCCCCATATCTACGCACAGTAATTTAGATATGGTCAAACTAGAGAACGGTAGAGAGTGTGGGAGGTTTCCTATTCAGAACCTGCCTTGCTTTGTTTGTTATAGAAATACTTTTTGACAGTTAGGTTTGTACATGTTTAAAGTGTGATTTCCAGCTGATTCTTCCATCTATAGTAACTCCAAGACCTCCTTTGTTTCCCATCTGCACCGACCAAATAACATTGTTTTCATTTCGTATAGGTTTAATGATAATTTATTTTGATCAATCCATATTTTTAACTTGCTAATATTTTTAGGGACATCTTCCAGTAATTGTTTTAAATGATCCCCTGAACAAAATAATATCTGTTTTATCTGCAAACTATACTAACTGCAACATTTTAAACAACTGCATATACGATTTGGTGGGTTTACATGGACAGCCTAATTCCGATTAGATTTGGAAAAGACGTCTAATCGGAAAGAAAATGCTGCATGTATACACTCCTTTATCGAATGGAAAGAACCATTCCGAACAAAATCTCAATCATTTGCAGGGAGGTAGTCAAAATCCTTTCAAAAAGCCTTTCCGATAGCCAGTCGCTGCATGTAAACGCTGTATCGGAAAGCTTTCTTTTTGATCTGTGCTTGCCCAGCGACGTGACGTAATGCTCCTGCTAAGGTTTTTTCATTACGCATTTGAAATTTCAAAACAGTACCGGCCTGTATCGGAGATTGATGTACTCATTACAACTTTGAAAGAGTTGAACATAGTTGAACGGTTAGATGGATGACAAGTCACTTCCACGCATTCCTTCTTTGTTGTATTTTTCTTCTGGGAGCATGTTGGCGGTCGGCACCCAGCTCATAGAAGCATTATCTCTACCTAATGAAATGGAGTATGGATCATCTGCACATGTCAGAAAACTTTTTCTGATTAGATGAGATGATGCATGTAATCACTACGTCGAAAAAGATCACAAGTCTGGTAAAAAGGCAACCGACATTGCAATTTGGAGATGGTTTAATTTGGATAGGAGAAAAGTGGCCCATGTAAAGCCACATGAGGAACAGTATAAAACGTTTTGGGCCCAACAGGGACCCCTGGAGGAAACCACAGGCTATGTCCAAAGATGTAGAGCAGGAATAACCAAATTTCTTAAACTGTTGTCTCTTATCTATATAGCTTTTAACCCAGTCTAATACTATTCCTCTGATCCTCTTTCCATGATAACAGAGGAATAGTAAGGTGTGAGGTACAAGAGTTTAAAATTCATATGCACCAATGCTGGACAAAAACGGAGTAAAAACTAGAAGGTAGTGGCTGAAAAATAGTGTTTTTCAATAAACTCTCCCCCTAGGGGTATATGTATGGATAAACATATATCAATCTATAGATATATCTATATAGATATATATCTATATCTATAGATATGTATGTATGTATGTGTATATATATATTTGTATGTGATATATGTATATATACATATATATGTATATATGTATGTGATATATGTATATATGTATATATATGGAGGTATATGTATATACATGTGTATATATGTATATATATGTATATATTAGCAAATCTGAATAATACCTAATTATGATATTCAAAGTATCACATCTGTAAGCAGATTTGAATCCTGATTGTTTCTAGACCTTCAGCCATTATTGCTAAAATAGGATTTCTCATATAACGATGCCGAACTTTGCAGAGGCTCTGAAAATACAACACTTTGAAACTATAACTAAGGGTCACGTGTAAGAATTAGATCTGTCCAAACCATCCAAACAGGAAATAAAGTCCTCTCACACACATACTTACTTGTACATCTCTGTCCCAATTAGAGTATTGTGAGTTATGTCAGATGTTTGCTCAATAGCACACTTTTTTTAATCATATTTGTAAATTGACTGCTGTGATGCTGAATGGTAAATCCAAATAAACCAAAATCTAATAGTGAATGGATTGATTCATTTATTTATCAAGTTGTTGTATCATTATAGATTCTGTATTGTTGATTTTGATTGGAAACAACCTTAACAAACGGTTATATCTGGGTGTGAAAATTTCTGTAGCAAAATTCAGATTTTTCCCAGACAAAAGGGAGCATAAACTGTAGGGTTACCCTTGTTGATCCGCTGGTCCGGCCTTTTGACTTGTCTGTCCATATGTAACATGGAATATTTTATTCACAGGGGCCTTAAAGATGTGCATCCCATACTTGATTCCTTCAATTTGCTTATTTATACATATTGAGGCACAGTTTAACTCTCATGTCAGCTCTCTCACGTTCTACTATGATAGAGCTAAGGGTGTATCCACCTCAGCACACATTGAGTTTTTCCAGTATAAGGCCATCTGTTTTGACACAAATGTTCTGGTTTTACACACTGTGTTATTGAAATTGAAAATAGATCTAATCAAATAACAAGAATTTCACATTTGTTTCTAATATACTGCCATTGCTAAACAGTGAACACCCAAGTCAACCACTATTATATTTGAAAATAAGTAAAAACAAAACAGTATTTCCCAGTTTAACCCTTTAATATTATTCTATTCCGTACACTTACTGGGGCTAAGAGTTAGTAAAAATAAAGGTTATTCTATGGTGATTCAGAGAGAATGTAAAAGCTTATTCAAATGCCTCTGATGCTTCCATTTTTAACACTGAGTCCTTCTCTCCTTTTCTCCCTCACAGGACATTGTGAGTGCTACTAAAAATGTCTGATAGTGTCGATATTGAAGAGAAACCACCAGCCCCCCCTTTGAGAATGAACAGTAGTTCCAGAGACTCTTCATCATCGAATCACGCCTCTAAACCACTTCCGATGGCTCCTGAAGAGAAAAACAAGAAAGTCCGCCTGCGCTCCATTTTCCCTGGGGGAGACAAGAGTGAGCATTCTTCAACACATCACCCCTCTGCTCAATCTCACACAGCATCACTAGATTCATGCATATATATAATACTGAAATTATTATTTTTTGTCCTCTCCTATAGCAAACAAGAAGAAAGAGAAGGAACGTCCTGAGATATCCCTACCCTCTGACTTTGAACACACCATTCATGTGGGCTTTGATGCTGTAACAGGAGAATTCACAGTGAGTATCTTTTACAGGAGCGACGAGTTTCCAAAAGTCTCACAGTCCCAGGCACACATCTCTGAAATAACATTCTTTTTCTTGATAGAGTCAACCAATAACATATTTTACTTCATGTGAAGTTGGTAATACAAATGACGTAAATAGAAATAAACCTATCCTGTCTGTTAGGTACCGCCTTCAGTGTTTGAATGTGATGTTTGTGTCTCATGATGAAAGTTTTTCCTTCTTTTAGTTTCTCCCTTTAATATTCAACACTTAGCCTGATCAGAGTTTTTTTCGGGTTGTTCCTAGAAGTGTGTCAATTATTGTTTCAACTTTGTGCCAAATTCGAAAATGTTGTTCCTTAAAGCACATAATAGAATTCCAGAAGGCCCTCAGTGTTGCACTTACATCTACAAGGCTCCAACAGATCCTTATAAACGAATTAAACCTCAATCCATACTCAAGTGAGAGATGTACACCATCACAATGGCTGCCCTCAATGTTCTTGAAACATTACTGAATGTGAGAGAAAGTCAGGGATCCGCACCTTTACATGGATCGGCTCAAAGGTTCAGCTGTTCCATCTCTGGCAAAATTCCCCACTCTTTCAGTCATCCTGAATCTGTTGAGTAATTGATTAACAAAAAAGCTGGAAAGATTCGCAAATGCTTTCTTTGTGTTGCAATTTAAAAAAAAACAAAAAACTTTATCCTGGCCCTCTATCCAGATCCCCCCTAAAACATCAATGGGTTTCTTCCTGGCAGTGTGCCCAATACTTCAACCAAGCTTTATAAAAATTCATTCGGAGGTTCATGTGTGATATATGGAAATATTGGAGTGAAATGAAAAGGCCCCAGGTCGCAATGAATAGAAAAGCAAAAGATAAACTAGATCTGCAGGTTTATCTGGATCCAATTCCAAATTGAATGGGTTGTTCTCTGCCATATCTACAAGAATCACACCCGTAAGTGTCATGAAAACCAATTAAACATTTTTGTGTACTCCTGCTCACAGATAAACGGACACCAATGAATGCTGCTGTCTGATGATGGTTCATTGCGTCATATTGCTTGTATTAAAAAATGCCATTTGGCTTAAATTACTCACCTGATAATCTTTATTTTACAAAATTAAATGTTTATTATTGTAAAGAAAATAATGGACGGGCCAACAACAAAATCATCCCGTCCCTTTATAACTTCTGTTATGCTATATGTCGTCCGGTCTGTTTGAATTCCAAATGAACAGCATGACATCATTAACAAACACTTCCTCATTCATGTTATAAGTGGTCTGCCTTTGACACATGAAACCACTTTCACCAAACCTCTCTGAATTCCTTCTTTCTTGGAGGGAAGAATATGTTACTGTTCATAATCATACCCAAAAAAGTTTGCATAATATCTAGATTGACATTTTAATGAATAAATATATTCACTGTCTTGCTGCCGCTAACAGATATGTGTCATATCTACTGCTTGGCTGTGAAATATGAGGCTACTGTTAGCAGCCAGTTAGCCTAGCTTAGCATAAAGGCTTGGAGCGAGATGGAACAGTTAGATAATCTCTGTCTACCAGCATCTCTAAAGCTCACTTATTACATTTTGCTATTTTGTATTTTAATCAATTTACTAAAATCAGCCATAACATTAAAACCACTTTTGTACCACTTTTTGCTATTGTGTAGGTCAAATTTTTTGCCGTTTTTAGTTCTGCGATGCCCGCTGTCTTCATACATCTCTCAGAACCAGCATTAACTTTTTCAGGAATTTGGGCTTGAGTTGCCCCTCTGTGGGATCTGACAACATTGGCTAGTCATTGCTCCCCAGTGTGAAAGGCGCTACAGATGCTAAGTTCTGCAGGCGAAAACACCCAACAAGACCTGCGGTTTTGGAGACGCTCCATCCCTGTGGTCTACCAACACACTTTTGCCCTTGTTAAAGTTATTCAGATCACTCTTCTTTCCCATTTTCCCTGCTTCGAACTAATCAACTTCAAGCACAAAATGTTCACTTGCTGCCTAATAAAGTAAATCCAACCTGACTACACGCACCATTGCCACAAAATAATCTGTTATTAATGTCCCCTCATAGCTATAATGATGTGGCTGAGCAGTATCTATGTCTGTGTCTACGTCAAGCAGAGCTGGCTGACTGTCAGATTATAGCCATTTAGCTTGACTTTGCAGGAAGACTTGAAGTAAAGGGTAACAACTAGATTAGCTCTGTCCTCAAGAATCCCCGAAACCCAAAAAATTACACTGTTTTTTTAAAATTCTTACAAAATCTAAACAGATCAAGTAAATGTTAGGTTGAACTACTAAGAAGAGAATAAATTAGCGTAGCCTACATTCCAAAACGCCGCTCAAATCCTGAGTTCTTTTCAAATTTCTCTGAGTTACTTACTCCAAGAAAACCGTGCTAGAAATTATATTAAAACATTTTACTACATTAAGATCAAACTTTAACTAGCTGTCAAATATATTTTGAGGTGTTATTAAAAACGATTTCTCTAAACAGTTTAGTAAAGTTCACGGAGACGTAGGTTTGCTTGTTTGACAGGCGTTTCAACCTAATGACCTTCATCTGTAGGCAACCATTTTTTGGTTGAGCTACTTTTTCTTGCTGTTTGAAGGACTTTTTTTTTTTTAACCTATCCAAGCTCTTTACTGAAATTTAAATGTTGCAATCCACTTTCAAATTTGTCTGTCTGTTTGTGCAGGGTATCCCAGAGCAATGGGCACGCCTCTTACAGACCTCGAACATCACCAAGCTGGAGCAGAAGAAGAACCCTCAGGCCGTGTTGGATGTCTTAAAGTTCTACGACTCCAAAGAGACTGTGAACAACCAGAAATACATGAGCTTCACCTCGGGAGGTAGGCATTCTCAAAATAGAAGAGAGAATAAAATAAAAGCCACCAATATGAAGAAATATATCAGATTTGTTGTCATGGAAACACAAAAGCTTTTAACTATGCTGTTAAATAATAATAAATAAATCTCCGAACATATATATGTGCCTTTCTGTTTCAGACAAGTCCGCTCATGGGTATATAGCCGCAAACACTCTGGTGAGTTCTTTTATATTCAAACTTACTTAAATTTGTTTTTTTAAGTATCAATAACATGTTTATTCATTGTATGTAATTATTAATAAATTATAAAGTAAAAGTAAGTACAAGTACAACTCAGCACAATCTCTAGCAAGCTCTCTCTGGCATATTACATTGCTTTGGGAATATGATATGCTACTTTAATCAAAGTATCATATCGCTGGATTTAACAGGTAAGTCTAAATACAATGAGGCTTCATTGCATCGTTGTGAATCTCTCTGACTTTTCCATCAGAGAGACGGTAAATGTTTCTAACTTAACTCTCCCTCACTCATCTGTAAACTTCTAGGATAGGGTGTGTTACTTTCCAGAATGTTTGTTGCTTCCAACAGGCAGAATGCTAACCTCCGGAGGCTTACTGTCCTCACTATGGGGCACTATGCCCTCAATATGCATTCACGCCAGTCAGTTTGCTGCTCCTTCACAGAAACGTTGAGCGCTGTGAGAGCCACTGCTGCTCACTGTTTGCTTTTCCAATCAACTTATCCAGATTTTGAAATACCCATAGACAAGCTTTACTAGAGGCTCAACCACATCTAGAAGGACTCCCGTTGGGCTGACCTCATTCCTGGCTTTGACCAGAGTAATCTATGCTTTGAATGCCCTGGCTTGCAAACACTCAGCTGGGTGAAGGAGTGGAATCCAAGACTTTTCTGTGGGATTCCGTGCCCAGGGCAAACTGCAGTGGTATCACTTAATGCTTGAAAGGGCTCTTCGTCAGTGAAAGGGCGTGGCAGCCTGTCTAAACTGTTCAAGCCCTGTGAAAGTATTTGTGAGCATCTCGGCCTTGGACTGTCATAAGGGACCATGGTCTGCAGAGGTGACTCAGATATTGGCTAGAGACACACATTTCATCCTCGGATTGAGAAACACAGGAGAGGTGCTGATATCTGCTCTGTAGAAGCAAACAGTCATCCTTTGGGGGGAAGTGTAACCCATCATGAGCTACATGTCAGATCATTTTGACATGCAATGCAGGCAAATATGAGAGCTGGTGTGGGCGTTTTTTTTCCATAAGGAGCTTGTTTGATTTCTTATCGCATCTATCTAGCTGTTTCTGTATATTGCTAATAAGGATTAAAGAAGAAATATAGCTTAGCTATTTGCCCCTGATGAATATTGAGATGGAAAAGAGGTGGAGTGGATTGTTTGGGAAAGTCATGTTTAAAGATAGTCAGTCTTTATTAAGCCATTCATTCATGCTTCACGTAGGTTTAGTGTCCCATGTTGACCTTACCTCTGTGTATATCAATATCATTTTGCTGCATGTGGAGATACTGTGTTGCATTCAAAATAAAGCTTATGTCAGACCAGGAGGCTAAAATATCTAAACCATGCATCCTGAATCTGCTGTCCTCTTGAATGTGGCATATCTAGTTCAGTGTCCAGACAATAGACTCATCCAAGACCCTTTTTTATTCAGAGAACACAAATGTTGATTTAATTATTTACAGAGAAGAAGATGAAACCAGCTTTTTTACTGGTCAGCAATAACAAAATGATTAGAAACATTCCCCGTTTTTCGTTTATTTTGGGCAGTTTTGTGCAAAACACTAGGATATTTACGTTCATTGTTTGGGACCCCAGGACTCATTAACCTTCACAAACAGCTGGACCGCTGTCCGTACAGCCACATTAACAACATTAGGTTTGTTTTGTCAGAGATTATGAGCGTTACTTCACTGCAACGCTAGAGAAGCTGTCACGCAAGTTTGCTTGGCCGAAATGTTTATTTGAATGGAAAGTGTTCAACAGTGTAATAACAAAAAGAGTTTAGCCATTAAGATGAGTGGGAGCAGCCACTTATAATTCATCACAGCATCATAGAGCCAGACGACGACCATTCTCCTTTTTCAACAGTGAAACAATGTCTGAGTTAAAATTATGTTACAATTATGCTCTTATATCCGACACATTTGCATCACACACAGAAATATTCACAGGTGAAGTCATTCACTAAAGACATTTTTTTTTTATTTACTTTGCTTTGTGCATTAATATGAAAATGAACACCATAACACTAATTTAGACAAAATGTTTTCTTACCAGCTAATGCAAAGTGATTTGAAGGTGCCAAGTTTGAACTTTGAGTCACGTTTCTTGCAAAATGTGAAATTGCTTGGCAAAGAATCTAAAAAACAATAAAGAGAGCTAGTACTAAGTCTGCCTGTGGGTGAACTTATGTGCAGACAGCACTTGGATAATAATAAAGGCACACACTCATAAGTTTGTTAGTCTAACGAGTTTCATCTTGAAATGTCATCAGGAGAAGGAAGTGAGGTTTTCTGTCCACATGATAGAATCCAAAATATAAGAATAATTAGACATTAAGTTTTTAGGAAATAATTCTGAAACCGGAAGTGGAGAGTAAGATGTGTCCAAGAATCAAGGACAGCCTTCAGGTGGCGCATATGTCCATCATTCCCTCGTCTTGTTCTGGGTGATCGGAGGACCATCCTCTAAGTAGCCTACCCTTGCCCTGACCACCTCCCCCTCAAGTCCACCTCCTTCTAAACATTGTGTGGATTTTGTTTTAAGTAAATCCTCCCATTCTCAACCTTCACATTCAGAACCGACTGCTGTCATCTGGGCCTCCTGTCAGCCTTAGAACCTGCAGCGCATTATTTGACAAGGTAACTCCTCCATATTACTCTCACATGGTGTATATCTGTATTGGCTTTGATGCTAAATTTGACATCCTCCTTTTTATAATACCTACTGGCTCATACAAAATGAGTATATTGATTTTACAGGCATCATGACTCCCTGTTTTGAAATTTCCAGGGAGGTATGATTTGATCTAATAATTATTTCTAGTTTAGAGATGTACTAATTATCTTTCAGAAGAGCACACCTTATGTTTTTTCTTTTTTCAAATGGACAATCTCTTGAATGGCAGTGGAGGTGGGCATGCCATAAAGACTTTCAATGACTGTAACTGCATGTTTGAGCTCTTATTCCTTACAACCTGATACACAATACCAATAATCTGCTTGTGACTCCATCATCATTCTACACATAACCGCATGACTAAGAAAAAACACATGGCACTGCTTACAGTTAGCTAGAGTCCCATTTCTACACTGCAGACTTGGTGCAGTCCCTCTTGCAGCAGGTCAGAGGTCCAGTATGTTTGGGACTTTTCTCCTGGAGGACTTTTACTTGAATTGCTAAAACTAAGCTGCACTGCTTAATCTATGCATGACTGCACTGGAGATGGATGGAATCTTTCCACTCCATAATAGGAAGATGATCCAAAGCTAGCAGAGTTTTGGATAACAAAGAAAGGCCAAGCACTTAGTTTGATAAATATGCCTGATGAGTATGAACCTCACTTGTTACAAGTATCTTCCATATCAAGATGACGTCTGTAGCTCATCACTATAATAGACATAACTGCAAGTGGCAGCATGGTTTTTCTTGCAGCTCTGTTCAATGTGTTGCTTTAAGAACATCAGAAACTGCTCTGAATGGCACTTCACTATTTTTCCAGCAGTCTCTTTTAGCTCTCAGTGGCCTCACATGTTTTCCTACACTAATAACAGAATTGCTCCTGACAGTTTAACCTCATTCATTTTTTTACACTAAGCGTCAGATGAACTGCTTAAGGGTAGACGATCA
Organism: Lophius americanus; assembly: GCA_037951165.1. Classification (NCBI taxonomy): domain Eukaryota; kingdom Metazoa; phylum Chordata; class Actinopteri; order Lophiiformes; family Lophiidae; genus Lophius; species Lophius americanus. Next base: position 4,492,019 of record JBBDHG010000061.1, read on the forward strand.
CAACAGACTCATGTTGATATGTTCAATGTTACTCTAAGTTCACCTGTCGGTGGTTATAATGTGATGGCTGCTCAATGTATTTTATAGAATATTCTTTTGAAACTTGTCCAGATCTCATTAAACATAGCTGGTTTGGGGTTTGCAAAAACAAATTGAAGGCCTACTTCTTTCATTACATGCAGGAGCATTAACTCACACCTCTACCCTGCAGGCGGCCAAAACATCATCAACAGAGCCCCCGATAGCTCCACCTGTGTCAGAAGAGGAAGACGAGGAAGAAGAGGAAGAGGAGGAAGAGGAAGAAGATGAGGACGATGAGGACGAACTGCCACCGGTCATTGCTCCTCGGCCGGAACACACCAAATCTGTGAGTTTGTCACGGTATCATGGTGAAATAGTTCTTCTACCAATGCAATCCTCTGCATGTCTTTAACTCTTTCCTGCTCACAGATCTACACGCGCTCCGTCGTGGACCCACCAAAGCCTCCCACCCCCGTGAAAGAAGTGTTAACTCCTCCAGAGTCGCAGGTCCAGCCCGACAACACTACCAGCACAATGTATCGCCACACTGACCGCCAGAGGAAGAAGTCCAAAATGACGGACGAGGAGATTCTGGAAAGACTCAGTATGTTTCCTTACAGCTCAGCTGAGCATGTTTTGATTATTCTGCGGGAAGTTGTGTCAACACTGAGGGACATTTTTACCAGCCATGAAAGCAGTAAAACACTAAATTTATATCACAGTTTAGATATGAATCTGAATGTTTGGTTCAGTTAGACAACATTTAAAATGTTTATTATTACTGCGACAGAACATAGTTTGGTTTTCTGGGCTCTGAGATCTTCACTCCACGCAGGTATTTATTAGAGATAGAGATTATGGGAAGTGATGAGCAAACTTTTTGAACCCCCGCAGAAACACATTGCGCCCCAGATTACAGGTAACAATACTCACAGTGAGCACCGGCGGAACACAGGCAGAGGTAGACATCAGACTTAAAGGCTGATGAGGAGAATGGGGCATCGAGTTGTCTGCATGAACTAGCTTACAGGCGTCGCTCCATTTATATCAAGATTGTATATCTTAAAGATTTTTGGTTAATTGTATTATAACACATGAATGGAGTCTTAAATACCAAACCATTCAAAATTGTAGAATTTAAAGATGTCCTATTGTTAATACAAACACTGGGGGTTGACAAATATGTTTAAGCCAGAGCCAATACAATTCAAAACCAGTGATAAAACTATAAATACAATTTTCACTCCTATAAAAAACAGTTCGAGATTATATCTGCAATCAGACAACAAAACATCAATACGAATGATCAGAAATATACTGAATATTGAATCTGATTTAAGACCAAGCCTCTTATTTTTCTTTTCTTAATCCTGATACCCTCAAAAAGAAAGACTTATTCTTGATCAATTCTCCTCGGACTGCAGATTTGGTTTCCAGAAGCTGCTTCCCTCACATTACTTCTAAAACAAATTTTTATTCTGTGTTTTTAAAAGATATGCTGTCGAATCGATACTCTAAAGTAATCAAATGTGGAGGAAGAAGTGTGTGGTTTTTTTTCATTGAATGTGGCTCTCCTCCAGGCCGCTTCAATTTACCAGAGTGTATTGTGAAGTAGAGATTCTGTGTTGCAAAGCAGGGAATATACAAAACACCAACGCATAATGTTTTCAACCAATGTATTTCATTTTTTTTCTATTTGTGTGCTCTCATGAAAGAAGCACCCACACGAACTCTCTCTTTAGACTATGTCTGCTTTCTCTTTGGCTCAGGAAGCATTGTGAGTGTGGGAGATCCCAAAAAGAAGTACACGCGCTTTGAGAAAATAGGACAAGGGTAAGTTCATCCATTGCCATTTACAGTTGTCACAGTTATTGAAATAGAGCAATTGGAGGAGCTGTCAGTCTCCCCAGGAGAGATGGAGCTGCACAGTGACTAGTGAGGTGGAGGGAGAGAGGTCATGTTGAATGACTGGGAGGAAACGAGACAGGAAATGAGAACTGTATCCATCTATCTCACTCTCTCTCTCTTTTTTTTTTTTTTTTTAGGTTGCTGCTTTTCATTGTCCCTCTTATGCAGTTTTTATCTGCATCAATAAAAGTATGGAGTTGTTTCCTGCTCATGCTCTCTTTCGATTTATGATTATTATGATGACGCAACTTCCTTTCTAAAAAGGTTATCTCTCACTAATTATTACCAGGAACTTTGATTTCTTATTCATAGGTTATGACTTCACACAGGTGACATTGGCAACCAGAACTTCATTCATACCGCAGAGATGATTGAGTCATTGTTCCCGATTGCTTCTTTTTTTTTCTTTATTGTTCATTTTATTTGAAATCATATTTAGGGGTTCATTATTATTTATGTAAGGCCACACAATTTTTTGAGCCAGCACCCCTGGAAAGGTTGGCTCACCCTCTGTGAGCCGCCATTTGTCAATGTGTTTTCACAATGTGTTTTCGCTTCATAAACGATGAAGCGAAAAACCTGAGAGAACAGCACCTAAATTCACACTAGAACACTTCAAATGGCAAAGGAAGGCTCCACCAGTACTTTGACCAACTTTTGGAAACTATCTATATATATTTTTTTTCTTTTCAACATGCTAATTTCTCCACTCATGCTGACTTTATCAATCTCAGCAGAGAGCAGATTCCCTGTTAGTCCTAAGAGGTTAAATATGTAATTAGAAGTGCTTTGGGGTACTGCAAGGGTTACCTGAGATATCGTTAGTTTGAAAAATATCAACTATACAGAATTAACAGGGCGAATAAATATGCACATATAAGTCCAATAAATTCTATATTCAGTGGGATTTAAATGATACTAAATCCCCCGCTTTCCACTTAAATACATTATTTTACACACTGCCATCAAACACTTACACCCCTTCACTCATTTTTATCAAAATACCACTACCATGTACCAATGCACTGTGAAATATAGTTTAATTTACAGTTATTTCTAACACTTTAAACCCACAACCAGTCTATTATGGCTACAGTTGGCCTCATGCTCTGGTTTCTATTTATATGTTTCTTTCTTTCTGTTGCCTATGTCTCTTGTATAACTCTTTCTTTTTTATATTGATGCTACTCTCATGTACAAACCGTGGGTATTTCACTTGTCCCTTCTCGGGTAATTTGCTGCTAATGTAACACTGGAATTCCCCCCGTTGAAGGAGGAAGTCTCATCTTATCTAAATACGAGTGTCCAAAGGTGAAAGGAAGCACTAACAAAATTATAGTGCAAGCTGACTAATCTCAGTAAAACCATTTTATCTTGGACTGCATATATAAACATGCTAATGTTTCGGCCTAGTTGTCTTCTTCATGAAAGAAAATAGAGATTTATCTTATTTCTTGCTACTTTTCCTCTTTGGATACCCATATTGGGATTATATGTTTTGGTTGAGCACAACAAACTAATATAATGGGAAGGTACGTCTCCAAAAATCCTTTTATCTTGTCACATCTTATCTTAAACACCAAAGCGTGTAAACAAACAACAACAGGACATGGTGAAAACGTTTCATCAATATAGCTGAAATTGTGGAGGAAGAAGTTAAATAGGAAGCTAAAACAGAGCCAACAGATTTCTGTCAGTAAATCAGTTCAACTGTGACTACAATATCATTTCATTCTTATTGCATGATAACAAAAAATAAGTAAATCATAAATTAAGTGATGAGTTGTGGACATTTGGTCAGAGTTAAATCGTTTGATAAGTCAGACACTGATGGTACACCACTGTGTTGGATGTCTTTGTGGAGCCATTATATCTTTATTATTAAATTATTTTATTCTTTTCTGATAAGTGGGTACTTGACTGAAAAAAATTCTAAAAAATGAGACAACATTATAGAAATGCCAACAACCTACTTAAACCACCCATCCTATCTAGAGAATAATGATGAGGTGAGGTTAAGCTCCTGGTTAAATAGCAGGAATTCTCCATCAGTCAGTAGGAACTGATGAAGCCCCTTGGATGAGAGGGGAAACGACTTCAAACCATAAAAAGAGGTCCATTCACTTTTGACTTTAGCCTTAACCATTAACCGAATCAACATGAATCTGTTAAAAAAAAAATCCTACTTTACACACACAATAGCAATCATATAATAATCTTTGTTTGATTTATCCCATGTTACACAGTACATACATACATACAGTACACCGTCCTGAAATTTATCTCGGCATTTGACCCATCCCTGCGGCAGCAGTGGGCGGCCGCTGTGAAGCCCGGGGGAGCTGGGCTTTCAGGCTCTTGATCAAGGACCTACGGCCTGTTGTGTCAGGGGCTCAAACCCTGGTCTCCCGGTTAAGGGACAACTGCTCTACCCACTGAGCTACAGGCGCCCCCATATGATAACAAGTGTGAATTTATTTAAGTTTATCAGGAGAAATGAGTGTGTATTTTACATGCTTTATTATTTATGTGTTTCATCAGAGCATCCGGTACTGTGTACACAGCCATCGACATAGCAACGGGCCAAGAGGTATGTCATATTCTAATACGGTTGCAACAATGTTGACTTACAGTATAATCTTTCATTTTCCTTACTCTTCCACTCTTCCACTGAGCCACAGGTTACTCATCTCTTTCCTCAGGTGGCCATCAAGCAGATGAACCTGCAGCAGCAGCCCAAGAAGGAGCTGATCATCAATGAGATTCTGGTTATGAGGGAAAACAAAAATTCCAATATAGTGAACTACTTGGACAGGTCAGTTTTCAAATGCAGTTGTTACGCATATCAAATCAGCGTTAAGACAAGATGTAAATCCTTACATTCGAGAAGCTTGCACCAGAAAGGTTTAAAGCTTAACAACTGATAAAAGACTGACAAAGGAAAATAAACTGAGCATCAAAGTTTTCATCAGTTTATTTTCCAACACAATTCAGCATCCATCGTTAATGCAATATTTTAGCCATACACATAACAAAATGATAAGTGAAAAAGGACCATCGAACGTCTAAGATGTACTATAAAGGACACAGTGAGTGGAGCCTTTGAAAAATATTAAATTCCCGTGCAGAAGACTGAAAGTTTCTTATTTTAACTTTCCATTAAGAACTGATTTAGTTTCAGATTAAGACAAGGTAGACATTAAAGGATCTTTACCCATGTTTGTCTTGTCCTCCTTCTTCCTCTTTTTCCTCGTAATGGTGTTTGGCATTCATCTTAATGAACATTATTGCCACCTAGTGGTCAAAATGAGTGGCAGAATTTAATCATAGCCATTCGGTTTTCCTCAAATAACAATTGCAATGTTATCTCTGCTATTGTTTACAGCTTGTGTTAAAAATGGGTTAGGGTTAAGGTTAAAATAAATAATTGCCTTCTGTCTGACTCCCCATCTTGAATATTATCGGTTGTAATGATGATCCTCTTTGCTGTCCTGCTTGTGAAGTTTAATTCTCATTCTCTGCCTAAATGATTGATTACTCAAAGGCATGACTGAACCGAAAACCTTAAATTGAAATACATGCAATCCACAGGGAATTTAACATTTCCCATTTGCTTTCTTGCTTCTTTTAGCTACTTAGTAGGAGATGAGTTATGGGTGGTGATGGAGTACTTGGCCGGTGGCTCATTGACGGATGTAGTGACTGAGACCTGCATGGATGAGGGCCAGATTGCTGCAGTCTGCAGAGAGGTACAAAGCCAAGTTTAGACATCAGCAATACCACCAACTATTTCTGCCGCAATGATGATCTCACAGTTAGATGCATGCCAAACATTTAAACAGAAAATCTGATTTTCCTGGACAGCGGAAAAATATAAATGTTCACTGCTAGCATTCCTTTTGATGAGTGGGTGTCATTTATTTTAAAGCTTCCCTCTCTCTCTTCAGTGTCTTCAAGCACTGGACTTCCTTCACTCCAATCAGGTGATTCATAGAGACATAAAAAGTGACAACATCCTCCTTGGAATGGATGGATCAGTGAAGCTCAGTAAGTCTACACTTTATCAGACATATAAAATATACAAATAAATATGTTCTGTATATTGTACCTATGTGCCAAAGAAATAAACACAATATTTGCACCTCCCTCCCCCTTCTCTGCAGCCGACTTTGGCTTCTGTGCCCAAATTACTCCAGAGCAGAACAAACGCAGCACAATGGTGGGAACGCCTTACTGGATGGCACCAGAGGTGGTAACTCGAAAGGCTTACGGCCCAAAAGTGGATATCTGGTCTCTGGGGATCATGGCGATAGAGATGGTTGAGGGAGAGCCACCCTACCTGAATGAGAATCCACTCAGGGTAAGACACAAAGGAACAGCAGAATCCCAGTGGTCATGGTACAGCATGCATGCTATACCTCACCTGATGGTCTGCTTGACTTCGTCCATCTTCCCAGGCGCTGTACCTGATAGCTACCAATGGAACTCCAGAGCTACAGAACCCAGAGAGGTTGTCATCTGTGTTCAGAGACTTCCTCAACCGCTGTCTAGAGATGGATGTAGACCGCAGAGGCTCCGCCAAGGAGCTGCTACAGGTAGAAGCAGGCCTTGATGCTCAATAAACATACATGCACATACAATTTGCAATATGTAATACAAAAACTATAAATGTAGAAATATGTTTGAACCATAAGGGCGATATAAAGCTGAGTAAGAGTATTATAACTACAAACAGGCTGGAAAGAAACAGGCAAGAAATCTAGTAACAGTGTAAGTGTAAAACTGATTTAATTTCCATTCAGCACCATACCTTCATATTTTTCATCATTTCTGTCCTCCGCAGCATTCCTTCCTCAAGCTGGCAAAGCCTCTATCCAGCCTGACGCCCCTGATTGTAGCTGCAAAGGAAGCCATAAAGAACAGTAGTCGCTAGGCTTTGCCCTAAGTGTCCCCACCTGAGGCTGGAGCCCTGCCTGTGATGAGTGCATTCATGGGGGCAGGGGCTTGAGTGAATTGGTGGTGGGTGACGTGACAGCGACGGCATAAGGAGGGGCGGGGCGTTTGTTTGTGACTTACAGTGACAGCACAAGGACAAAGACCCCAGCCTCATTTGGCCTTGCAGCCTTTCAGGCCATGCTGCTGAATAGACCCTGCCTCCTCGTCTACTTCTCCAGCACTCTGTACATTTACAACAGTCCATCACAAGTCTGTGTCTGCGAGTGTGTGTACAAACTGTGTCAAATGTCTTGTTTGGTAGCGGTTGCTCCAAAAACTAAGAAAATGTGGTGGGAAACTGAAAAGAAAATGTTGTCATGTATAAGAAGAGACTTCTGAAGGAGAAACTGACAAAACTAAATAGACTGCGATTCCTTCCCCGCCCACTTGGATGCTAGGCACCACCAGGCCGCACCTGCACCCGCATTGATCAGCTGATGTGAGGGAATTACTCTGAGGCCCAAACTTTGCCTGCATGACTATGGCTCTGTGATGAAACGCTGCTGCGCCACAGATTGTCACATCTTAAGGTGGCATATTTATGTGTATGTGTGAAATGTGTGTAGAGATTCAGCTCAAGGGGAAAAGGTCAGAAATAACTTCACATGATCTATGCCAGCTTTAAACGTCAGACTTCATTAATCTGCCTCTCCTCTGTGAAGACATATCGGTTTCAAATTCCCTCAGTCCGTCTCAATCGTCACCAGGACTTAAGGTTTGCTGCAATTCCTCTGTTGATTTTCTCTCTAAAACTGGCTTCATGCTTTGAATATTCAAAACATCTAAATACTTAAAACACTGAATTTGAGTCATTGATTAGCACCTGCAGTTATTTAAATATTGAAAACATGCAAATATTTGATTACGTTGAAAGCCTTGCATATTTATTTGTTGGCGCCGGCTGTTCTGTGGTGATGGTAGAGACACTTGATTGCACTGACATGTAGAGTTTCACATTTTTAAATCAATATTTGGTTGTGAACACCCTCCAGTAATAATCAGAGTGACTATAAAAATGTCTGCCGGCTTGATTGTATAATCTACAAAAGACCCCGGTCCTTCTTAAATGCTTACATATTGCATTCAGTATATGCAAACATTTCAAAAAGGATCATCCATACTTACTACGCTTGGCTTTCTTTTGTAATTTCATTTTTGTGCATTCATTTAAATTTTTCATTGCAATATCTATCGTAGGTTATTCTAATGAAGAAAAAATGATTAAGTATGACGGTAAAGAAAACAAACAAATATTAAATTAAAGATTCAACATAAATATAAATATCTCTATCAAATATCTGTATCTGTTACTGTATTGGACCAACAGTTCAGAATTTCAAATACAACAGGCACAAACAGTGGGCCATTAATTATTCATAATTATTTACCTACAGTGAGATTGAGTTCTGGTGCCCTCAAACCTGAAGCAGCAAAGATATAAAAAATACAAACTAAAAGTACATAGAATCGATATGAAGTCATATTCAGTTCAAAATGAGCAGTCAGAAGAAAGAAAATGCATCTGTGAATGAAGAGAACAAAGCATTTTCCTCAACTTATTCCTCATTTAATTAATCAGTTAGTCATTATAGCATCTGAAGGACATCCACAGACATTAACAATTTCTGTTTCGAAAAATGTTCTTCTTTTTTCAGAGGCATGATCACCAAGTCTTTTTATGTTGTAGAATATATACTGATCGGCCATAACATTATAACCAGCAGCCTGCCTTTACTTCAAATTTAACAGGAGACAAATTGTGATGACTTGATGACTGGGTCAGAGCATCTCTGGAACTCCAGATCTTGTCGAGTGTTTCTGGTCGGCAGTGGTTAGAACCAATGAAAGTGGTCGAAAGCTAGAAAAGACGGGAACCGAAGACAGGGTCATTGACACAGGTCTATGATGGGCATGGGGAGAGATGGCCAATCACGACGAAAAGCTACTGCATCACAAATTGCTGATAGGCGGAGGCCCATCCTGATAGAAAAATGTGCAATATGGAGTTATTTTGGTGTCTTACAAAATATTAGGCACAGGGTCTTAATGTTATGGCTGGTCTGTTTATTATGTTCCTATAACTATTTGATTTTGCATTGAATTCCAACCAAAAACTTGACCAACCCTTAAGAGGGAATTACAACGTACCTATACAACAACGCTATCTGCTAATGAGGACTTTTTAGGACCGTCCTTGTAAACCCACAGGCCCCGGTTCCGTCTCCTTCGCTATTAAGATGCTGCTCACTCACGCTTCACCAACCTTTTTGATTCGAACGGTGTCATATGTTAATTCTCTTTTTTCATGCAAACTTTACAAACATTGCTGTGGCATTTTTCTTCATGTTGCAGATGAGAGAGGGAGAGATGTTTTTGGCCGAGCAAAGAACTGAGCTGGCCATTTTATGATTGTACCTCATCCTGATAAGAAGTGATAACAAAGACTTTAGTAAAGGTTCTTGTTGTTTGCTTACATTCCTTTCATGCCCAGTTTGTGTTTAAACTTATTCCTGTGGGTAGTGTTTGATCAGGCGTTTCCCATGCAGCAACCCACCGTGTGAGTGTGTGTCAGGGGGGATCAATATCTGCATATTGTACCTCCATTGTACAGCAGATGAAAGAGGGATGTTGGGAAGGTGCAACAGAATTCATGCATGTAAAACAAACTACACAGTATCTCATCTTCAAATAAGTAAGATTGTTAGGAAATGTATGTATGTAGATATGATGGGAAACCCCTCCTTTAACAGGATAATGTAACTTAAAATGACAATATTCAGGTTGCTCTATGGTACGAAGCAAATGTTTTTCACCCTGAAAAATCCAAAAAGTGGAAAATTGAAGACAGTTGTTCCGTCGTCTCTGCAATCCTGGACCCAGCTCTGGTGTTTGGGCCTCATTGGCCACTCCTTTATCTGGACAGAGAGCTGCTGAATGCAGCACTCTGTGTGCAGGCCCACACAGTCTGTCCTGAGTACCACTGCTGGGTGTTAGTACATGTGTGTGTGTGCGTTTGGTGTGTCAGGAAGCTCCGCTGGCCCTGGGAGGTTTGGCCTCTGCCCCATATACAGATCTGAACTCTGAACACGACGGTGAAAAATGGGAGGAGACACTGCTGACGGGCTCCCTTTCTGTGGTCGCTCCTGTACATTCCTATCTTCTGAATGTGTAAACCTGTACACGTGGTGTGAAAACTCCTCTATTAATGTGTATCGAGAATGGAACAAAGACAAAAAATGTTACTTTTAAATTATTATCATTATTATTATTATTACTCTTATTATTGTCTAGCTTTGTAAAACTGCTGATCCATCCGGCTTTCTTCAGCAGGCCTCTCCCCATCTTTGGAAAAGGACAAATTAGTGAAGGGGAAATAAGGTTTTGGATAAACCATTTTTAATTGTGGTTGAAGCAATAGACTTTTTGAACTTTGAATCGTGCATGGCTGTGTCTTGAGTGTAAAAAAAAACAAAGTATTGCAGTTTGGGAACTGGACTGAAATAAAAAGAGAAAGAAAAGCAGAGTTGTGGCAATATTTCAGGCAGTTGCGATTCTTTGTGAACTCCCATTAATTCTTTATCTCATACAAGCGTTTGCATGCTTTTATTGTCATGAGACAAATATCCGGTGATATGAACTGATGAAAGAAAAGAACAGACCTTGCATTGAAGAAAATACATGAATAGTACCGTACATTTAAGGTTTTTGCATAAAGGTGACTATAATATGTCTGTAAGACTCTAAAATGTATCATCTGGTGTTTTCAATTTAAAATTACAGACCACTCATATAAAAACATTGAATAAGTTACATAAAAAAATTTAAATGTAAGAAAGATACCTTGAAAAATATTGATAAAAAATAGGAATTGACATTCAATCGGTCACCTCTCAACTTATAATTCATCACTGTGCAATTAATGGTGTTGATTTTTGCCCAAACACAGTGTGGAGACCAGGACAAACCGCTCCCGGTGTTTTAGTAGCTTCGAAGACGCTACACGTCAAGTAAACTTCACAAGGTGGTTATCGCGCTATAGTCGAGCACATGCATGCGATTCAGGCATTTTCTCAAATCACAGACGAGGTCAAATGGCGGTCAGCTGAGAAGAGGTGACGATCCTCAGGGTGAGGCTACCGGGCATCTCATCAGCCATCTGCCTCCCACGCTTCCTCAGACGAAGCCTCTGAGGGTCAGCGGTGTCCTTTACCGACCCTGACAATACCACCTGGCCCATGAACTCATCCTTCACTGCATTGCTGTTCCACACCTGAGAAAGACCAGTCAGTATGGAAATATGTCAGAATATATTTGATCATATTGAGCGACGGAGCTCTAGAGTAAGTTCCAGCTAGGAAGACTATTCCTCCGCACACTCGTTCCATAGTTCATTCACTCACACCTTTCACACATGCACTGCCTTAACATGCTGCAATCGTTGTAAGGGGTTGTCGATGAGATAGAAGCTGCTCTTATTAACGGTCACATTTATCCAATAGCACCGTGACACACTTTCATAGTGAACCTATTATCTGGCCGCTGTCTTTAAAAATATGCTCCTCTCTGTTCATCTAGGTCTTTCATTCTCTTCACCTCCCTGTTACAGATTAAACATCTTCGTCACTCATCAGTCTCAGCAGAATCATCAGCCCCCACTACCACCAATGTCCAGATTCCATGAGAGGATTTATCACAATTTCCCTGAAGAGTCTGCACTAAATACTTTCTGAGAGACCAATAACAATCACATATAATCTGTTCAAAATCCAAACAATCATCTTTATTTCAATGACTTGAATCTCCTGATTTAATTCATGTCATCAGAAAAAGATGATTCTGGGCACAAGCCATAAATATATCAGTCGATCACTGCTTATTTGTGAGCTTTTAGTTTTTGGTATATTTAGTCTTTATTAGTAGTAGTATTAATAGCATTCTATATGAATATAGAATATATTAATCATTTTAAATTTAGAGAAAATTACTAAAAGCTATGGGGATCTGTGGTTGTGATGAGCCATATTCAATTTTTCTTTTAATGAAAGATGTGTCATAATGAAAAGAGCTTCTGTTTAGGTGAATAATATTCAAGCCCTAGTTTTATTAAAGGACTGGATTGGCTGCGTTGACACCGGCAATATTAACATATGTCTAATTTTTTTTCTTTTTAGATTTACAATTATATGAAGAATCGTTTGCCTCTCACAGTTGCAAAATAAAATTGGCACAGTAAAGAATGTTAAAATAAACCATTTTGGAGATACATGGTTTCCCTGGTAATCCGTGGCCACAAAGATTATTTACAGTCAACACAACCACATTGAATTCGTCTTACCTCCACAGTTATGGGCTTTCTAGGCTTCTTCCTGTAGAAAATGCAGCTAACGGCAAACTCTGGTTGCAAGGTGTCGGCCTTTATGGTGGACCTTACTGACCGACCTTCACAGTAGATGATCACGTAAGGATCTGCGCCTGTGGGATAGCATGTCTTCATCTCAGCAAAGCAATGTGGTGAACTACTGGCTGATCAATATGATTGGTAGATTTTAGGTAAAGTTTGGCTTGCGTCGTGTCGACTAACCTCCTGTGCTGTCTTGATTCTGTAGTCCCTCAGCTCCGTGGATGTAGACATGGCTCACAGCTTGAGGGTATCCCATGAATGAACTCCAGCATCTCACTGGTGGCTTATCCAGTGTCAACTCCCTGTGAGAATAGAGGAGACATAAACAGAGATCCTGTCTTGGTGCTCTGACTCACCATCCTCTAAAACTTCATAGGGCTGCAGGTAGATGGTGGGGCAGGAGTCTATCCCTGCTCAATATGAGGAGTGGGGGACACCCGCAATAAGTCCCCATTTCCTCACAGAGACATATAGAGAAAATATTTTATATATACTTTCACAATTGTTTGCAATTTAGATTCACTAAATCTCTTCAAATGCTTCATTTTGGACTGCAGGCAGACATTGACAACATGCAAAAGCCCAGGACTTGCATTCAATCCCAGATCCTTACTGCTGTGAGCGCTAACCACTGTGCGAATGGATCCTTATATCAGCAAACTAATGACTGGTGACTCAGATCTAATAAGTCATGAATGGAATCTGATGTTTTCAAATGTGATTTCTAATATGTGGTCTCTGATACATAATATGTATCCTGCTCATGTGATGTCAGTGTGAACCGTCAAATCAGAATTCATATGGCTTTTTCTTCCAGTAAGCACACTCCCTTCACTGTTTAATCCGGAATGATGGACAAAGATTATACAAATGGACAAATGTAATAAATAAATGGGAATCAAATTCTGTTTATGCCTCTTGGCCCTCAGCCTACAGAAATGAAGGCTCATTAACTTCTAGTACTAAAAGAAATGAATGCCTGCGTCCTCATCTGCTGCTCATTAGCATGATAGAGTCTTGGTACAGATCTGTTGACACAGATATAAGATATGGATGACATAGAGGGATTAATGTGAACTCTTCAAGCAGAAAAATAACATTAGAGCAAATATCAGAACTTTGTCCCTTTTTACAAGTGTTGAGTTTTGTTTATTATTGTAATATGATCTGCTCTGTTCCAACAACGCTGGGCTGCAAAAGTGCATAAGGTTGTTGCAACTCAACTGTGCTCTGCTGTTGGCAGACATTATGATTCTCAGACACAACATAGGTTGTACTAGACAGCTTGGATGACCTGTATGTGAGCAAACATGACTCTCTTCTGTGCTTAAGTCCGCCAACAAGAATGTTACAGTCTGGCAAAACAACATCTGCAGCCAAACAAAGCAGGAATGGATTAAATGAACATCATTTTTCAGTCTCAGTCCTCCAAAACAGTAATTAAGTGATTTCTTTGGATAAAACCCATCCTAAAGCGCCAAGTGTGCAACCAGGGAACAGCTGTGTTCTCTCTTTTCCAGCAAGTGTCCCTTAAGAAGGGATAATAGGAGGTTATGTGAACATAACACTTTTGTCTGGCTGCTACTGAATTACACTCAGCCTCAGTGGTTTGAATCACACCTCCATAAGACGTACCTGCAGCCTGAATCCAAATCAGTGTAAACTCGGATCATGTAGTCCCCCAGTGTCATCGGCCTGAAGGTGGTGGGGATGATGACATAGCGACCCTGTGGGAGCGTGAGTCTCTTGAACACTGAGCGAGCGTTGATGTAGCTGGACGTCGCCACACACGGTTGGGTCAGGATGTCATGCATCCGGTACTTTCTGTTCAGCTCCACCTGGGAAAGAAAACCATTTGCTCTTCATTTGGTGTTAATCTAAAAAAAAAATCTCTGACTTTATCAACAGCTGTGCAGTCTAGCAAGTTAGTGTCACATTGTGTGTGCATTTGCATGTGCTCTACTGTCCTTGTGATGATAATTTTTCAGGTTTGTGGATGTCCATGTAAATGTGTTATCCTTGTTTTAGAAACTTGGAGAAATCCTTGTATCTACAACTATCTGGCATGTAAACAATTGATTCTGGTTAGAGTGCTCTGTTTGTGCAGAATAGTGAATAGTGGCTGAGATTTTGAGAAATCACTGCATTATGTAAGAATTACATCAACCGAAATATGATTAACTACGTTTCTTCTGATCAAAAGAAAGTTTTTGTTAGGACAAAACTCAAAACGCAAAGGTTTTACCCTTCGTTAATGGTAATTTGTGTTAAATTAGCTTTTTGAACATATCTCGTGATATAAGGAAGATATGATATTTTTACCTTTATAACTCTTAGCCTCAGATAAACACTCATCAAATGTATCTTCACTGTCTACTGTGAGTCTTCTGCCTCCTGGTGGCATAAAGGTGAATAAACTTGAATTAGACGTGTTATTACTGCGTTATTAATAGTAATCACAACATGTTTTCCTAGCACTTTTAAAACGAATAGTTAAAAAAGAAAAAGAACAGGACAACAACAGAAAGGCCAAACATGTGCAAGACAGAGTTCAAAATATTAAAAACACAAGGACAAAAAGAAAAAAGAAAAGAAATAAAAATTTTAAAAAAGGGCAAAAAGAAAAGAGAGAGATCATATTATAAAATAAAATAGTTAAATGAGAGGATTATTACTGAAAGCACAGACTGATATAGCCCTTGCACTGCAATGAGTGGTTGAACTGATATAGTTCTAAAAAACTAACAGAAAAGAGAAGAAAAAAGGATAAGATGTAAGTGTGTGCACAGTGCATGGAGTCCTTCACATGAATGAGGGGAAACAACTACACTTGAATGATGACTTCAAACTCAGTTCCAGGTTTAGGCCCACAGCAGTTCAGAGTAGCTCTTTGATGTTCCCTGTGGCATCAACTTTTCTTTCTGTCCAGAACCTGCTCCCCTCTGGCAGCACTGCTGTTAGCATGATAAGAGTTTATAGCGTAAGAGTTTGAACTTAGCCATATCTCTGTCCAGTAGATGACTCTACAGGAAATGTGATGTCACTTTTGTCAAATAAAGTTACATGACCTTATTGGAATGTGACAATCTAACATCAGTAAGTAGGATAATGGGATAGGAGGAGATCCAGTTGGCAAGAATAAGAGCTGCATGAGAGGACCGCTCTGACTTTGTAGACCTCATTAGACAGTACTGATTTGTCTTATAAATGTGTTTTTTTCATCATCTCCATTTTCAATTGTTTTGTTTTTTTGATGGTTCACATATGCACTAGGTTGTAACCCAGGAGGGGAGTGTAAATTCAGGCCTCATTTAATCTCCAGCATATAAAACATTTGTTTATAATGCTAGAGATTTACAAGATGTCTGCTTGAGCTCTGCTCTTGGACGCTGATGTTTGAACTCTTTGTACCTTACTCGCAGTTTTGAAAAAAGGGCTAAAGATTTCAGTTATGGTCTGTTTCTCAAGTGGAAAACAATTACCTAAAGGGTGCAGCAGGCGTTGAAATGTTTTGTTTTGGTTCTGATAAGACTACCAAGTAATGTCTGCCTGTCACCAAACACTGTCTGCTCAATAAATTTTTGGGAAAGAACAGAGCCAAATATCTAACCAGAGTGAATGCCAGAATGTGATGAGATTACTCTGCCTGTTGTAGACGGACACCATTTCCTCTCTAGAGAACTAATTTTGAGTCCCACTTGACCGATCAGCTCCGAGAGCTTATAACCACGTTCTTTATAGTGTGCATGTCTCACTTTTGCAGCCAAAATAGCTCCGACCAGTTGAAGCATGGCCTCCAGAAGACCTGTGAAGGTGTGCTGTGGTATCTATCATAAAGATATTCACAGCAGATTATTCCTGTTTTTTAAGTTACCGTGGTTAAAGAGACCACAACGTTTCCATGAAGGGGTTTAATGGTGGGCAGCAATGTTTCGGTTGGTGGTACGTGGCAAAGTAAGAATAACATTAATAGTGGGGCTGAAGGTTTCCCTATAACCAGAGCATTTCCCAAAGTATCACACCGCCTCAACTGGCTTAACTTCTTCCCATTATGCATCTGGATGCCATCTTTTCCCAGGAAGGAACACACATGCAGCCAGCCAAGCACGTGATGTTAAAGAAAACCTTATTCATCATTGAAGGCCAAATTATTCCTTCAGTTCGTCTGTCGAGCTTTGACATTCAGTTGAAGTTGCTTTAGGCAGGGGATGGGGTCAACGGGGCCTTTCGGATCTGTCTGCAACCAGGCAGCAAGCTGCGATGTCACATACCCCTTTTCCACCATATAAAACCTGGTTCTAGTTCAGTGCTGGTACTAGTGCCAGTGCTTAGTTGGTTATACTCGCGAACTTCCTACCTCTCTAGAGAACTAGTTCTGGTCCCGAACTAGTCCTTGAACCAGCTCGGTATAAATGGGGTAAGAGTGTGTTTGGATTTTTTTCTGATAGGACCAGCATTAACTTTTTGAGCATTTTATATTGTAGCCCTGCTATGGGATGGGACGACACAAGCAAGTCTTCCTTCTCCACGTACATGAATAAGCTTTGGGCACCCAGGAACTTGCCGTCAGTTCACCAGTAGTCCTACATTAGACCACTTTTGGTAGGTACTAACCACTGCAGACCAAGAACACCCAACAAAACCTGACTATTTTGGAGATGCTTTGACAGTGTTGTCCAGCCATCACAATTCCGCCCTTGTGTCCCTCAGATTCTATTCTATTATGTTTGTCCATTATTCCTGCTTCCAATTCCTCAACTGTAGACATTCACCTGGTTGTAATGTTAGGTCTAATCTCATCAATCATAATCATCGGCCAAAGTAAAGTGAAGTGTTAAATGTTACCTTAAAGATGCCATAGCCAATGCTCAGATTCTCTCCTTGACCTTCTTTTCTATGGATCTTCATGTCTTTCTGTTGCAGTGAGATTAGAACCTCGTCTGCGTCCTTTGTGATGTCAAACAAGTACTGTAGGAAAAAAGTATAAACTGACTATAAGTGAATGAAAGAATGATGTGAGGAGAGAGTGCATGCAGAAAGTGTGTTACCTGTGGGTTCTGCAGGAATGTCTGCTTGTGGTTAGAACAGCCACCGCAGCGGTTCAACAGCGGCTCTGCGTTTTTGGTCCAGCTCCCAAAGTGTACGATCTCATGCCAGGTCTTATGAACACTGATCTTTGAAGTATTGATCAGACGGCAAACGTCTGTTTCTGTGAAGAACTTGCACCAGTCTGTGATGGACATCCTGTGGATGTGAGCAGAGATTGCTTAATTTCTCTCTGGAATACGAGATGAAGCCACAGGCGGTGCTGCAATCAGAGGAATCACTCACCAGAACTCGCCATCATTCTCTACTACGATGCCAAGGTTTCCTCTTTCTGTATCTCCAATCTTAGACCATTGGTCAGAGCTGAGGACATGAAGAAGTAATCAAATTAGTCATTTAAAGTTATGATACACAAAAAAATAAATCAATTGCGATAAAGATTGTATTGTACTGTTTTATAAGGAATCGGTCATGTGGTCCGGTTACAGCAGTTAAAATAGATAATAATAATAAAGATGCTAACAGGAGAGTAAACTTTCGCTTCTGTTATGGCATCAACTTCTCTGCTGTTGCTCCATATGTTCCGTTTTCACCAAAATATGGAAAAGTACTTTCAACTCTGTTGTTGCCCACCCCTCTAGGGAGCTTTTGAGTAAAAGCACATGTTTGTCATCCTTAGAGCCTCCATTTCCTGCTTCTCTTCAAGGTCAGAGACATAATCTTTGAAAATATGACTTCTGGGGACTGAGCAGATGTGGCTGTAAAAAGTTCTGTACTTTTTTGCATTCTTGTACTTCTTCTGATCACTGTCGGAATTTTATTACCAATTCAAGTCGAAGTCAGAATCTCAGGAAACCTCAGCCTTATCCGTGTGCAAACAGTGAATATTAAAATATGACCCTTCAATGGATGCAACGGAGGAGAAAAAAATATCTTGAGCCTCCCACCTGTCACTCCAGGCGCCTTTCCACTCAATTTTACCCCAAGGGTTCCTCAAGCGGATCAGAGGAATGGTTTCATTCTTGAAGTAGGCCATCAGACCATGACCCAGACGCACCCTTTTCACAGCAGTCACGGAGTAAGCGTGGCCTTTGACCAACCCGTTGGCCATCTTCATCTCAATTTCATGAGCCTGTGCCTGATGAAATTATAAGACAATTTTTCTATTACATATTCTCTGATGAATGGAGACAAATATGTAAACTCTCAGGAAGATCATGAACCTTAATGGCGCAGCTTATGATTCCTCCACGGTCGTAGACCTTTAGTAGATCGTTAAAGAGTTGATCTTCTTTCTCCTGGTCCTTGTAGTAAGCCCCTGCCTCCAGGTCGATGGTTTCAGACACAGCTCCACTGAAGTCCACCACGGCATCTCCGGTGTTCCCACCCTCCAATGACTCATAGCAGCCAGCAAGCCTGTATTAGTTATGGGAGAAACATAAACAAAATCACTCTGGGTGTTTGTATTTGGTTTCACATACTAATAAATTGAATATTTTCATTATATTAACATTATATTATATGTTCCAGGTGACTAAGTGATGATTTTATGTTAGAAATACTTTCTGCATCATATAGAAAGCAGAAAATTGGCATTTTTATGACATTATTCTTTGCAAATATATTGTTACAAGCAGTAGTATGAGAAGTAGTACAAGTAGAAGCAATAGCATTTGTGTTGATAGAAGGAGTAGGTGTTAATAATCATATTTTAAAGCTCAAAGTAGTAATCATTAATCCATAAGAATACAGACTTACTCCTACTATATGGAAGAGAAAAAACGGACCAGGTCGAACATATTGTGAAATTATTTTGAAAATAATCAGAGATGTGTACTTACATAAATATTACATCAGGCTTTTATGTTTTTGTTTTTTTTCCCTCATTTGAAAATAAATCAGCTTGGCATTTATCTTACTTAGGAATACAGCTTTTTGTATTTGCAATTCCAAGATATATATTATAGTGTAAAAACTTGGCCGAACATACCAAATTATTTTGTTTTTAAATTGTTTTGTTCAAAATATGCCGTCAAAAGTGTCATCAAAGCATTATGATTGCTGAATGATTGAAACACACATTTATTTACAAAACAAGCTGAAAATGCAGAATTACAGACTTCATGAGTTAAATATCAAAGATAAAACCAAATAGCTTTTCATAGTATTTAATTGTTTTGTGACACGTGTTTCTTACGGGTTCATGATAAAGTGTTCTGTTTTTTCTTCATATAATTAAAATCATTCAATGCAAATCTATTGCTGCTGTGTTGAAATTTGACCTAAGTTTACTGACTTGGCGTAGGCCTTCTCCAGCAGAGCACTCCAGAATTCATTGTTGTCTTTGGAGTGACAGTAGATGAGTTCTCCGTTGATTGTGGGAAGCCGGTCATCTACAACCACATCCACCCATTTACCAAACACCCAGAACTGAAAATGGAAGATTCCAGCATAATATTCTGGGTGTTTTGGGTTCCACTCCTGCTCCTTATGGTCCGGAATGACCTGGAAATAAATAAAAAGAAACACAGTAACTGTCAAATGCGAGACTAATAAGTAATTTTCAGGGGGGTGGAAAAGTTTTCTTAGAGAATTGTCATACTTGCAACAGGTATATTTTAATAACATGAATGAAATTATGGCCTTCGCTTCTATAACATCACTTTGAGTATTAGAAATGTTGACTGTGCTAGCGCCATTAAATGCTGCTGACACTTATTTTGAAATGTTTGTAATATTGCAAGTTTCATCCATATTTTCATAAAACACACGTCTTTGAAGAACAATCCAATATTTTGTACGCACTGTTAAATCCTCCGGAAGGTATTTCCAGGTTGAATGTCTTCCTTGTTTAATGCTTAATCATGTTGTGAAAAATAAATGGTATCAGATGCCATTTTCATTTATTATGAAGGACTGTAAGAACTTTTAATCAGAAAGGACCCATTTTTCTATCTGACTTATGGCTCAGTTCCTCCTCAAACAAGTTTGTATAATAATATTGATCCCCCTTTGGTGCAATAGAACTTCTATCCTCTATGTTTAATCCTGCTTATCAGAGCTACGGTAGAGAATACAGTAAAACAAAATTAGCTCACGTTTTGCCAGAGGTGTGGTTTCAAAGCCAGACAGGAGCAGGCCGCAACAAACCAGCAGTTTCCCACAACTCCCTGGTTCAGGTCATGGGAGCTGATGCCCTCCACAAACAAGTGAGGGTCTGGACATATCTCCTGCAGCCAAAAAGTTAAAGTGTACTTTGTAGAAGACTTTTTGTTACAAAAGAATGAAAAGAAAATGCCACCTTCATTTCAATTTATTCCTGTAATCCAAAGATGCCACTCACCCCTGGTCGTTTCCACTCCACAAAACCAGGAGGCGGGTTTCGGAAATAAAGCGAAGTACTGGTGGCTGGAAACTGTGGATCCTCATACAGCCTCTTGTCGTTGACACAATCCTTCTTCAGTTCATAGTAGTGTTGGTTTTGGTACGGGATAGCGGAGGAGAACATGGTCCAGACGCTGAAGACTCACAGCTTCACAATCCTGACAGATAATATTTTCTGATTGAATGTGGTGTTTAATAGTTTGCTATAAAGCATAAATCTATCGCTCCCATCTGAATATTTTTGGACACAGGCTGCTAGATTACATCCTGTAAATCTCAGCATTGCTTAACTTCCAGGTCAACTGTCCCATGACCCAGTCTCCCTCTGGTGAGCATACAGCCTTCAATGATGAGAAAAAAAACTGGTACAGCATTCTAAGATGTGAAGTATTCATCAACACTGTCATTACATTGTATTATTTATGAGCAAAGAACCCACAGGCGTAAAACTACATTACCAAAGGTGCCTCACCGAAGGAAACAGTTATTCAAGACTTGCAGGAAAGCAACATAAGTTCATGTTCCGTGTGTATGATTGGCTCTTCACACAGTTCTGGCTGAAACTGTCTATTTCTGTACATATAACAATTTAGGGTTTTGACTTTAAAATCCGTATTTATGGCAGCGTGAGCTACATAGCCATTTCCTCTGGAGAATAATGATATTTAAGTGGTTGATCTCGTCTGTCCCTGCACTCATTTTTAAAGTTTTAATTTGGACAAGATATGTCATATTAGATCATTCTTTATGTTCCTTTTTTTCAATAATCACACGTAACAGTACACGAATACACTCGGAAAAAAATCCCCTTTCCAAAAACAAAAACGAAAGTATGGTTAACAAAGTGTTGTGGTTGTAAAAAGTACAAAAAAAAATCTGCTAACAGAGCAAGGGAATATTAGCTTATTAAGATTTCTTGAAATAAGACATGATATTTACCTGAAGGAAATCTAATTTTTAACTATATTTACTAATATTAGGGGGTGTTGTGTTTTGGTATTTGTCGGTATTCTGAGTTGTATAGTAGAGAGACTGTTCCACATTTATCATTCATCACATACTTGAAATAAGATTAGAAGTTGATATCTAGGAATTTTATTTGAACACTTTTAGCTGACGTTTATGCATAATTTAAGCATTTTAAAATCATACATGTCTTTCAGTTAGCTGGAAATAATGAATATTGAGCATTTGCGCTTTTATCAAGATTACTTAACATAACAAGATATTCAAAGTTCATAGTCTGAAAAAAAGTCTCTATATATGATTGAAATGCTATTTCTTTGAAGAATGTGTCTGCTACTGGGTACTAGGAGATATTTTGAGTAAAGATTAGACAAATATACACGTAAGATTTTGAGTTTTTGCAGTGCCAAAATTTTTGAAACAGCTTATTTATCGTAAATGTATCAAAAATGGTATATTAAAAATGGTATAATGGTAAAGACTGATACTGCTGAATGAACCTCAAACCTTTGTGCATTTATCCAGTGTAATGTACAGTTTTGTCTTTTATACAGAAAATGGCTTTGAACCCTTCTCAGTAGTCCTCTTTCTATAAGTGGAGATTAAAATATATAGTAGATATTAAAAGAATAGATAACCAAAACTGTGTAGTTATAGATCCATCAAACCAACCTGATCTGGCAGAAATGCTGGAGATAAATTATGGGGAAGAGTGAGGGTAGAAAGAAGAAATGCCCACCCGATCTCTCGTGCAGCAGCAGGATTGCTTCCTGGTTTCCAGGTACCTGATTGTATTGCCCTCCCGCAGATCAGAGACCGGTTTATGCATTGTAAGCACCACACCCTGACTTTGTTTGCCCTGTGTTATGTAATAACTGTGTTTAACCACAGAGATATCTAGTCCAAGGAATTAACTACCTTCAAATTGAATAGCTGCAAACTCCAGTGATGAGAAAAGAAATGACTCTTTGGGTCAGGGGTTAGGTTATGTGTGATTGTGATTGGGTGGGGGCGTTATCTCTGTGAGAGTTCCTGGATAATGTGGTCCGGCAGGTTATTTTTGGTTGGTCATTTGCTCTTGTTAAATGGCCATGACGTTATTGCAAAATGTTTTTTTCTCATGTAGAGTTTCTCCATTTAAAACAGTTGGTTTTATCTTCTCTTGTTTAATATTTAATATGGACCAAATGTGACGGTAGTTCATATTCCAGACCTATTAGTAAAGTCTCACATGAGAACTAAGTATTTTACTATTCTATAGTGCAGCAAACCGAGAAAATAAAAACCAGATCGGTATAAATGCTCATATTTTTAAGAGTAACTTATACTGACTTGTGACAAAAACACTGAATACCACAATGGCATGTGAAACATTAGCGGTAGACACACTGGCACAAGTCAACACATGTCATTCATGGAGGAAGAACCATAGTATGGAATCAAAAAGAAACTGAAGAAGTCACTCTAAAAGTGTTGAATCACATACAGATAATACCGGGAATCCCATAAAGCAGAATAAACTGCATTCAAGAGTTTAAAGTTAAAAAACAACACTCACCTGTGCTGACCAAGCTGAGCCTTGCAGTGATGAGCTCTGACACATTCAACGTCTCCTTAGATTCCTGGGAATGTGCTCAAATTTTCTAAAACAATCTTTCTTTCCTTCCTTTTTTAGAGTTGAAGTTATGCTTTCCTCAGATCCAAATCCTGCTTCTCAAGCCTGAGCTTCTGGCTGCGAGGACTCCCCCAGCTATCCTCATTTGCACATATCTGAAAACTGGTCCGACCAGCAGCTCTCTGCAGCAGGAGGTGCTATGTAAAGGCTGCTATGATGATTACAAGGAAAGGAAGGGAAACTTAACACCTTGACTCCCACTGCCTGGAGTAAATTTTGGGTCACTATTCCTTACTGAAGAATTTGACTGAACCTGTTTATAATATGACCCAGTGGCAGCATTTATAAGCTAAAGAGTAAGGGGCCAAGGACGAAACCTTGAGGGACACCACAGGTCCAAGGCGCCTACAAAAGGAGAAGTTTCTACATATACATATAGTTCATGGCTATTGAGAATGTTCTATTCAATAAGTAAGACTTTTTTTTAGTATATCAAAGTATATCAAAGCTGAACAGAAATGTTCAACTTATCAAATTAAAATGACATTTTTTTTCTAACTGAACTTTGACCAGTGATTGACCAAAGGATTTGTCATTTTATGGGAAATTGGTAGTGTCCATATTAAATTAATAAATACCCCAAATAAAAACTTTATCCATGTTTTTTCTCCGGGTGAGGACATTTAAGGGTTAAAAAAACAAAAAGGGAAATGGCCATTTAAGCATCTATCTCTGTCTGTGCTGGATATTTTGTCAAATCAATGACTGTTAAATCACTTTTTGTGTTTGTCTCACCAAGAGGAAGAAAAAAAACAAGTGAGCTAGAGGTCAGTTCATATGAAAAAACTGGACTAATAAGCAATGTGTTCTCCTCAAGCTGTAAAGAAGGGGAGAAACTGGCACGCACTCAGTGGTCCGAGCTTAACTTTTCAGCAGCACAGGAAGGACTCTAATTCCCTTAAACAGACAACTCTTGCCTGGAATTTTCCGCCTTTAAAACGCAGAACTAAAAAGGATATCTGATGACGAACCAACAGCAATAAGGTAAATCCATGAAGACGATCAGGAGGCAGGCGGAAGAACTGAGGAAAGTTTTAAATTTGAAGTAAATAACTTTAACATGATAAAGTTAATCAAAGCGTGCCTGATTGGTGTATGTTTCACAGTTGACTGCAAACTAAACACTGTTTTGCTCTGTAACTGGTAGGTAAATAAACAGCAGCTGGAATGATGAATAATATGGCAGTAGCCTCATTTACACAGCCTGTTCAACGTGGGACTGGTGGGCTTTTGTTCCGCTGCTGTTCTGTAATTAAGGGGGGTCTGCATTGTTCCACATCTCTGATGGCAGTGGAGTTAATAATTGATTAATGGAGGTCAAATGGGAATGTGAGGTTTTATGGGTTCATCCTACTACTGCAGGACTTGATAGGAGTTAGAGGCGGTTAGCAGCAAACTCAAGGAAGAAGAGCAGAGGATGAGATCAGCTGCCATGTACGAGGAAAGGAACAGTCACATCAGATGCTGACGATACTGTATTATACATTACACCTCCTTTGTTTACACCAGCCTGGTTGTCTATGAAATACAAGGTAATATAGCGGCATTGTTCCTCTGTTACTTTTTTCATTGTAAGCTAACAAAGGTTCTGTAGAACAGTGTCTTGGCTGTGGCACAATTTCTTACAGGTTTTGAGTTGAATCATAAAAACACATATTCTTGAAGTTTTTTTTCATTTCATAATGTCATTATTCCTATAGACGCACTAGTCTGTTTTTTTAAATAATAACATAATAATAATAATACATTTTTATCAATAAAGCACTTTACATTTGGATCAAATCTGAAAGTGCTACAGGGTGGCCCGGTAAAATAAAGATTAAAAATATCTTGAGTGGCCTGGTCAAGAGAGCAACACAGACATTTCTACGACAATTAAAAATGTGCCAGAGGAAATAATGGCATGATGAAAAAGGTATTTAAATATTAAGGCCAACTCAATAAGCATAAATTAAGTCACACTTTGTGATAAATGTTAATTCTCTAATTTCTGAGAACACTTTTAATTCCATTTGGTCATTCAGTTCCAAGTATTGTTTCAGCCCAGCCTGGACTAAAGACTATAATGTTGGTCAGTTCTGCTGAGAATGTGCTCCAAAGAAAAATAACTCATCCATTTATAAAATTTTCTCTGGATTGTACAAGTCACCAAAGGATAAACACTTTTGAACCCCTTCACACAAAAACTGCCATTAAATAATGTAATGTGGATATTCACTGATTGCCTGTATTCTCTCTTGAAGATGAACCTCCCCATGTTTATATATTCAAATATATTTCTAAGTAAATTGATAAACTTAAAGAAAAAGAAGTCGTCTCCACAGGTATTGTGCCCTAATATGGACCAGTGTTCCCAGTATAAAATCCCACCTCACCTGATCCATGTGGGAGAGAGACTATTCACAGAACGCTCCATCATCCCAAAGCCTAGTTTAGAATTTCTTGGACTCGTCCACATACCACACATCCACACACCATCGTGCTTACACTAATGATTAACCGGCCACCGCACCTTCATGGAACTTTTTTGATATGGGTTGTGGTTCAAAACCTTGTTTAAAATAAATTATTGGTTATTCTTGCTTTAAACTCTGGTATCGCCTCCTGACATTTGTCATGGTGTTGAGCCGGTCATGTCAAGATGTTGCTGGATCCGTTCAATGCTTTACAGGCCCTTGGGGTTTTCTGCTCTTATAGATATTATTCATTCTAACGTTAGAAAAGCAACATTTGACATGAGCTGTGTCCCTCCTGTTCTTATTTTATAATTAGACTTAGTCCGCTTTCATCGTTGCACACTTGGGTGATGTGCAGACACGTGTAATGGATACTGTGTGAGAATCTGATAAGACCAGAGCGGGAGAAATAGAAATATGCGTCTGGTCAATATTTGTGAACCTGGAACAATTCCTTTCAAGGTCAGAATGGGGTGAACTTCAATCCTCAGTGTCATCAGAAATTTAAACTCAGATAATGAAAACTGGGCGGACCATTTGGAAGAAAGATCCTTTCTCTCGCACACAGTCAGAAGCAGCACAAAACATCCACAAAGTCAACAGAGCAGGCAAAAAATGTCTTCCTGGATGACAATGTAATCAGATATCGTTGTTCACAAATATTGATCAGACATAACTCCTCTAGTGCTCAGGATGTCAAAATAGAATTTCCATATTTCTTTTTATTCTTTTACTATTGGCTTAAAACCAACAAAACTCAAAAAAATTAAGGGGCCACTTAAATCAAAGTCCGGATCTCGAATAAAAGAAACAATCTGTGTTGATATACATTGCGTAAGTTGTTTAGAACAAAATTACGCAAGAACTATCAATATAAATGGCATTGAACCATTAAGGGCTGGATTCTAAATTATAGGAAAAGAAAAACTGAAATCACAGGTTCTGATCCAACTCTAGTGAATTTCATCACAACATACCATAATGTGACCCAGAAGTGTGTTTGACCCCCAAATTTCAAACGGACCTCCCGAAAACTTCTGGGCATGCTCCTAATGAGATGGAGGATGGTGGCCTGGGGGAACTCCTCCTCGACCTGGATCAGGTCTCCTGGACAGTCTGGGGTCAGTGGTGGTGATTTCTGATGCAGTGATACATAACATCTCAGAGGTTCTCAGGTTGATTCTGGTTCGGGCAACATGAGGAATAGTCAATGTCATTACGTTCTCGACCGCATCTCCAGACTCCAGACAGTTACGCCTGCAGCATGACCTCAGTTTGAACCCGCTCTCATCTGTGAAGAGAACAGGGCACCAATGGAGAACCTGACAATTCTGCTGTTCTCTGGTGAACACCAATTGAGCTCCACAGTGCTGGGCTGTGAGCACAGGTTCCGGTAGAGTATGTCGGGCCCTCATGCCACCTTCATGCAGTCTGTTGCTGACAGTTTTGTCAGAAACATCACACCAGTAGCCCACTGGAGTTCATTTTGTAGGGATCGGTCAGTGCTCCTCCTGTTCCTCCTCACACTGAGGAACAGATACCAGTCTGGCTGCTGGGTTGTTGTACTTCTACATACCTGTCCAACTCTCCTCGTGTAACAGCCCGTCTCCTGGAATGTCCTCGGTGCTCTTGAGATTGTGCTGGGAGACACAGCAAACTGTCTTGTAACTGCACGCAGGGATAATCCATCCTGGATGAGAAGGACTACCTGTGCAACCTCAGTGGACTGCAGGTACTGCCTCATGTCATAAGTAGTGACAAAGACACCAGCAGAACAGAAACTAGGGAAGAGTCAGTCAGGAAATATAAGTATAGAGAAATTAATTTTTGCCACCACCTGCAGAACCATTCCCTTTTGGGGGGTTGACATGCTTTTGTCTCTCCATTGCAGCTGTTGTCACTTTAATTTGAACAAAATCGCAGCAACTGATTCACAATCACTTGTGCTTCCTAAATGAACAGATGGATATCCCTGATGTTTAACTGGCTCGGTGTCAATGCAATGATTAAGTGTTCCCTTGATTGTTTTGAGCAGTGTATAATGGTCCATACTATATTTATCACTCAAAGACCAAACTGCCCCAGAACTCATAAACTGGGACAGGATTATGAACCTCCTAAGGGTTGGAAAGAAAGACCGATATTCAATTTCCAGTGCCTTTATGACAGCAACTAGTATGAGATCATGACTGATAACATATAGATTAAATTAAGCTTGGTTTATTTTTCCAGATGCATATTCAAGTAGTAAAGATGATGTGTATTGTTCTCCCTATGCTGACATGATAACATGCAGATTGCAGTACATTCTAGATGGTCGATACTTGAGTGCTGCAGCAGAGGTCGCCAAAGCTGGCGACTCAAAGCATGTCAGATTGGAGGGGATGGGAGGGGAGGAGAGAGGGGGGGGTTTGGGTAATATCTCAGAACCAATAGGCAGTATTTTAAAGTGAGGCTGTTGGCTAACATGTTTGGCCTTTGCTGAAAATGGGAGACAGATATCCTGTTCCCATGGTAATGCAGGAGGTTAATACTATTTATAAACCACAAGTCTGTTATCTATTTATACGTCTCTCGGTAGATTCTGTGCACACATTAGGGTTGAACACGTGGTTTTAGTCTGACAGGAAGAGTCTGACATGAATTCATCATTGGGGAGGAGATAAGGGTACTGCTAGAGATATTTAAGGAAACCAATAAAATCAATCTAAAATGTGTGTAGATCTATGAAGAAATTGAATATTGTCATTTTAATAAACTCAAGACAAGAGAGGTGAAATACAACGGTTTTAATTGCAAAAGGATACTGGGTAATACATTGAATGAAGCACTGAAACAAGCCACTGTGACACTGCAAAATACTACTATAATGGACATTATAAAGTTCCAAGAGGAAAAGTCATCCATTCAATGAGAAAGGCATACTTAAGCGAGAGCACAGGGAGGGAGCATATTTACACCATGATAAAGGTTCCCGTAACTCTACAAAAGAAGGTTTGTTGAGAGGCCTCCTCATTAAAATCTTTAAAAAATGTGAATACAAACAGCCATTAAAAAAGAACAAGCCTTCAATGTCCCGTTTCATATTTTCAATCCAAACACAGTCATCTAAAAAAGAAAAAAAGGCCCCATTGTAGGTGATGTATTCACACCATCCATTGTACAAGGTGGCGTGTCAATTAACACAAGACAACCAACATTTTCTGTTCCTGTTTTTTTATGGTGTACTGCTGTAAGAAGCTGTAGAATAATCAAGGACATAAAATTCATAGCATGTTAGTTCATACACTACTGAAAAAATGACAAGTAGTAGAGTAGGAGGTTTTGTACAAAATGATTGGTGACGAGGCATCCCTGCTGTTCATTAGCTGAGATTAGCTACTGCGCTGGTGTGACAGCACTCTATAGGAGAACATAAAGTTGGTCTGGAGCATTAAGAGGCCGATAAGGGCAGTGGTATCATCCAGAGGTTGGGTTCTGGATCACTCGTAACACCAGAATCTCTGGTCATTACAATTTTACAATGGAGTAACACCGTGTAAATTTCAATTCATTCTTATTAAGCTTTTAGGTATACAGAGATATTTAACTATTCTTGATTCTAAATGCATAGGTATTAATCCAAAGGATCCCCCACACGCAGAATTATTATCTCTCTTGATAGAGAAATTTAAATAAACTGGCAGGTGGACGTTATAGTTGCTCCCTGCTTTGTGCTTAAGTGTCACCCAGTTCAGAAACTCCCAAGTTAAATTCCCTGCAGGAGTCTGAGAAAAACTCTTTTCAGTGTCGACTTGCAAGACACACCATGCAAATCATAAGAGAGGGAAAATGGCCGTAAAAAGTTGCACACATAGGCTTGAAAAAAGTACTGTGAAAGTGTTAAGCGCTCACGCGAGCAAAGCTAGAAAAAAGATCCTACACGAGTACCCTTGATATAAGTTAATAAACTTTATTAAAAATTTAAAACCCACTCATAGATTCAGACAGACGTTTTTATCTTCCCCGTTATAGGAGAACGATGATGAGCCATGCAACATAGGAGAAACCCTACCACTGTTTTTTAATTCCCTGATCCAAATGCCTATGAATCAACCTTGATGTGATTTGATGCCTTAACATGCAAAAATCCATAGATGTGCTTCCTCCAGGATATTAAAATAATTTCACATATCTTCTCTAATACTTGGTCTACAAATACTACTTTGGCTTTGAATTTCATAAACAGTGTGATGAAACAAACTGGCCTAAATTGTAATCATTCAGACTTAGTCAATAAAATCTGGAAGCTGAAGATGTATGGGACATTTTCTTTTGAAAGGGTCCAATATGTTTTTTCCCTTTGGTTGTCCTTTTCACATGTCCAAAGTATGTGGTCAGTCATTCTATCATGCATGGTACACTAGCTTGTTAAGAGAAATCTAAAACTAGAGGGCATATGTCAGGTATGTATGCAATACTGTAAATGGAGAGGATGATCAAAATAGAGGAAACGCCAATAGAAAGACTTAACTTAGGGCTTTGCTTCATATTTCTCCATTTCCCTGCCCAAAAGATATTAGATAAATGTCAATCATTACCAATGTAAAGATTAGGTTACGATGTTTCTCTCATGCATTTATGTCATAAAATCCTCATCTTCTGACTTTGGACCTTGGTTCTTCCTTTACTTTGACCCTGGATCGTGTGGAACAGACGTTTAGATAGACGCAGTAGTGAAGTCATGGAAGCACAGCAATGGACAACAAGCAGGGATGTTACGATGGAAAGCTATACACAGTATTTACAGCGGGTTAAGAGGACTTTATCTGGCGGAAAAGATCTCCTCTGACAGGGAACAGTTCCCTTTCACACCTTTAACCACAGGGAAGAAGGACAAGCGTACATGGAGGAACGTCACGACTACAAGTGATACAAAAGTTGAGTCAGCTTTGACAAACACCCTTAAAAATATGCATTTGCTGCTTAGAATTTTTTGAACGTTGTCGAAATGTTTGAAAACAAATTGAAATTTTTACACCGTGAACAGTGTGCGTAAGAAATGGTGAATAAACATGATCTCTGAACGGTAGTGATCTGACTGTGACGTGCTTGAAGCAGATTTGGGTTTGTGTTATTCTCAAGCAGCGAATGGCGTCGTTACCCCGGTGGCTAAGGCTGTATAGGAGACCCAAAGCGGTTCTCCCGGACAACAGGTGGCACTGTGAGTGAAGGTGGAAAGCAGCAGAGGTATTAAAACTTCTGTGTTTCAGGCCATTGAGGAGGCGGGTCTACATTGATTCGCCCAGAGAATCGTCATCATCCAGAGATAAGGGCAGGTAGAGATCCTGTAAACACAAAGGAGCAGAATGACATGCATCAAGTCATTTGCGGACAAATAAGAGAAAGAGGAGGACAGGTGAGGAGAGGGCGGGAGATCAGCACCTTCTGCTTGTTGTTGAGGCCCGGACTGTTAGGGGTGGAGGTAGGGGAATGCTTGGATATCGGGGTGGAAAGTTGGCTGCTGGATCCCGTCCCGTTGGCTGAGATAGGCCACAGACCAGGGGGGAGGGAGAGCGGAGAGCGGGAGGGAGAAAAAGTAGTGCAGATTAGAAAGTGTCTGAAAAGAGTCCTGAAGCTTTTTCTTGGATCTGGTGGAAAGTTGTGCCTGAATATTTGGCTACAGATGAGAGGACTCTGCTGGTCAAGGTTTATGAAGCCAACAAGCTCTCCTCTTTTTATTCATTCCCTTTTCGTCTTGCCCTGTTGCTAGGACTCCCTCTGTGTGGAACACCGTGTTTATATCTAAGAGCGGTGCAATTTGATGCATTTGTGTGCTAAGTGCTTTCAAAGAGCCGTTGTCTATAAGAGATGAAGACTATGAGCCAGATGGTCAGAGTGAGTTTGAGCCATGGAGTGATGAAATCACAACACGGATAAAGCTTCATTGTTACTTAATGCCACCTGCTTCTTTTACCCACAGACGGACTCACAAACTTATTGAGCCGTTTGAAAACCTTAAAAGGACAAACACAAAATCTTAATATCTTTAAATCCAAACATGAGCAGCTGTCCACACGTACCGAGGAGGGAGTTTAGACGGAGTACAGCCACAGTAACATTTTCTCAATATGCTGCCTGGTTGACCATACTGTCAAGGTTTGGTCCCATGTTTTTACATTTATTTATATTAGGTAGTGAACGTATTTCAGTGTATTGATGTTCATTGTGTGTGTGACTCTTTTTCCTCTGGTTCTGGCCTGCCTCATGCGTTTCCTGTGACCCCAATATCACCATGCAGACCTCTAAGGTACGAAATAAAAACAGTAAAAAATTTCAAGCATGTCGGACAACCATCTGCTTTTTAAAAGTCCAAGCTTCCCCCATTAGTGATCAATTAAATGTCCAGGGCCTCTGAGGGAACCCATAGGGCTGTTCATTTATGAGTTCTAACAATTTGGTCCTTGTAAAAGTTACTGTTTTACATCCCCGTTTTCCCTACTTCTAAAACATCAACCCCCAGGACAAAATGTTCAATTGCTGCCTAATATATTCCGCCCACTGACAGATGGCCTTGTAAGAGGATAATAATAATAATAATGTTACGGCTAATGATTGTAAACACAGGCTGCCTAGTAACAAAATGGTGGAGCCGTTTTGCAAAGTTGTTTAGTACTGAAGCTGGAGCAGGTAACAGTCTGTTATGTTCTATTTTCTATTTGATTGTTGTTAGAAGTTGTCGCACTCTTTCTTTTTTTTTCTTTTTCTTTTTTTTCTTTTTACAACAGAGCAGTTTATACAGTATTTTACTTTGCATGTGTAATTCATGAAATTGCGTATTAGCATTGTTTAACTAAAGCTCACCAGATATAAAAACTTGTTTATCATAATAAATAATAATAGTAATAACAATACTACTTATAATAACTTGCCCCTCAGAGTAAACAAAGGCCAGATCTCTCAGTTACTGGAGGGTGTTATAAGTAGCTGTAGGGAGAACTGAGGGTCATTTTGAGCTCCAAAGCAAAACCAGAGGGGTTTGAAGGGCTTTTCCGACTTCCGTAAACATTGTAAATGCTAAATTAAACAAATTGAGTCAAACATAAAGCTTAGCATAACCTATTTCAAAGAATGCTTGATTGTATTTTTAAACATCTTCTATATACCAATATTGATCCTGCAGGAGAATTGCATATTCATGATCAACACTGCCTTCAGATTAAGGTCAAAGGTTAAGGTCAGCAAGAGACCTTGGTTGTGACTAAGCATATTCTAGTACCCGGGAGCTGTTCAATGTGTAAACGGACACAGAAAGAGCCTGGCGAGATTTTCCAACTGTTCTCCTTGCAGGTGAGGCCCGTCTCTGCTGTAATTAAAACAGGAAGTATTACAGTGCAGGTGAGAAAATAAGAAGCTCACTCGACTCGGTAGGAGACTTGCAGCGTTTCATCTGACTAGGACTCTTTGTGGAACCACGTTGAGCCCTGGCTCCTTTCATCACCCTGCATTCTGTGGAGAGAAGCAGAAAGAAACTGTGAGGCCGGGCTTTCTAAGTGTGAAGTCTTTCTTTTGCATCCATCAAGTTGTGGGGAAAGAAAACACTTGGGTTGAGGCTTTGTCCCGACAGCTCAGAATAACTGAACAAGACCACAAAGCCGATGCACCTCGTCACCTCACTTCATATCACCTCATCACCTTACCTCATCACCTTACCTCATATCACCTCATCACCTTAACTCATCACCTTACCTCATATCACCTCATCACCTTAACTCATATCACCTCATCACCTTAACTCATATCACCTCATCACCTTAACTCATATCACCTCAATTCATATCACCTTACCTCATATCACCTCATCACCTTAACTCATATCACCTCAATTCATATCACCTTACCTCATATCACCTCATCACCTCAATTCATATCACCTTACCTCATATCACCTCATCACCTCAATTCATATCACCTTACCTCATATCACCTCATCACCTCAATTCATATCACCTTACCTCATATCACCTCATCACCTCAATTCATATCACCTCATCACCTCACTTCATTTCACCTCACTTCATATCACCTTACCTCATATCACCTCATCACCTTACCTCATATCACCTCAATTCATATCACCTTACCTCATATCACCTCATCACCTCAATTCATATCACCTCATCACCTCACTTCATTTCACCTCATCACCTTAGCTCATATCACTTCATCACCTTAACTCATATCACCTCAATTCATATCACCTTACCTCATATCACCTCATCATCTCAATTCATATCACCTCATCACCTCACTTCATATCACCTTACCTCATATCACCTCATCACCTTACCTCATATCACCTCATCACCTTACCTCATATCACCTCATATCACCTCATCACCTCAATTCATATCACCTCATCACCTCACTTCATTTCACCTCATCACCTTACCTCATATCACTTCATCACCTTAACTCATATCACCTCAATTCATATCACCTTACCTCATATCACCTCATCACCTCAATTCATATCACCTTACCTCATATCTCCCTCATCACCTCAATTCATATCACCTCATCACCTCACTTCATTTCACCTCACTTCATATCACCTTACCTCATATCACCTCATCACCTTACCTCATATCACTTCACGTCAACTCATATCACGTTACCTCATATCACATCATCAACTTATCTCATATCACCTCATCACTTTACTTCATATCACCTCACCAATCAGAAAGGGACACCAAGGAAAAGATGCACCTCGTTATGAAGGACCTGATCCAAACCAAGGAACAGAAAACAAAGCATATATATGGTGTGTATGGAGTGTTACTACCATTAATTAAAATTTTCTTCATAAACAGGACAACAAAATAGTCAATACACAAAATAAATCATGATAAAAATGTATCCACTCTTATAAAATCATTTGCTCTCATCTGATTTAGTGAGATGCATATTTTCATAGTCTGTCCAAAATACAACTTTCTTTGAAATAACAGAAATTAATATATAACAGCAAAACGAGGCAAAGCTCTGCTGAGAAACAACACAGTTTAATGACACCAGGAGTTTAAAAAAAATAATAAATTAACCGGTATTTTCCCGGTTACTGTAAAATAGCTAATGTTTCGGAAAAATCTGATGCATATATCTCAAAAATATTTTCCTGTAAGGTCTTGAACATGAGTCACCTGAAGAGGAGTTATCACCCTCAGGCAACCAAAAGTCTTTAACAACAAATGCATCTGTATATAGCACAACCTCCATTCCTTTTATGAGCCTAGAGTCGCGTTTTTGGAAATATGCCATGGCCTTCAGAGTCCTCTTAAAATATTCTTTCCATAGATAACTCAAAACTGATGACTTGCAGAAAATGAAAATATTAAATGGCTACGTATACGTAGTCGTGCATTATCTGTCGGTAATGCATGAATGTAGTTTGCCATTGGATCAAATCTTTTCGTGGTCGCTTTAGTAAAACTATGGATTGGAAAACTGAAGAACATGAATATGTTTGCTCTGTCTGATCGCAACCTCTGTGTCACAAAAGTGTGCTTAATAAAACAACGAGGTGCTCTGCTCTTGAGAAGACGGAGTTCATTTTAGTTTCTTATAAAAATTCCCTTGACTTGAAACAACTTGTAGCATTTTAACTAAGAATAATAATAATACATTTAATTTTATATTCGTTGTTTGCTTCATTCCCTCAAAACTGTGCAGTTTTTGAACACATTTACCAAAAACTGTAACTCAAATAAATGTAACAATGTTCATAAATGTTCTCCTTTCTTTAGCGCTACTATTTTATGTTTTAACTACACACAAATCCATAACTTGAATACAATAAAGAGATAGAAAGGAGATGGCAAAAAGCATAAAAAGATTTTTAAAAAACAGGGATGGAGGTTTTTTCTCTGCAGAGCATCACCTCGGATTCTGTGTTAGAAAAAGCTTTGGCTCCAAACAGAAGACCAGCAACGGCCATATTGTGCACTGATGTGTGAACATGAAGGGATTTCTTTGTATGCTAGTTTCATTTCAGCAGGAAAAAACTCTTAATTATTCTCAATTATTGTGCATTCATCAATTCCCTTGATGAATGCACAGTAATTATTCTAAATCATCCCTCATAATTTAAACAATCAATTGTCGGCCATTTTTATATTTACTGTCTATTGTTGAAAAGGGATCCGTTGCTAGTGAATTCATAGTCATCAAAAGCATCGTGTGTTATTATGTCTCTTAAAGAAATACAAGCAGCATAATCTATTCACTCTATTAATCAGAGTCCAGACAAACCCTCCCTCTCCCCCTCTCCGCTTGTGCTGTCAGACTGGCTTCCCTCTCATCCCCTCCTCTCGTCCACTTTTCATGCTAATTATACTATCTCTCCTCCCTCCATCTCCTGGGATTGCACCATGTCTGTCTTTTCTCATAACCCTCACAGGCTACTGGATACATTTGTGCACCATTGTTTTTTCAAGGTGTGCCACCATGCCTTTGACAAAGCTTCAGACTGGCGGCTGAACTAGCCTACTCTGTAGTCTGAAAATGACCCCAAAGCTCGTCTGTGACGATTTCTCCTCAGCTTCAGCTGATGGCGTCGCAGCATAAGCAGAGCCGCAGTAAGCCGACTCATGAGCTCCTCCTGTGTGTGTGACAAATAGTCACGAGGGATTTAAAGATGTTTAATTCGTTCTGTCAAAGAAAGACATGTCATTTCAAAGTTATTTTCCAGTGGAGATAAATGTATGGAGGGAAACATTTCGTGGCATATTTGCATTTAGATTTTTGCAAATAAAGAATCTTGGGACAAAATATCAGGATTTGACCGCAGATCATCCTGAGAGATCTTTGTCTTGTATGTAGTCACTCCCTGCTCCACTTTCATTTCTATAGTCCCAAGGTCATTACAGACTAAATGAAACAATCTGCCTTTGGTTCCATGGAGGGAGCCCGCTTGAAGGAAAGGACTCACATCATTATAAAAGAAGAGGGCTCCACATCCTAGAAAGCTTAGATAATGAACGGAGATAAAGGGAACATAATGACAAGATTAAAAAAAACATCTATACTATACGGAATAATCCAAGGAGGGGACATTAGGTACTAGGGCTTCAAGGTCTGTGGGGAGCAGGGAGTCACTATGAGAGGGGGGGGGGGGGGGGGGGGGGGGGGGGGGGGGGTTGCAGTTTCTGTCCTCTGCTTCCCAGCAGCATCCGCCCCAACAGATCAGCTGGCCTAAACCTGTCACTGTTCAGATTAATGGCTTCTCTCTGCTCTACCTTTTCGTCTCCATTCCGCCATCTGCAGATAACAGACTCCATCCTTTTCCTGTCCTTCTCACATAAATGTTTTTTTCACTATACTATAATGTGAATATAACATCTTCGACAGAAGAACTCCATTAAGGTATTTTTAGGGAGTTCCAAGTAGGACAGTGGGTATTAAATGATGCCCAAGGAAATACTCAGCTCTCACTATGCACACAATTATTGACATTTAAGGGGCTAAAGTGGAATTTAAGAGACATAGGGCAGACACAACAGAAACGTGTTATGTTAAATTAACTTAGAGATCTTGTTCAGTTGTTCTTTTGTCCTCTCTAATGAAATCATCCAATGTATCTCATAATATTGAGTTTGATATATGAATAAGTCCAAATAATTGAGAGGAGAGAAATAATTGATTCCTCTTGACTGCAGTAACTTAAATCTCATGGTATATACGATCACAACACCAACATATAAATTAAAATAGCTGAACAGCAGAGTTTCAGTGATCCAAATGACTAAAATCTGAAAATTAAAGTCATTAATTCCACTGGATGCCTAGAAATAGAATTCATTAGACACTCTTATATCAAACTGCAGACATTAACATTGCAGAAGCCCTACCAGGAGTGTCTTTCAATGAATTTGTATTAATTCTGATAATATTTTACTGTCTTTATGTTGATACAGCTGCAAAGACATTTCAAATATTACTTATCATATTATATGTATTGTAAATATAGAGACATGTTAACTTGGCCACACTCCATATTACAACTAAGGGCTCGTTTTTGCTGGGGGAAATTCAGCACCGGGGGGGTTTCACTTTTTACCTCAGAAAGAAAGAAGTAGAGAACAGGTGGATTTTACTTGAGTCCTGATCCTGATGATCTACTTCAGGTTAAGGATGACTTGTCAAAGTAAGGGATGGATAAAATCTGACTTCCTGTGATCGAGAATGTCAGGTCATCAGTTTGTTAGTTGAAGCTGAAGCACAACTGGGTCTTGCAGCCAAACAATGATCCCAAGCAGAGGGATAGGCCCACCTTAGAATGGCTCAAGGGAAATAAAAGAAATTCATGCTCACAAACCCTCCAACGTCACCGCAATAAAACAGGTCTGCAAAGAATTGTTGACCAAAACCCATCATAGTGAAATCAGACACTGTCCCCAGTGGTCTGTGCTCGTGAACACATATTATTTATTGACGATAACGACACAAAATAAAATACACATTACTTCAGTGACACTCACCGTTATCATCCAGAGAGAAATCATCCTGGGCGTAGCGGAATTTCTCTGGTCCACATGCAATGAAGACGTCATCATCACCGAAGAAATCCTGAAGGCAAGTAACCTGTGAAGAAAGAGGTCAGGAAACCCTGAATAATCCAGCATCAAGTCGTATCTTTACAAGACTGAGTGGTCTAGAGCCACGGCAGCCACTCCAAGGATACGTTTAGCCGCAGCATTACTTCCACCTGAGTCTATGCTAATATTTTGGAGCCAAGGATGATTAGATTATTCGCCATTAGTGCTCCAGCATGCTACATTGACCAATTAGTAATGAACACGTTGCACAGTTAATACGAACCATCTATTGGATTTGATTAAGACTTTGACCAGATGATGGCTCTATAATGAAGACAGGGGTTCATCAAAGCTGGTTTTATTTCATGCTGAGAGTAGCATGAGTGTGTGCCCCACACCTCATGAGAGTCCATGCAAAAAATGTTTAAATATTTCATGGTGTCAAGAAAGTCAGGGGATCTCCTTTGGATTCTTCCCCTGGGAAGCAGTTTGGTTCCTTCATCCCTGGTGGTTCCATCATCGAACTGTTTGCTAATATACATTTGATTATCTGTGTGTAATAAAGCAAATCTAACATGCTGATTCAGGACTCTTTAAAAATTGTATTCCATACAGGAATAATGCCGTTAATAGCTGTGCAGAGGAAGCATCATGGTTGAAGTGCTGATAAATTTGATGCTGATTCCCTTTAACAAAAGGAAGAACTTTGATCACACACCGTGTTGCATAGACAAATTCACGGAGTAAATAACACTGTCTGCCTGCCAACAGATTTTCTTAGCTTCAGGTATTTGGGGTCTTTCTGTTCCACATTAATCTGCATTCGGGCATGTAATAAAAAAACAAACACAAAAAGCATGAAAGATCCCAAACAGTTCCGTTTTACACCTCGGCTGTAATGTTTAAATGATTGGCTTCATTCCCCGGGGTCTTTTGACTCTAAAGCAGCTGTTGACACAAGATGGCCTTCGTGGACAGATGTCTTTGGGACACTCCTTCTCCTGTGCTCTCCATTATACAGGCCCCGTAACCAACTCAGACACGCCTATTAAAGCCATTCAAGCTAAAGCTGGGCTTCCCCCTTTTTCCTCTGGTGCACATGAGATTTGTTGCAAAGCATCTCAGCTCCACTTCCAGTTGTCTTTAAACCCCAGCCAAAATATTTTATGATGACTCACCCTGTCTTTATTTACAGGACTAATATGGCTGCTAATTTTCTAAAAGCACAATACTAACCGAGTAAAGACCCTTTGCTGTGCTCTCCGCTGGCTCAAAAGATGAACCTTTGTGGATCAGTCGCCATGTTAGCTAAGATGCATCATGGCTTCTTTTGTGATACACAAACTATGAGCTGCAGATAATTTGAGAACACCCCGCCCCAGCAGCTGCCTGGTTGATTCTCCGTCCTGCTAGACAAGTTATAAGTGTGTGGTGGTGACTCGCTGGCGAGGCATCCAACAGCTGTACCTTCGCTGTGTGTTCCACAGGATTCCCAGGATACAGGCCTGGTAGATCCCTGCGGAGGTACGGACTCCAGGGATCACAATCAAATTGCTTTTTCTGCAAGGATTAATTCACAGGCTGCAAATATGTGTTTTTCTTTATGTCCATATCATGAGATTAGATGCATGTTACTTCCATTAGGTGAAGCTGTTGTGTGGCAACAAGTGCACCTGACGGTAGATGATAAGACGGAAGCATTAAGAGCGCTCCTTCTCCTGAGGCCAGAGGAAGAGGAGAGGGGAATGGAAATAGGCGGGTCTAGGGCAGTTGGTCAGAGAATATTCCATTTTTTAATAGCATTAAGAACAGAGCTGATTAAAGGGATAAAGTGTTTAGCCAACCGACTGCTACTTTAATCAGTCTTAACACAATCTCCATTCAAAATGATGACAGTCTTCTCTGTAGGTTCCTGAGGAGCACTGCTAATTAATTCCTCTTTCCATTCGCTGTTCTAAGAGGGAATTCAATATGAATATCTCGAAATAAAGTGTTGACATGCATTTAAACAATACATATGTGTGGAGGAATACATTTCTGCCTCGGAAATTAGTTAATTGCTGGCTAAAAGTCATACTTTCTATCATCAGAAAATGGGCTAAGACAGAAGCTCGCTGGAGTCCACGGCAGTAAAGTATTTTAGTTCTACTTCTGATAGCTTGTTCTCGTATGAAGATGGTTGGTGCGTCAATATGTAGAGAATTTTGTCAAAACTACACGGAGATAACTGTGATGTAACTTCATATTTTAGAGAGCACCCTCTTTAAGAGTCCTGATCAAGATCGTTGAATCCTTCTCAGCAGTCCCACTAATCCTCTTCCAACAGGAATCACTTAAGATCCACATGATCTGCCGTGTACAGTTACAGTTCACCTCTCTGACCAAGCCCCTCTGCATCATTAAGTCTACCAATAATTAATGTGTATAAAATGTCCCTCAGACACCCAAACCTGGTCTGCATGAAAGCACCTCTGATTCATAACATCATTGGCTTTTCCTCTCACATGGCATGTCCATCATGGGCATTTAACTCCCTGTGAAATTTATTCTGGTATTTATCTACAGTTGATAGAAATATTGTGGATATCGACTGTTTTTGCTTGCGATCGGATCAAATTGAAAATGTCAGAGTCCCTCTGAGACACAGCCGTGAGGAAAGGGCAGGATAGCTTGGCAGCAATTGGATGTAGGTTAAGAGGCATCCTCTCTCACATTGAAAAGGTCAGTCGACTTTGTCAAATAGATCGACCTGGCAGTAGGAGCTGGGACACTATGACATTCAGCATGAAGATAACAAAAGTCTGCATCTTATAGCAGATTTACATAATGTGCATCCACTGCACAAACCACCGTTTAAATGTATAGTGTATCTAAACCATATACAAATATAATGATTGTATGTATTCCAGTCGGGTTTTCTGAAAATCTGGCTCCTTCCAGACTCCAGGTGCCAACAATCCTCTGTCCCACCAAGCCCATCCCTAATCTCTGCTTCACCAGCTGTCAGGACCGAATAACCCCCCGAAAACCACCAACACCACTAGAAGCTTTTCAGAGATCCACCTCCTCCATTGACTGAATTATTTACATTTCCTTTAGTCCGGCACTGACCAATGGTAATATTTAGCAGAATGGTAAATATAGAAACTCAGCTGGCCAGATGTTATTTAAAAGTTTGCTCCATTAAACAGAATATGCCCGAGAAATCTTTGAGATTGAAAGATCCTCCGATATATTGCATTCCATATAACTGAACATGTGCAATTATTATTATAATCATATATGATTTGTATGAATGTCAAGTTCTGAAAGTGCTTGGTTGCTCACACTGATTTTTCTTTATGGCTGTTGTGCAGAGATAAAAAGGTAGAGACAGGGACAGTTAGTATTTATTTGTGTTTGGGTGAATTGTTATTCGTCTTTCTACTATTCTATATATATTTTTATTTGTTAGCCAAC
The DNA here is from genome assembly GCA_037951165.1 of Lophius americanus. NCBI lineage: Eukaryota > Metazoa > Chordata > Actinopteri > Lophiiformes > Lophiidae > Lophius > Lophius americanus. The sequence continues at coordinate 4,533,908 of JBBDHG010000061.1, forward strand.
TGATGATGTAGATTGTGATAGATTACAGCCCCTCTGCGCCCCTGCAAGGACAATAAGACTTAATTATGGATTATAGATGTCCAGGATAATGCCCTTTAAAAATAAATAAATAAATGGTATTAGATCAGTTAATACGCTTTTTAACTCACTGGTACAGATTTCATCATTTTGGCAACCTTGAGGCATTTCTGATTTCCTGCTTTTCGTATCAGAACAACCCAGAGATGTGTGATGTTTTTCTGAGCACAACGTTTGAGATTCAGAACCGACCTCCATCCATCAACGCCCTTTTATTCGGGACACTGTGTGACGCAGCACAGTCACTACTTGAGAAATGACCCGAGCCCAAGCTCAAAGGTTTTAATCCTAGATATAATCATGATCTTTCAAGGTGAATCCAAAACTAATTAAACTGAGCAAAACCATTCTATTGAACAATCTGGTCTGCTTTTCCAGAGGTGGACAGTGAGACATCTGTTCCTTGCAGTAGCTTTTGTGTGAAGCAGCAGGAAACGTCGCCCAAAAAAGCTCAGGCAAGCTTTGTCTTTAGCCTGCAGCTGCTTGTATTGACTTCAGTTCCTCCTTTCAGCAGAGCCGATTATTCTCCAGGTCCACTGTCTGTCTCATCTCTGGCTCTGCACAGTCAAGCTAACTGATCTCTGAACACAACTTATTCAACGATGCATTATATTATTCTGTCATACTACTTATCTGAAATCGTAAAGGCTTGCCACGTCTGCAAACGGTCACTTAAGAATCAAGTCTAACCGATTATGCTAATCTCAGGTGGTCCAAAAGGTACCAGAGAGAAGGAAATCACAGATAAGGGAGACTTTCTCCTGCCCTTACACAAATCAGCTGGTCTTGAAATTATGAAAGTTCTCAAATTCTATTAAAAAAAGGTAAATTTGGTTTCATTTAAATGTTAAATTCTGTCTCTTACGATGACTAATATGAGAGACAAAAATGTAAGAAAGACAAAAACCTTGCTTTGCAACTCCCACACTATTTCTTCCACGTAGGAAAAAAGGAGGACATGATCAATATCAACGCCTCTGCACTGAGAGGAATATTCCTGCAAAACACCGTCTGTTTTCTCCCTCTTATCCATATCTCACTGCCAATATTATACCATATTCATAAAGATTACAGCTTTAAAAGAATGGTATTGTTTGCTTGCCTTGTAGCAACAGCTTAGTTGATAGAGATAATCATGTGATGAAGTAAAATCCAGCAGATCCAATTACATGCTCCCTCAGGGATGCATCAGATGTAAAGAAATAATTTCACTATGTTGTACTGTGTATGGCTCTTGTGATCAATAAAGGATTTCTTCTTTCTTCTTAAAAGAGACAATATTTAAGTATTTCCCACTCTAAAGGATAAGCTGCCATTCTGACCCGTCTGTGAACTCTGCACAGAATCTGTGTACCACTATTGGTGCTCTAGATGCATTTGGAGCAGAGATGACCCATTTTGGGGCAGCAATATCTGCACAGTCATTGAGACCAGCTGGTGTATGATGTTGTTTTAACCCCACCCCCCACCCCCCAAACCCAAGGAAGCAGCCTTTCCATTTGCCTGACTGATGTGGCTTTAGCATTATTAAATTGTGTATCCTCCTCATCCCCCCAGGGCATGCTCACTTTTTGATGCGATGCTCGTTCAGGAAGGCTGTGACGGGCTTTTCTGCTTGCTCCAAACGCTTAATCACAGGGAACGCTCTGTCAGCAGGAGAATCTGCCAGTGTCTAACACTGTGTGTGTGTGTGCCTGTGTGTGTGTGAGTGAAATGTGTCTGCGAGTGAGCCGAGTTGAAGGGTGACGGACTGAGATTAAACTGTTAAGACCGAATACAAAGAGCAAACTCAGCATTTTACAGTCATTGTCACAAAATGAATCCATCATGGTGGCGCTTATTGCCATGACAACCGCTTCAGCAGCATGTCAGAGAGAAGGCTACAAGAGCACCAATAACCAAATGTAATGAGGCTTTTCTTCCATATTACAGGACACATTTTAGTCATTCCAACGCTCCGACCCTGCGGCTGCACCAAAATCACAATCTGTGAATAAGTTATCTGCATGAGACGTTTTAAAGCAAACTGGAGTCTTTTGTTCCGACAATAACAGGGTGACCTTGCATCTGAAGCATCCACTTGAGTTCTCATATGGCTATTTTGTCAAAATATGTTTGATATAAATTTCTTGAACATCAATTCTACTGCGGCTCTGACTAATGGGGCACTCAGATCAATTAAACATCCTTCTGAAACGCAGCCTGTTCAGGATAAGTACAAAACAGCATAACGTGCTTTCACCAGATTTCATAACTGGCATTTATGTTGGCATCCGATAGATGGAAATCCTTCCTAAAATGTAATGTAGACAGACGAGCAATGCAAATTAGAACTATTCCCCCATGCAGGTCCTCTACCAAAAATAAATTAATCCGAAATGGCTGCCAGCAATTGAATCAAATCCCCCATTTAGTGCAACCTTTAGATACAATGAGGATAAACTAAGTATTTTTTAAAGTGCAAGGAATAATTATTACTCAGCCAGCCAAAAAGAAAAAAAAAAAAAAAAGATCCCAATTTGCTCTAAGAAAGGAAAATGAGTGCTGAATTCTCCGACCCCACCCTTGCTGAGTGAAGTGAAAAGCAGCAGCATTTGAGGGGAAAAAGGGAGCGATTTTGTTCACAACACTGACAAAGACAGGAGGGCGGGATGACTTCAGAGTCCATGCAGCACCGAGCGAAAGATTAAAATCAAGAATGAAAAGTGAGAAATTAAAAAAAAATGCAACATAAAACAATCTGATGACCTTATATTTACAAACCAATCCTACGAAAACCCTCCCTATAACCCATCATGCAGTCAATTAGTGCACCGTTATGGATTGCACACAGGTGAAAAAAAACATCACTGATGATTTTTAAACCAAAGGCTTGCATTGATAGTAAAGTCTCACAGCCACGACAGGATGTGGTATCTCACAGACCAGTCCACACCAGCTGGGCTCTCTTTGTGCCTGGGATGTGGTCTCCTAGCAACCACTTCCAGCAGCTATCGCAATGCAATGGGTAGAGGAGGATCTGCGCCAGTAAGGGAGGGGCGGGCCCTGCATCAATATTGCCTCTACCATATCACCTCCACCAGCAAGCAGCTGCAGTGTGCTTTTGCACACAAAGACACCATCATTCTGTGATTCTGTGCACCGCAGTCGAACAGGGAGTCCCAGTCCATCAATCGGCACTAATCAGCATAAAATGAATCTGTCTTCAGTGATGACGACACGATCAATATGTTCTGATGGGGCCAGTCACCACATGGTGGCTATTAAATCAATTTTGTTATAACGTCATTAAGAATACATACAAACAAAAATTAAAGCTAGATAATTGCAAAAGAGGGGTCAATCCATGAAATAAAAGAAAAATATATTCCATAAGTGGTGATGAAGATGAAATAAGACAGGACTTTATTATTGGAAGGGGACAATACAAAACACAAACAACTTTTTTCTGCAGGAAATCCAGTCAGACTACACCCCTGGGTCAGAGCATTTAAATCGATCACCCTTTGATCATTTCAGCGCACCTTCCCCCCTAAGAACCACATATAATTCAGGCCGTATTAATAAAAGGGGCACAAAAATGAAGTAAAACTACTAAATACTAAAAGGAGCTTGATGCTCAGTCCAGGTTTTGTGCAGAAAAGGTCCCAATGGGAAAATTAAGACAAATTAGAGCAGAGAGAAAAGAGAGGAACAGATTTCTGCAAGTGCTTTTAAACTTACAGCTGTTTGATCTGTGCAGAGGGCTGACAGCTGGGAACTCTGAAATAACTGGTAAAAGACCAGTATTGGGTTTATCTACCCCTGTGCTTTCCTGAACTTACTCTAGTCATTTTACAATTCAATAAATTGTAACAGAGCAGCCCATATTGTATATATATATATATATATATATATATATATATATATATATATCATACTGTAGTAGTAGATTGTCCATCTCCAGACCGCCCTACGGCCTCCAGATAAGTGATCCTGCACATTGACTGAAGATCCAATAAAGCTTGAACCTGAAAAGAACATGAAGTCCTCCTGCCAGTGTGTTTAGAAAATTGTTCATTAATCGTCAAAAGCATTTGACCCAGTCGGTCATGTTCTCCTCTTAAATAAACTCTCCCCAATTAGAATAGATTAACCACCCCTTTATCAATTCCACAACGATTTCTCAGAACTCAGGCAGCTCAACTGTAAAAGAAGCAGGACTTGTCTTAACTCCAAGTCCTGCTTCTTTTACTATTTGTGTACCGCAAGGATCCATTATTGGTCCTCTTCTATTAATTCTATACATGGTTAGCTTTAAGTACAGCACCCACAATGTGAGGTCACAGGACATTATGGGTGCAGTCTTTGAGTTCACCCAGATAGCTGAGGTCACTTGATGGTCTTCATAGCTGAATCTTTATAAATAATTACCACGTGCTGCATATAAACACATTTATGCTGCACCCTTCCGTCTGCCAAAAGAAGGCCCGACTATAAAAAACTACCAAGTTACCTCAGCTCTCTTTTTTCCACATAGTTCTCACCTCATTTTCACATGGAACAAGGCAGGGAATAAGTTGAAATATATTGAATGAGCTTCAAAAACATATGAAATTAGATTCTCTCATATCCTTTGAACAATTTAAAAGGCCATAAATGAATCATGCAATTGCTAGTTTTAAATTGTGAAAATGTGTGCATGTCCGTGATCTAAATGAGAATATCTGTTTAAAGGACTGAACTAAACTTTAACTTCCAAATTTGTAATTCATGCCGACGATCCAGGCATGCCAGTGCCCCATAAACTGAGCATTTCTGTGACAAGAATATTTACCAATCTAGCTAAAGAATAATTATTACATTAAAGACCTCTGACATAAGCTTTGAGATATCAACCATTAAAGTTACACAAGAGAAGTAATTTTAAAGATTCTCATATGGTTCCACAACCTAAACAACCAGATGCATCATCCAACACAGAAACGATGGGACCAACTGATCCAACACAACAATAGAGGTCTTGGCCCTTAGCACACACCCATAACGTGTGTACGACAGAACTTTTGAGCTATTCAATGACCAATGAACTCAGAACTACCTGAACTAACATCTCCACAACGAAGGCTGGTGGACAGAGGACTATAGACCTGAACCCCAGGACAGCGGCGTATGTTGACCTGAACGGAGAGTCAGAAAAAGACTGAGGGGAATGAAGGTCATTGTGTACAAATGTCTTTCCCATGGACATGTCACATCACCGCCGACAGATGGTAGGAACCAACAATGAAACGTTTACAAAGAATTGAGCTTCCAGCCTTCTTGGATCCTGAAACCTGCTGGGTGTTGATGTTACATATGAATAAAGTACTGCCCTCAGTCCTCCCCACAAACATTCCTATTGTGCTGCTTCTAACTGTGCCTCTTTATACCAGGTCTCCCATTACACAGATGCAGTCATTAATTAAGCAGCAGCTTGATACATTTCGAATTTAAAGGTTAGTTTTTCATACAGGGACCTTATAAACTTTGTTTTGCAGCATTTGATTCCGAAGTCTTAAGCCTTTGGAAAAATGGCTAAAGGCGAGACATACCTGCTTGCCATCGAGGGTGTAGATCTTCTTGACCGCGCCGCTTTCAAGTTTGATGGCCTCTGTGATGTCGGTGAGCACCTGCTCAAAGGAGTGCGCAGTTTTCTTATTGAGCAGGATGCGTACGGCCTTGCGTGGCTTCACGCCACTCCGCATCACTGTCACTAGCTTGGGTCGAACAAAATCCTTGCTCTCTCTCTCAAAGGCAGCCTTGGCAGCCATGGACTGCATGTTCTTCTGGCTGGCTGAGGCCTTTACATTCACAGACCAGTTGGGGTTGACATTCTTTGTGTAGTCAACCTTCTTGTAGAAGTTCTCTGATGCACAAACATAGCTTTCCCCTGTGTGGACAAAGAAAATGGGTTAGTGTGTTGTCACACATTCAAGAGTCAACCTTTGACCCTTGAGAATCCCTTAGGTGTCCAATCGGAAACATTTGAACCTCCAAGAACTCCAACCCTTTGTCTTGTACTTCACTACACATATAATGCAACAGCTAAAATAATTTACTTGCACAAATAAGCAGTACACGCTCCATATGGTGTCATCTTTCTTTGCACAAATTTCACTGCCACATTTTCAGGAACCAGATTGTTTTTTCTGGAGAGACTTGTTGCTCCAAATATTATATTTCAACCATGGATCACCACAAACCAAATACCATTCACCCCCATCATATTGAGGGAACGGCAAGAGTCTCAAGAATGGATATCTAATAACAGTGGAGAGGTTGTATCTGGTTGTTTGGATGCTTTTGTGATGAAAAGGAAATGCGAGTCGTTCATGTGGCTCAGAAATAATGGGTTTCTAAAAGTATTATACAATTTCCTTGAAAGGAAGAAATTAAGAGTTTTACCTCGATTAAACCACTTTATTATTGTTCTACCATAAACTCCAATGGCATTTCTTTGCCCCGTGGTAAAGAGAGAAAAAGCAGAGTTTAAACATCTCCCATGAGACCACCGGCACAGTTCAGTCAAACAAATACCTGCTTTACTACACACCAACAGAAATACAGTACAGACACATTATTAACCTATGAAATATTCATTGTGTTTTCCTTTTAAAGCATGAATCCCTGGCTTTCATTATAGACAACCATCTGTCCATATGAGGCCTGATGCAGGACGGAAAAACCTGCTTGTTGGCGATTAATGGAGGAGTTATGTTATAGGTGTAATTTTTTTTTTAAAAACGTCAATGAGGTAATATGTTCTACGGTAGCATCATAAAAGTATTTGTAAATATCAGATACTTCATGTTAGCTCAAGAGAACTAAAAAAACGTTTCACGGATCATTTTCAAATTTTATACCAACATATACTTTAATGTGAGGAAGAGCTCAATTAAGTTTGGGAAAGCTCTTTTGTATATTTCTGACACTAGGGGTAACTTTTATCTATTTCAAATTTTTCAGGCCATAATTTCTTAACCAGTGCTCTGATTTAGTTCAGGAAATCTATCTTGTTTATATCATATTTTATTCTAATAGTTCATATTTAATTCACATTGGGGAATTCTTTTACGTGAAATTTAATTTGAGGAGTTAAATTGTGGGAATTGCTTATGCAATGCAGGCGATTGGGGACTTTTTGGGTTAATACCCTCGTGGGGGGGACGAAACCATAGTTTGAAACATCTTTCTTACATTTTTCTAAATTATCCTTCAGTTTCTACATCATTATTGCCATCCAGTCTTAACAGGAGGCTGTGATATTCAGGTCCGGATGGGGAGCTTCAGACAAAATACAGCAGGAGGGGGATGGTGGAGAGAAATTTTGACAAAAGGGGAGTACAGAAGGCAACAATTAGACCAAATGTGGAGAAATTAAACTACAGACAAAAAGGCACAAAACTGATTACACAGTGCACAGGAGATTGAGCAATTAATTACATCTCGCAAGAGGAAGTACAATATAATGACCCCCACTACCAACAGTGCTGCCCCTATTTACTCTAGCCTACACACACTTGGAGAACACACACTCCCCTACATTTCCTATAAGTAGCTCAAGGAACAGAGATGATCATCTCATCCTGAAGAAATCAAGCTGTGGTTTATCTTGAACTCACCCAGTTCACCTCATCCATCCATCCATTCCCAACTGCTTCTTGTGAAAAAGTTCAGTTTTTCAGAAAGTGGACCCAAGCATTCCTTCGGGTCATTTATCTTGTGCCATTCTTTTAGAATCATTTTATTGAGGGTTGCCCATTATATGTGACTGAGGATCTGCCAGGTCAGACATAATTCAACAAACGGGATCGTCTCCTAATAACAGCGCCAGCACTTCCGTATAAAAGCTTTATGTTGCTGCAAGGAGACAAATGATTTCACAGACAGGGCAACGCATGGAGGAAAACCTCGTCTGGTGCCAAGCAAAGACTTTATTTACCAAAAAGGATTCCTAATCTTCTTTGGCAACCTTTACCAAAGGTTTATGTGCTCAGTCTCTGAGCACATAAACCCCTTCTGATCAGCCTTTGAATGCCAGATACAACCATCATACAGGCGGCAGTCAATCCATTACACCACTCAGACAATTGAACCAGTTAGAGTATGGAATGGGTGGTCCGACTGCAGAATCAGAAAAATCTTTTCAATAGGAAACACAAAAAAAGGAGCAGTTATAAATGCATGTTCTACTCCCTTCAGAGGCTGATGGGGGGACTTGAAAGTAGAAACTCACCTTTGTGACTGGATATTTCTTTAAAGATGGTTAAGGAACTATTTGTCCTGCTGGGCACAGAGAGCTGACTTCCCAGCTTGTTATGGCACGCTGTAAAAGTCTAAAGATAAGACCTCAAAATCTGCTACCACTCAGTCACATCAAGACCGAGAAGACTGTCCACTTTATGAGGAGGTTCAAGACTTCATTGAAAAAGGACCAGAGAAACCCAAATTTAATATCACTAATGGCTTTTTTTTTTTTTTATTCACAGACACATTCCCTGACATTCATTTATTTTTTTATAATGATTAAGGGCCTAAAAATGCAGAATTTGAAAGTACATTAGGGAAGTGGATCATGACACACATCCGAATGAAAACCTTCAGACGAGTAGTCCATGCTTCATCAATAGGCGGGTTTACATGGGACACTTTTCTCCTCTCCGAATTGCAATGTCGTTCGCCTGGTTACACGACTTGTGATCTTTTCCGACACGTTGTTTTCATGCATCAACTCACCTAATCGTAAACGCTTTCAGACATGCAAGACGATCAACATTCCCGTTCATAAGGTGGCAATAATGCTTTGGTGAGTTGGGAGCAGACCGCCAACAAGCGCCCAGAAGAAGAATATGACAAAGATGACTTGCACTGAAGTGACCTTTCGCCCATCTAACCGTCCGAAGATTTTAAAATATTTCAGAGTTGCAACGAGTAAATCACCGGTATTGTTTTGAGGTCGCCGTATTTAAAATGCGTCGGAAAGGCTTTCCGATACAGCGTTTTCATGCAGCGACTGGCTATCGGAAACGCTTTCCAAAAGGATTTTGACTACCTACTTGCAAAGGAATGAAATCTAATTCGGAAAGGTTCTTTCCATTCGGAAAGGGGTTGTTTCCGAATCTAATTGGAATTAGGCTGTCCATGTAAAACCACCTATAGTTACAGGAAACCAGAGAGAAAAGGTAAGACGTTTATTCTCCCAGCTGGAAATCGTACAGGTTGAAATATTCTCTGTGCCGAATGTGCAGATATTCTTTGACATGACGGTCTGTAGTGTCTCACTTAAAATACAGCAACTCTACTCGGAAACAGGTGATTGTCCCAATGACCCCCTAACTCATGAAGAAGGTGCAGGCGTAAGATAAATATTTAGTGTGCTCTACTGCTGATATGCTTACCTTCCTCCAGCTCCTCCAGGGTTGAGATCTTGCGCATGCCATCAATATTGAAGATGAAGCGCACACCCTGTGGTAAGTTGATGTGGTCAGAGAGTGAGCGCGTGAGATCAGCCAGGAGCGAGTCAAAGGTGCGAAACCTGTCATTGGCCACTGCGTACACTATGCCCTTGAAGTAGCGATCACCGTTGCGGTAGAAGCGCACCTTTTTGGCTTTCTTCTCATTGGAGAGGGCCTGCAGAGTGCGTGTGCGGTAGAAACTGCAGTGGGCACTGTGGGTAGGGCTGGGAAGTCCATTTATGCGCCCACCCCTTGGGGTACGGGATGCCTTGTCTCGCTCATCAAAATGTCCAAAGTCTAACTCCATGATGATTGAATGTTGCGACAGATGTGAAGTGGTGGTGACCAGCTCTGGAGAGTCTAGGAACAGAGGAAAAGATTAATGCAATATATACCAATATACCACAAAAAATACTCTATTAAAATATTATATTTAGTCTTATTCCAATCATGGGGACCTGAAAACCTGTTTTGAAAACCCGGGGGGAAAAAATAATTATTACATTACAAGTATATCTGAATATTCTTTTTTGCATCAGTCACCTAAGAAAATGGCTGGTGCTCTTCTTCCCCATCAAGAATTCTTTACCCGAAGAAGGCAAGGGGAGCTACCGTGGAATTTCACTCAAACAGAATCTAACCTTGGAAGCAAACCTGACAGAGATAAGGTGTCTTCATCTAAATTTATTTTAAAAAGCAGAGGACACCAATTAAACTCCTGGAATTGTAGGAACTGAATTCTACCATTCTGAAATAATTTCAGGCAGCATACTTGAGTATAGTTTATAAAAACTAAATACCATTTCATTTTAATACTGTTCTTCAAACTATAGTCAGAAATGTCCTTGACGGTAGTGATTGAAAGTATGGCCTCCAGCAGCTACACATCACATTTCATCAGCTGCACTTTAAAAAAAAAAATCCAAATACCCTTCAATAGAGTGTTGTGTCCTTGAATTATAGTTGTACTGAATATTATAGTGCCTAAATATTTCATTTATTAAAAAAAGATGGAAATTCAGCACAAAACAATAACCACAGGGATTTGTGGCATCAAGGCAATTCATATCAACAATGGCTATTGATGTAGAGTTAAAATATAAAAAATGTCAATAATTACAGAGTTGGTCACGTACTCTAATGATGTAGATTTGGAAATGACAAATGGGATTATGTACAGGGATGAGATTAAGAATGGCAGCAAAATTCCTTTTTCATTGGTATTGATTTTTTTATAAAAAGAATCTTAAAGATTTATTGAACTATGAGAAAACATGTATTTCAAGAATAGCTTTGATAGAGACAGACTACAATCCCACTGTATCGCTAGAAGCATTCAGGGCTTCTGGGCCTAATGTCTTGACATGGCTATATCCATAATATAAAGAAAAATGTTATTTGTGAATTTAGGCCTTAACAGAAAAAAAGGGAGGACTCCACTCCGTATGTAACGTCTGGGAAGGAAGGGTCTTAACAACATCTGATTTGCATTAGAATCTATAAAGGATGTTACTCATTGGGTTGAGTCATTTTGAGACTGCAGTAGTCATAAGAATTGTCAAACAATCGGCAAAAACTCCTGCATTGTGCCATTTAACCTGTTATTCTGGTTATTGTAATCAGCTAATAAATACAATATTTCACCAATATACCTAATATTACAATAGATGCTGAATAGTTTCACTCGGCGCAGACATTATACATCTTACTCTGCTTCTGTGATCCGCGTACACACACGTGGGAACAGCGTCTCACTCACTCAGATGAATCAGAAGCTCGCACATGACTCACCTATGTAGTTCAAGGGTGCACATCTAAAATTATCCTGTGATTGAACAATTATTGAATTGTTGATTTGGGTATTTGAAATCATTATGTCCGTTCCTTTACTTCTGTTCAGCTGCTGTCATTGAGTTCTAATATTGGAGGTTCTGTGGTTTAAAACTACAAACATGTGGAAAAGGTCCGGTAGCGGTGCCACTGGTGTTTAATATTTAAGTGGATGAGTACTGCAGTAGCTGTGTTTACGTTTTTTCCTTGATTGATGCGACTGGTTAACAAGCACAGATGAATCATTCATCATTTTAAATGAAAATGTGCAAACTGTATTTCCCTGTTTCGCTGAGCAGATATCTGAATGCAACAGGACATTCTTGTAAATTATGCAAATTTGATCAACCAACAATCAACCACTTATCCAGGAAGGACTAACCCGTCTGGTAGCGTTTCTATTTGGAAAACCGTTTCCTTACCAACCACAACCAAGTCCTCAGAGGCCACAGTAGCTCATTGTAGCAGACTTTTCAAATTGATACACAAGGATAACCACTTTAAAGACCCACTCCATTGACATAATCTCATATTCAATATCCCGTTTTCAAAGAACAGGAAAACTCTCAAGGTGCAATCAAGTTTTTATCCATCTAATGATCAGCGCAGCAGTGTTACCCTGAGACATCCATTGCCTAATTTGACTCATCCATGCCACTTCCTGCTTGTACACGCCACAATTCATTGACACGTCGTGACCATGAGGTCACTACTCTTCAAACACACGTCGTCCCAGAGTGGCTCGTAAACGTCACATACACTCTTCCTCCACATCTCCTTTTGAGATGTTTAAGTCACTTTTTCCTTCTTGTTTGAGTTTCGACATCACTGCAGGTTATTTTCTGTTATGTGAATCTCTTACGTGTCCACATTTCAAGCCCCTTTAATTGGAATTATATCAGGGCCAAACAACATATTGTTTCTGCATCAACATCACAACATGTCCAATAGTGACATTGTAGGACATGCAATTTCAATTGGGCAAATCGTTTCTTGGTGCTTGAGACACACACAAGGTCATAAAAGACTAATTTTCCATGACTATTCTACAAGAAAAGACCATTAATCTTTAAAGTCTGTTTTTCTACACTACGTATCCACACATTTTCATTATCTGGGTATGATGGTTCATTTGACTTGAATGGAGGTTTTGACAGGAGTACCTAGATACACTGTACACAAATATCTCATTTATTTTTTATATTGCAGTATTTGTCCTTGAATAAAGGATAAATATCAGATTTTCTAACTTCATGTAGCAATACAATTGTACAATAATATTGATTACTGATGTCATATTGTTACAAAATCTATCTTGATTCATCAGTAAACACAGATTATTGTTTTAAATAACAGAATACTAGCAACTATTTTGATAAACAGTTAGACATACAGTCCTTTGTCTGCCAAAATATTATAGACATCCCCTAATTCTAATCAACATTTAACATGCATGTCCAAAACTTGTCTTCACAAAAATGTCGCAGCCTCTTATGTCCCTTACATTCCATGCAATTGATCAATAAAGTAACAGCTATATTGTCAATTTGTTCACAGGGCTTTTCTCAGTTTTTAATCCAGTAGTCACCTCTGTGCTTTAACAGGCTGCCGACAGGTAGACAGGTAGACAGCACTGCGTAGGGGAGCAGGCTCACAGACAGAGACCGGCTAATAGCAGGGAACAAGCTGCTGCCACCCATCCATGTGGCCAGGCCCTCCAATCCCCTGCTAACTCCTTGGGCTGCGGTGGCTGGGGTTTTATGATAGGCACACTGATAGGGCTGGGCGCTCTTTGGAATTGGTACTCCTCAATTGACAAAGGCCAGGTTTCAAGCCCATCTGCTACTCCTAGGGGCAGAGCTAAAAGTGACCCTTTCCCCAGTGTAGCATCAACTAGGACAGTCCATTGTCTCACAGGATGCCTGCCTTCTGAGTGACATCACCACCATCAAGGCTCCTGCTGGAGGAGCAGCCCCTCATTCTCCAGCCGGAATGGAGAAATTATAGGAATCAATGGAAGTTCAAGCCTTTTCTCTGTTACACACGAAAATACACAGATTGACATCATTGTGACCACACTGTGTGGCCGACTGGTTCACTGCTGACTGGATAAGATCACCACTGTCCTGAGCACTAGAAGCAGCACTGCAGTAACATTAAGGAGTATGATTGATATTTGCAGCTTCTGCGCTCCTGTCTGACACACACGCACATGCGAATGCACGCGCGCACACACCCACCCACACACACACGACAAACCAGCACGACATCCTGACTCTACCTGCAGTATTTATGTATGAACACTAGTGTAAATCAGAGGAAAAGTTTCTTCTCGTGTGTGACGGTGAGGATGAGCACATGGCTGCGAGCTTTTCTCGGGGAGAAAGGGGTTGGGTGTTCTCACACCCACTCCCAATCCACCTGCTCAAACACGCCGATACACAGATGGAAATATCACACGATTTCATCCGAACAGATATTTTTAAAAAAATACTCTTTCCTCTGAAGCTTAAAAAACCATATCATCCCAGTTTTAATTTTCTCCTCATCATCATCTCAGGGATCGGATAATCCCTGCCGGTAGGACTCACCTGCGTCGCTGCTGCGGGGTGAGGGAGAGTGGGTGAGTTGAGCCGCTGCTGCAGGATACCGGCACGCCGTCTCCCCCTGCCTTTGTCTGCCTCAGTCAGCCACTGGGTCCTAAAGCCAACGAGTCCCGGACCCGCCCACTCTGGAAACACCGAGGTACTGGTCGGCGTGGAGCTGCGTAGGTCCGACATCACTCACCAAAGGTACAGAAGGGAGTGCACTGGGCTAATGTCTGCATTTATGGCTGAAGATGAGAGAGGAATGTGATCATTTCTCCAGGAATTCCTTGTTAATGTTCATATCATCCAAAACCATATCCTTTTTCACGCAGCCATTTCAAGGTGGGTCTTTATTCCGCCCCTCTGGAGGCATGGCAGTGGTCTGAGTTGTTCTGAGACAAACGTGAAGGTGGTAACAGAGGCCAAACAGACATCTGTATGAATATCAGGCAAAATTATAAAATAAAGAATTATGTGTGCAACCCACAACGAAAGCTAGGAGGAGATGACAGTGAATGCACAAAGAACAAAATCAACCAAAATTCACTTCAAATTGAAATGGAAATGTATTTTTATTACAATACATGACTTACGCTAATGGAACCATGGCTCTCCATTCAAAACGACGTACTGGTGTTCCGCAATCCGCCACTATTTTGTTCAGTGGAAATAAATAAAGCTATCAACGTGAGGGGGTTCATTTTGGTGCTGATACCTGATCTCTGTATAAATGGGCAAACGTTTATCAAACTGTTTGTTTATCTCCAGTGGTACTTTGGGGCGCTGAGACATGATTGTCGTTTTACTTTTCTATTGTTTTTTTTAATAAAACATCAGTCATGTGTATCTTGTGGTTGTAGCCTGTGCAGTTAATCCATCGCCACAGCAGTGCAGACTCCATATACAACCGTCACCTCAGTACAGGACAGACAATGGGAAGCAGGTATTTAGATTATGTGATCACCCACATTCTTCTGTTGCAGCTGGATTTTTAGGATTTTTTTTTTTTTACAAATGTTGATGTTGGAACCAAAGAAGTATGTAGCCGGGATTCTGCCGATTCAAAGTCAGTGAAATGGATTTTCTGAATCTGTACAAGATTTGAAGTAACATTTTATAGATCCACTTCTGTCTTTATCAAAAATCCTGCTTTTGTTGGTAACTGCTGATGATAAACACATGATTTTACTTGCGAGGAGTGGGTTACCATGGTAAAGGAATTAGGTGGTATTATTTGATAAAGCGTGAGGCACATGTGGCGTGCTGTGCATTGAGTGCAATGATACAACAACTGATGATCTGCCGATACTTTTTTTCCCCCATGACGATTGTTTTAGGACCCAGTTTTTTTCTTTCATAGGACTATTTTCTGTTTTTTTAGGTTTTAGGGGCAATGTCATTGGCAGAGGTACAATAATCACTCTCTGAGGGATTTGTAGTTCTTACTTTTAGTCATAACAGACAGTTTGCTCACATTCACATATAACCTTCTTAGTTTTGCTTTTGGCAGAAATATGGGACTGTAGTCTGAAAATAAGTCACACAACTTTGAAGGAAAGCACTGTACACTAACAAACAGTTATTGTATTCACTCTTCAGTAATTCCACTTGTTTACAAGAACAGTAAGACAGACCTATCAGGTGATGGGAATGACAACTGAGCCCAGATGGGGAACAAATGTTTCACAAGAACTTTACATGATGAATGCAGTAAAGTGATATGGGGGCATGTCTGCCAGCTTAAATTTAAAGATATTACACAGAGAGAAACTGTAAGGCTGAAGAAACCAAAACTCCTCGTCAATATAAAGCCTTCATGGGTCCTATTAAATTACAAGATGGGAGATGTAAGCTATTCTCAACCTTGTGGCGATGTAACTGGTTTGGATAAAAAGTGCTTTGTGCTAGTTATAGTAGAACGCTATCAGTTTCAGTGTCAGGCTGGTGGAGACTCCTAGGAAGTGTCATAGATCGGAGAAAGGTGAGATGTGGAGCTTCAGAGGCGTCACATGATACTCCTGACGGGCTCTAATGTGGCGAGAAAAACCGAAACGCAACATCACCAAACAAATCAGCTCCATTGTTGTTGTAGAGAATTATTCCTTGAACAGCAATGGCCTCAAAACTGGGCCACCAAACAAATGTGTGAGATCCATTGAGGTCATCATCAGTCTAACGCTTAAGCAGCGCTGACCTAAGGGCAAACCAGTGCGTTTCCCCTGAACTGTTTCATCTTTGCAACACTGATACGTTTAATCTGGTATGCATGTCCCAATGACCTGGAATTGAAGAGTTTTTCAACTTAGTTACATGATTTTTGTTTAGCATTTGCTTCAATCAATGTTCAACAGTATAAATTAGGGGGCATTTTAATGGAAACGCTTTTGCTGTCATGCCAGAAAATTAAAAAATTCAGTCTCACGTTTTTACGGGATCATTTTATTTATAACCTGATAATAACGTGAACTTTCGTGTCAAAACATTTCAAATAAAAATGATTTATATAAAATGAAAAAAAACTCAAAAGTGATCTCATTATAATGTGAAAATTGTCATTAAAAACTTGAAACCTATCACGTCATAATGTGAAACTAATTTGTCCTGGGGAGGCAATGTTTTCCCCCATGACCGTTTGTTTGTTAGTTAGTTAGTGTATGAGCAGGATAACACCAAACTATAGAACAGCTTTCCATGAATCTTGGTAGGATAAAGTGTGCTGGACCATAACAAACCTCTTTAAATTCTGGTGATAATCTGTTTTCATTTGACAGATCCAGGATTTTTTTTCCCCCATATCTTTTTACAATGCAGGATATGGATATCCAAATACAGATCTGGGAATGATTGTAACAGCACTGTGAGTTTAATCTTTTTTGGCTTGATTGAATTGGAGGGGACTTTTTTAAACTCTTGTTTGAGGTATTTGCTCTACATTTCTATAGAGGAAGTTATCATATTTGGTCAAAACCACACACATCATTTTTATATATATTTTTGTTTACCTTCTGGTGTGTCTTATGGATTGAAATCAGTCATAATAATACCTTGTTGAAATTAACCAGAGTTAATGCTTTTCACTGGATTGATAGGTTGATCCCATTACGACTTCACAAAAGCTCTATTTAGGTGGTTGTCTGTTTTCTAAGCCCTATTATCATAAATGCCTGATGTTTCAGCTGTTCAAGGTGTGAGTATATGAACCAGGCATGGATTAGAAGAAGATTTACTGTAGCAATGTTCATTAGTGAGCTGACTGGACATCATTGAGTCGTCCACTGCTTTTAAACAAGCAGACCGATAGATAACATTTCTGTTATTTAAAGAGCCAACAAAAGGGGTTGACTCTTCTCACAGCAGGCTACAAACTCTTTGTTATCTATTCCTCTCCACTCAGGCAGAAAAGCTTCACTCTTAAACTCAGCTGTTGTCACATTCTGCAGCCTCTCCTTAGCATGTCATGCATAACTCAAATTCACTCTGATCACTGGCCACTCCACTCCTCCCTCAGCGAGCGCCCCGTGGGCTGCTGCCACCGCCTGCAGTCTGTCGGCGGGGATGGGGAGGGGGAGAACGTCTCAATGCCGAAAGTGTTTCACTTGGTTTACAGGAAGAGGAGCAGATTTGAAAATCTTGGTCTCAGTAGGGTGTTGTGTCACAGTCCTCCAGGCCACACATTAAGATGTGATCAACTTTACAAATCTGATCAAATTATTACGTTTTTAGCTATGAAGCAATCATATAACACTTTCTATTGCCAACGTTTTAGATTGAATCTGCTGATTTGTGTAGCCGGAATCACATTTGAGGTCAGTTCATGATAACATGATGAAATTGAGGTCGTGTGGGGAGCCTCCAAGTACCTCCTCCAAGTAAATCTTGGAGTCCTACTGTGCAACGACATAACCCGGCGGGCTCTGCCTCTTACTGGCCTGGAATGACGACAACAGTACGTGGGGTATTAGTGTCACCTTAGTAAGATTTTTATGAAATCTAAAAAAAGGTCTTGATCCATACCATCTTCCAAATAATCCTCAGAATCTGATCACTTGCTTCCCTTCATAGCGCCAAATTTATTGGACCTTTCCAAAAAATTTAAATGAAATTTGTTCAAAACCTTTTCAGTTATCCTGCCAACAAACATGCAAAGCAATATGCCAATATTAGTTCTATTAGGTGTTGCCACTGGGTAGTGCTATGACTGTTACTGATTCTATCTGTCTGTCCTCCAAACAATAATGGAAAACGTGACCTTTGGGTCAGATTGGACAGTAGAGTTTGCCTGCCATTGCTACAATATTGCATGAAAGCTCACAATTCTCACACTATAGCTTCATAATGATGATGATAGCTAAATATGACAATATAGCTGGGGCATGCAGAGGGATTCTAATCTGGGTTGGGTGCAGACAGGACCATAGATAGTTCAGTTATAACAGCTTCCAGGGTTCAATGTGAAATACTAAAATTAGCCAAGGAAAACTAGAAATAAAATCCATTCAGATCTCTTTGAATATTTCTACTTACAAACATACACACAAAGACAAAGAAACAAATAAATGGAACAACGTACATGTCCTCGTCCAACTATCACCAAAAGATTTTATATTGTTTAGCTTTTTAGCATAGTAATATCAAATTTAATATTTCGAGAGAGAAAAACAATGCAAACATCATTACATGCAAATCAACCCAGTAAACATGTTTGGAATATTACTAAATGATCACGTGTTCTCTAATCTGAAGGCTACTTGAAGCAATATAATATCAAACATTATTTTATTAAAAACTGCATTTGCATCTCTGCCATTTGAGCAAAAGTTCTTATATTTAATTTGTTTTTCTAAACCTCAGTGGGCACACATACATGGTGCATATTTAATTAAGGTGCTTGTGAGTCAGCAAACCAGCTCAAACAGGAAAGTACCGACACAGCTTCAGTGGGAGTGCTCTGCTGTCCGCAGATATGACAAGGCTGGATGGGGTGGGCTGCAGGATAAGCATAAGTGGTTCACAGCTGGTGTCTGTGGGGAAACATGAGAGAGGGGTGGAGAGGGCTGGCCGGCAAAGGGAGGGGTATGGTGGCCATAGTATGGGAGTGGGGGGTTATGCAGTCATGACGACTGATGGAGGAGGAAGTAAACAGATGTCCACAAGCTGGCAGACAGGCCTGGAGTGGTGGAGCCTCTGAGAGACAGGTGGGCATCCATGAACACAGTGAGACCGCTCAGTGGCTGAAAAGCCAAGCAGGGCCTTGATTATAGAACAACCAAACACACACTTTATTATATATCCGAGGATTCACTGTGGCATCAATGTAATGTTTGTGACTGCATCTGTTTTTTCTCCACTACAACAATGTACTGAGGTTGATCATATATTCAAACCAACCCTTGATGACTGCTAAAATATACTATAGGTAGCTAAATACTATCGTCTACATGACCCAATTTCTGTGTCTTCACATTTACTGAAAGTTGACATGGTGAAATGACAGTGATGGTGATGCAGTGGGAAAGCATTCATTTTAGCAGTCTGAATTAATCTGTCACCGTCCCTCTAATAACCCACTTCAGCATTTTTGAGAGTCACTGCAGCAGCAGCGCATAGTGTTGAGAATAGACTTGAAATCAGAAAGCCATCAGTTTAAATCTCCCGGCCGGCTAATAAATCAGTGTGCAGGAAAGGAGACGTGCTGTCGCCTCCCTTAACGCTAACTGTCAACATGACCTTGAGAAAGTCCCTTTAAGCCCAGCTGCTCTGAGGTGCAGTCGTTTCCTGAACCTACTGTGAGTGCAGGATGGAATCATTTCAGAGGGGAAAGGATAGTAAAAGATAGAAAAGAAATCCCTCTGTGTCCATTTGTGCTGAAACATAATTACTGACACATGAGATGACAAGAAACGTGACCACGAAGTACAAGAATGTCGTCTTGCTCGTCACTTTGTTTTTCTTTGCTTGTGTTCCATATTATGACTATTCAAACTGAACAAACTATTTTTCTTTTAATGGCAGTAATGGAGGAAAAGTAAAGTCCTTAGATTAATATTATATGAATATTACAGGAGGTACAGTCAGGTTTGCACAAAAACAGTAGTTAGTAATGTTCTTCAAAAGGCTCCACTTCCTACATACTTTGAGTTCTTAGAATAAAGAAGTTGAATCAATACTTTTACCAAAGATCTTTTTTCTACAGAAATAACTCTACTTATACTTGGATAAAGCTGTGTGTTTGGTATTGTATTTCCATCTCTGATAATATGTTAGAACGCTGATTTTGCAAACGGGTTAATGCTAGAAACACATGCTAACTGTTAGCATATTAGCATCTATGGGTCACATTAGCGTGTGGATGCTATCACTAAGCTAACTATAACTGATACTTGATATTTTATGTATGTGTTAGAGAAATAATACACAAATTGCTCGAGTACTGTTAATGAAATTCCACAACGCTGTGAAAAAAAATTGAATGGATGACTTGTGGGTTAACATTCCAGAGCAGGACATGTTTTAAATCAGATTGTCTGCTAACACAGTCTGAGCACAGTGTGACTCATGATGGTGTGATGCTGTTTTTACGGTAAAGAAGGAGATGGTATGTTAAAAACCTCTAGTCATGACATCGTCATTAAACACGACCTCACCAGTTTCCATGGAAGCTTATTCATAGCTGCCTGAATATCTTTGAGAGGCTTATTCTGAGCCTCATCAGCTGCGGCCCCTCCATGAGGACCACCAGGATCAATAAAGGATGACGTCATGCGATGTAAAGAAGCTTTATCTTTCTTCATCATTGTCATCATAAATTATGCCGAATCATAGATATCTGGTCTTTTCTAATATAAGGTTAGAGGAACTACATCAACCATGTGATTGTGTTGGCATGAACAGCCTGAATATTACCTCCATATTGATCCATGGAGGACGAAGCTAAGCGGTGTATCCGTGGTTGGCTGGTGAGGTGAATAAGTCAAAATCTGGGGATTCCAAACAGTCCAGTATGGCCTGGATTTCATTTTGCTTTTTCAGATAACCGCGAGGGGAGTCTCCATTGTGCCAATTCAAGTAGCTCTGTCTCCTCGACAGATTTTCTAATGAGGGGCTTTTGGAGGAGGATGACAAAGAGGTATGCCTCTTCTGCTAGGGAGCAGGGACATTTAAAGGAAATGAGAGATTCTCTTGGATACGCCTAATACTAGATTCCCCCCAGCTCAGATGCCCTGCTGGCAGCTTGGCAGCATCATTAGGACTAGGGTGGCATTAGTCTGAAACTCTTATCATGTCAGATACATTGAAAGCCTCTAATTGTGGGAGCAAATGAAAGAGGAAGAATCGAACCAAACTGGGACAGAGGGTAGCAGAGGTGGATTTCAAAACAATCAAATCAGTTTTCTTTACACTGGGCAACTTATTTTGAATAGCATGTGCTGCCCTCAGAATATTTGGATGGATATGTATTTATAAAATATAATCTCTTTTCTAACCTCCTTTCACAAACACATGAAATGCATTTAAATAAATCTGAAAATGCATCATCCCTGTCAGTGTCATGTCTGTACCCGTCTGTGTTATCATAATTCATCACCATACATATCGTCCCAATCCAAATATACATATTGACGTCCTTTTGCACATTTAGGTGGATTTTAATGAGTTGTCCATGCATCGGCTTATTTATTCTGATTGGCCAAATGTTTTTTTTTCATGATATTGAAAAATGTCAAAATAAAAAAGGTTTCATAACTGCCCCATTATTCCTTCAAAAAACTTCAGAACTCCTCCTTAACCCAAGATTCCCCCCTACGTAAAGTTTCATCAGAATCCAAACCGACCTTTTTTTAAAATATCTTGCCGACAATCAGCAAAACAAAGTCTAAAACTAATGAAGCAAAACAAGTAAAAAAAAAAAAAAAAAAGATATTGTGTTAATTTAACTGTTATATTAGTTTATTTGCTGCATTCTTGGCCAGGTCATCCTTGGAAAGAGAATGTTTGTCTTTTAATCTCAATGGGGTTTTAAACTGGTTAAATAATTAAAAAATATATAACATGTTTAAAATAGGATAGAGAAATCAATGTTCACCATTTACAGACTAAAACAAAAAGATAAAAAATATGTGGCAAAGAAAGGAATCGATTAAGAAAATAAGAGACGAAACAAGCAAGGAGATATGAAAATAATGAGATACTTCACATGAAAAGAAATAAGTCTGAATTAGGGGGTAATAAGTAGCCTTTACGTGATAATAATAATAAAGCAGATATAAGTAGCACTAACAGTAAAACATTCTGATGAAAAAGGAAAGATAGTAAACAATAAAATTGCTAATAAATGCTTAAAAAATGTCAATGGGTTTAGTGAACTGGATGTATTTATTCTCAACACATGGAATTACACAGTGAAATCCTCAGAATTCATGACTTGCAGTAATGTTATTCACCAGAAGATGGAAATGTTTCACACAACATATGAAATGAGAGAATATTAAACCACATCCTCATGTAATCTAGTCCAACTTCATACTTGTCATTTATTTTTGGATATTTCAAAGTCTGTGCGTAGAAGATATTAAACTCATCATGGTTTGGGCGTTAACAACAGGATAATTAATTTTTACCATAAAGGCTAAAAAGAATAAAAAATAAGCTCATCCTACACAATGACTGAGAGAAATAACCAAAACAGGACTAAGATAGAACATCAACAGTTTTGCTCTGTTTATGTCACCAGGATTTTCAGCTGGTACTGGTTGTTCTGGCGTGTTTTTTGTCTTTTTTATGGGCGATCTATTGATAGAAATGCAGCTGCCGTTTTCTGCTGTGGTTCATAAAATGTCGACTTTTGCTGGTAATTATTCAAAACACGTTGCATCAATGGTAGGTACTGGTAACAGCAGAAATAATGGTTTGTTTAATCATTCATGTCACGTGGCGCCATCTGCCGGATCATTTCTCCATTACAACATTTACTCCAGCCCTCAATCTGCAGATAGCACTTAAAGGGTTAGATTGACTTCTTTTTTCTTTCTTTTTTTGTAAAACATGTGGTGTGAAATTATCTCTATCCCCAGGGAGCTAATATCCGAACCGCAGAACCTCAGTCTAAGTAGAATCAGTGGCTGTATGACCCTTTGAGCACGGACCAAAGTGGAAAATAATCTTTGCAGAATTAGTTTTCTTATGATTAGATATAGATGCAATGTAAAAGTATTAGACGATTCATGTAGTCAAATAATAAATTGTCAAGAGGTGTGATAAAAGTGGAAGACGACTTTTATTCATGGAACCATGTCTGGTTAATTTGATGTTGATTACCAACTACGACCTTCTTGTAAACCGTCTGCGTGAACAGTCTTAAAGGATTCCTACCTCTCGGTGGCACTTTTGAGTGATCGTGAAAAGAATAGAGTCTGTAAACAAGGTTGTTTTCGTAGAGTGGGTTTCAAAATAAAAGCACGCCCGTTGACTACTGCTAAGCACTTGCTTCTTTGCAGTCAACAGATTGTTGCAACGGAAATAACAGTTTGTGAGGTTATGGCCATGAAAAATGCATGATTTTGAATCTTGTTCCGTTTAAGATTTTTCTATTTCTCTTAGAGTGGAACACACAGCCCATATTCCCTCTTTTCTTTTATTGCTTGGTTTTATTCTTGCTGAAACCTATCTATAGCAATTACAAATATATGTACAGACTACAATAATAATAATAACTACAATAACAATAATAATGATAATAATAATTATAAGGATATTTGTATACATATAAGATTGTAATAATGAAATCAATTCAGATTGCATAAAAACAACAAAAATAACCATAACGAAGAACAAAAGTAATTATTATTAATTATTTCTGTTGCTACATTCACTCTTTATAGTAATGGTTATCTTTGTTGTTTTGTTGTCTTTTAATATCATTATTATTATCAACACTATTATTAAAATTAATATTATTATTATTATTATTATTATTATTATTATTATTATAAAGTAACAGATTTTAGACTTACAGCCATCAATAAAAACTTTCCGTGTTTTCGTTTTTGGTTTTATAAAACTATCGGTTCGGGTCTACGTCACTAGGGATAAACTATAATTTATGAGTACAAAATTGAAAAGTAGCAGAATTACAGCTATTGAAACAGCTGAGACAATTAATGAAATGTTGAAATGTTTGAAAAGCACTTGAAAGTGTTTTCATGGACCACTATGGAGCAAAGACATAAGAGGAAAGAATATTTTACTTAGACTCGTCATCCAATGACAAAGCTCTTATGTTGAAAAGCCGCTCCATCCGGACATCTCCTCTCAAACTTTCCCGACGGGGTGCGCACAGAGCGGTGCAGGCTATGGTGAGGGTGGTGAGAAAGCAGGCAGAGCTGCATCCATCACGTTAAAGTGAGTGCCCCGCGGCTGTATCTGTCGGTAGAAGATGTCCATGAACGAGGTGTACGTGTTCCGGCCCTTTAAGATCATCGCTCTGCTCTGCGTCTTCCTGGCTCTGTGTCTGGACCTGGTGGCTCTGCTCAGTCCAGCCTGGGTAACCGCGGACCACTTCTCCTTGTCCCTGTGGGAGTCCTGCTCCCAGTCCGGGGAACAGCACCCTACAGAGGAGGCACCATGGAGCTGCTACTCCACCCTCACATCTGGTACCGATCAGAACCTTTTCGTCTATAGATGTCTGAGGTTTTAGAACTTTCTGTTCTCTGAGTTCGGTGCTGATGTTCTGTTGTTAGTTTTGTGTGTGTAATCATGCAGAAAACACAATGTGCTAAATCAGAGTTGAAGAACTTTTCTGACGGCAGACGGATTTATCTGGTCCTTCCATGATGCACTGGTGACTACATCATACCTATCTCTTTAAGTTGAGAAGATGGTTTTCAACTATCAGCGGCTTCTTTTGGGCTCTTCTTTTAGAAAGTCATACAGGCATTCAGTAGTTGGAAAGAAAAAAGGTAGAGGAATATTTGTTTTGAAGCTGCAGGGCAGTTTGTTTTAGTTGTCCTGTTGGCTTCTGTCCAGCAGCGGAGGCTTTCAGGGCTTCTTGGTCCGTGGTTGCATTTCTTCTGTTCTTACCAGAACAGTTAGGTGGTGAATTCTGACAAGCATTCTGATTCCCAACTACGGTTGGGACTAAAGCTGATGAGGAAGCACGATGCCATGAGATTACAGTTCAATCATGTTGTTTTAGTTATTCTTGTCTGTCTCGCGGGAGTTATTATATCAAAACATGTTTACACTGATGCTTATTACATTGTAATAACATTATTGCCACCACCGAGAAGGTGATGTACTTACTGGCATTGGTTTGCTTTTTCACATTACTATTCAAAACGTTATTACTGGATATTGGATGTATTTTTAGAGAGGTACATATAACGAAAGGAACAATTTGTTAGATTTTGAAGCTTATCTGGATCATCATTTTTTTAGCAAGTAAAGTAATTATATCTTCATTGATAATGCCAACAATGCAAGCATAAAAATGAGGTAATGACTTCATCATAACAAATACAATATATCAAAGTATGAGCCCAATCCAGATAATATTCCACATCCAAATATTTAAATCTATAGGACTTATGGGAAACTTAACGGCAGAGACATAACAAGTAACGGTGTAGGGACTGTGCTGATTCAGTTTGCTTTCACCATTTGAAATATCCTCAAATGTTATTTAGCTATATCCTGAAGAAAATAGCCATTAGTGATATATATTTAGTCTTGAATAAGTATAAAATAGTGTTATGGATTTTATCCTAAATTTAAAATATACATTTTCAGTGTCAAGAAGTCACATTAAGTCAAAATATCATGGAACTATTTCTCAAGGTGGAAGGACATAACGGCTTCCATGTTATGGATAAGAAATAATAAGAAAAAAATAGTGTGGAGAAGATAACTAGTCCCTGTGGCACACAATGAGTTAACCCACTCCAACCACCATAAGGCTTTCAGATGGTTTAAAGTCACTCATCTTCCCCATCATCTACCTCACAGTTCTTGGACCCACCAGGTCGCCTTTTGTCAG
This sequence comes from Lophius americanus, assembly GCA_037951165.1. Taxonomy (NCBI): domain Eukaryota; kingdom Metazoa; phylum Chordata; class Actinopteri; order Lophiiformes; family Lophiidae; genus Lophius; species Lophius americanus. The sequence continues at coordinate 4,559,911 of JBBDHG010000061.1, forward strand.
GCAACACCTCCAACCGCTCCCTCCCCCACCAGGGGAGGGAACACCTATTAAACACCAGATTATTAGCTGGAGCCCTGTCTCTATTAAACCTACAGTAGCTGCTTCTTAAAATAGCAATAAAATAGACAAAAGCTAAATAAAAAAAATACCCTGATTAAGTTTTGTAGCTCTGAATTATTTAAATTATGTCTTTAGTTAGCTGTTCACCAGAGTGAACCTTGTTGCAGTTTGACCAGCAGCACAGCCAAACAACCACGGCCCTGGGGTGACTGACCCCTCAGTGATTTTGTGGAATGTGTTGTGGTGAATAGGAGGTAGGGTTTTCTCTTTGAGAGCCCACAGAACTCATTAGAGCAACAGTGGCTGGGTGTGTTGAGGGCAAAGGGCCACTTCACCACAAGGCAAAGCAGACTTATTATGCACATACTTAAACCGACGGCAGGGTACTTGAATTGTGTTCTGTTCATTGGCGTGACACAATATGGCTGATGTCAAATGGATGAAGAAATGTAGTGACCAAGAGGAAAATATAAGCATGATGTGAGTTCACTGTTTAATTGTTTCTACAGAGATGGGGTTTTTTGGTTAAAACCAAAATTATAACCACACAATGGACCAATGATGTGCGAAGGCTGAATCAAATCGAATTCAGATGTCGGTTTGTGGGAAAAATTTAAAACGAAAGAAAATCTTTTTACTTTCCTAAAAACAAATGAATCAAAGGAGCTGAGACTGAGACAGAGACAATGTGTGAGACGGAGAAGGAGAGACAGTTAAGGAGAGACAGTTTTGGCTTAATCCAATGCAAATTGTCCACTTTAGACATTCTTTTGCGGCGGGGCTTTATTTTTAAACTGAAAAGTGGGAAATCAAAGCCTGACTACATAATGCAGAAATGTGAACGGGATTAAAAAATCTAAGATTTCTTTAATACATTTCAGGTTTGAGACTCTGAGTTGCAGCTTAACTGAATACAGAGTCAAGCTCTGTGCTGTTAGAAGATTACTTTGACAAATTAGAGAGAGCAGAAGATGTTGGTGGAAAATGATGCAATAATCTATATAACTTTATCACAATCTATATAAGAAGGTGATATTCAACAGAACTATATAATAATGTATATAACAATGTAATACTCCCTAGAACTAGGTTATATTCTCTAGAACCATGTACTATTCTATAGATCTATGTATTAATGTGGAGAACGTTTGAATAATCTATAATTATGGAGTATTATGCTAAAATATCATTGTAATGATCTGTAGAACTATGTAATGATCTATAGAACCATGAAATGTACTGTAAAACAATTTAATGAACTATGGAACTATGTAAGGATCTATGGAACTATAATAATGTATAGAACTATGGAATTATGCATAGATCTATGTAATATATTTAGAACTCTTATATGATCTATAAAACTTTAATGATTTGTAGAACTATATAATGTCTTTAAAACTAGGTAATTATATATAAAACTATGTATTGATCTATAGAACTATGTAATATCTATAGAACTATTACATGATCTATAAAACTATGTGATGATCTATAGAACCAAGTAATATCTATAATACTAGGTAATAATCTATAGAACTATAGAACTTACTCGATGCAGGGCCGGGCCCATTCTGGGCCCATTCTGCTTCACTCCTTTCACTGTGGGCTAAGCTCTTGGTTTGTGTTTGTCAACATAGCCGCTCAGTTGATCGGTGCTCTTCCATGAATCAGGTTTGTGTTGGCACACTCCACTCTAACCTGATATTGTCTGATCTTGCAGACTGGCAGATTGCCACCCTGGTGCTGTTGGTGACAGGTGCTGTGGCAACTCTGGTGGCCTTCATGGTGGCACTGATTTCCCTGTGCAGAGGGACGCAGAGGCAGCACTACCGCACCGTGGCTGTGTTCCTCTTCACTGCAGGTATTTCCTTCAACTCCTTTGTATTACTCTCCATCCAAACATTCTGAAATCCCTCTCTCTTCTATTGTTTATCCATGCTCCAAAATGTCACATTCATGCACGTTTGGAAACACAGAACACACACATTCACCACTATAATTTCCATATATAAAGGGTTTGTTGTTCCAATGCTCACATTCATTAGTGAGGCTGCGGAGGGAAAGAAGCAGCTGAATGAAGCTTCTGGTTGAGCTTATTTTTACTGTGATGTGGAGTGTGGGGCGCTGCCGGCTCATGGGCCAAGAAAAAGTAGCCACAGAATTTTGCAGACTTACCAACAAAGTGAAGTCACTGTCGGGAAAAAAATGCTACCACAGACTCCTCACCCAGCACTGCCTCATACTTGGACTGAATCTCTCCTGTGTGCTTTGTGAGAAGATCTTTTTTGGTTTCTGACACTGATGAGAGAGGATTTATCTATAAAACATCTGATTAAAACCAACATGTAGCAGAAAGACAGAGATGTATTATTGCATGAACTATACAGCTGTAGGCATGAATGACTCATAGCCTACGCCTGTTTTACCTTAAAGTCAGCGATGAAACACTAACCTATTCACAGCTGCCTGTGCCCAGTTCCAGTTTTCCCACTTTCTATACTAAAATTGGATTATATAATATATAAATATATATTATATAGTTTACTAGTGACCTGTGTTATATGAACGTTAGTGGTGACTGCAACTAGATTGGACACATTTTGTCACATGACTCTTCTTTGTGTTATTTTTTGGAAATACTGAATGCTTGCCAGCAACATGGCAGATAAATGGCCTGTACCGTTGAGAAGTAAATAGGCTATTTAAAATCTGGAAACATGTCTGCAGACCTTTTTAAAATTCAAAGAATTGAAAATAAGACCAGGCATAGTGATTGTGAAAGTACTCGTTGTTCATATAACCCGCAACTATATCCATCCATTAAATATGAAGCCACATATTGTGGCAGATTAGCTTAGCTTAGTATGGAGAATATAAATGAAAAACCCTGGAATGGCTCTGTCCAATAGTTGAAAAGAAAACATAATCTGGCACATAACATCTTAATTAAAACCAACGCTTTACATTTTTTTCACTTTAATTTTTGTAGAAATAAAACAGACTTGACAAAATGTGCTTATTAGGGAGCTTTGGATGCCAGACTTCTCTATCAGAGCCAGGATAGCTGTTTCCCAGTGCAAGTCTGTCTGCTTAACTAAGCTCAGTGGTCGCTGGCTTCATGTCAAACCAAAGCAAATAAATATGTCAAATGTTTTCATCGTTTCTTAACATATTTCCTGTTAGATTACTAAGTTGCAGTTACTGTAAGAACATTAAAAAAAATAGACAATTCATTTAGTATCTTCTATGCGGTGGACTGAGATCAGGCAGCATGGCTGGAACAAGCAGATATAATGTTCCCTGTGCCCGCTAGCTCGGTTCTGTATCTGAAAACATCGGCCACAAAGGACCATTGTGTGGAGTGGACTGTTAGCCATTTACTGAAAAGTGTGGAAATGCCAGGTTATCATTTCCTGTGTGTAATTGCTTTAAGAGACTCCCAGGAATAAGGCATTCAGTTCTCAGGAGAAGCGGCAGCAGCGGGGTTGGACTATGCCAAAATGCCCTTTGGCGAGGACCTTCAGTGGCGAGGTTTCAGTGTGGTATTTATTTTCTGTCCGGAAATATGACCTCAGCAGGCGGTAAGCTCAGTCTGGGCTCCATCAACGCCACCGCATTCTTGGGCTGCTGTCGTTCCCCTGCACACCCACTGCTCCATCCTGTAGGAAGAAAAGGCGGAGCCATAGTTACACATAATCCTTTCCTTGAGAGTCACCTAGCATGCAACAAAGAGTACCTGAAATAGCGGGTGCTGCATGGCACATCTACATCCACAATCACGCTGAATCATTTCCAAGCAGACGTTGGTGGTGCTGAGTCATCAAAGGGATGACTTACTCACAGTAATTACTATCCTTTCAAAGAAAATATGATCACTATTTCATAAAAGAACAACTACACAGACCTCAGAAAGAAGCACTTTATTCACAAGGATTTATTTTACAAAGAGTTATTTAGGTAGTTTTTTCTTTTTATTCTCATTGGATGAGAAAAACAAAGTAAATTTGAAGAACAAGGTATCTTTTCACAACAGAAAACAAGTTTTGGTAGCCAGATATGCTATGTTTAACTACTATCTAATAGGCAATGTTTTTAATCTCCTACATGCTGTTTATTTATATTGAGAAATCGCTTGTAGTCATGTACAGGTACAGAATACTGATGCACCTTCATCACTGAGAAGCTGCTAAATGACAATAGCACAAGGCTCAGTGGAAGAGGATGAAGATTCCAACGTGTACCTGCATATTTCTGTTTGATCTTCAGGCTCCTAAAAGAACATTGTCACTGAAAATCTTCAGAGAGGATCATTTGGAACAGGACCAACTCTGATATAGTGTAAACTTTCTTTATCAAACTATTCTCTGGTTACCTTCAGCCACTCTCAGTTCTTTTTGCAGGCTTTGGAAATCCCTCACCTTCAGTACCTTCACAGTAACGTTTCTGTCTTTGCAGCAGTGTGTTGACTGTCACATCTGTCCTTTCACATGAGCGTGGCCAATGGGTTGTTTTTTTTCATTGGGTTGCTTGAGATTGCTGAACACACAAACACACTCCTTGTTAAGGAAACAAAGAGACTCAGAATAAATTCAAATTATAGAAACAAGGATCAGTAATTATTAGCATAACTTTTACACTCCAGTTGTTTCACATGCAAAATGGAAAAAAGGAATAATTGAATATATTTCAGTTTCCAAACAGCAGTTGGTGTTCTAAGCTGCCAAACGCTTACAGAGTGTGAGTATATTATTAGTGTATACATGGAAATATGATATCAAATATACATTCAAAAAGATTAGTTAATCACACAATTCCCCTATTTATTGACATTTTGATACAGTGCTGTTAAAAAGTATTGAACTCCCTCCTGGTTTATTTATTATTGTGTGTAAATCAATCCAAAACAAAATTTTACATAAAACACAGTAAACTTTATTTAACATAAAGATGCTTCATTTTATTAAGTTAAGATTTTTATTTGATAACGTTTTCCAATACCGAAATCACCAGTGTGAAATACCTTTCACTACTTGAACTTAAGAACTGGTTTTACCTCCTTAAGCTGCGACGACAGCTCTGACATTGATGTGAAGGAATTCTGACCAACGCATCCTTGCCGAACTCACGTTTGTGAGTGTGAACTGACCTTTTCTGGTCCTGTCAAAGAATCTCAGCAGTTTCAGTTCCTGACTTTGACAAAGCCATTCCAAACTTTAATTTAATTCCAATAAGTCTAATCAGAGATGGACTTAATGAATGACCCATTTGTGCTTGAGCTTCAACTCACAAACTGATGACCTGACATTCTTTCTTCCGAATATTCTGTCAGGGAGCAGAATATTCAGTTATAGCAAGTCTTTCTGGTCCTAAAACTCAAAGCTACCCCACCTCCATCCTTGAATGAAGTTATGATGTACAAGTTAGTTTATGTTTTACACCTGATGTAACAGGAACCCTGTCCTCCAAACATTTCTACCGTTGACTCAACAGTTTGTAGAATATTCCCCCAAAAGCTTATCAAGGTGTGTTGTTGCAAAATTCAGATGAATCATAATGTTATTCTGGGTTAACCGTGGCTGTTGACTCACTATTCTGAATGGAATAGTAGAGCCATGAACACCAAACTTTTCCGGATGGAATCAGCTATAAGTGAAGTTTGGGAGTGGTTTTGATTTAGTTTCTCACACTGGCCCAGCTGATATTAAATACCGATTTACTAAAATAAATGCAATCCCATTTAAAATGTGTATATCTTGTTTACTCAGGTTGTTTGAATTAGAGAGAGAAAACTCAAAAACTTTTCGTGGATGTATTGTAGCGTTGTGTTGTTGGAGATGGGAATGATGCTTTTGTAACTGATTTTTCCTTTTCAATTCTTCTTGGTCTGTAAAATATGTGAAAGTAGAAAATGTGGCTATTCTAAAGTTTTGCATTGATTTGTTTTGCCTTTCCACAGATTTTTTGTTTTTTTTCAAATTTACTATCACTTAAAAACCAAGAGAAACTGGCGCCAGGGGATTCTTTCCACATTAACTTGAAAACATGCATGAAAATATATATCAAATATATCAACCATCCTTTCAAGGAACAAAGTATAGATAAAAGTGGAGAGCTCTGCCTTTCTGATTTTAATTTTGAATGAACAGTTGGTTATTTTTCCAGTGAAATTATATCTTGACTATCTTCTTGTTCTAGTGGTTCTGCAGGCCTGCGCATTGGTCCTCTACCCAATCAAGTTCATCGACGGAACGGTTCTCCAGACCTATCACGAGTTCAACTGGGGCTACGGGCTTGGATGGGGTGCCACAATCTTTATGTTGGGCGGAGGGATCCTCTTCTGCCTGCGGACCGACATATATGAGGATGCAATGTACTGAGCCCACCGACCACTGGACGTACAAACACACAAACACAAACATAGACAATGTTCCAACCAAGAGGCGTGCTGGTTTTCCTCACTCTGCAAAAGCTGTATGGGTTTGTGAGCACGGACCCAATTACTCTCCTTCTATTGCTGTCTTGCCCTCTCTGTTATTTTTAGGCAGGTTGTGGGGGCCTAATTTAGGCCAGGATCATATCAGCGGCACCAAACTACCCCTGGTCACATGCAGCCAGTGGGACTCTCAGCCCCCGCCAGTGTTGGCGTTGAGGCTGCAAAGTAGCGCACAGAGCTTTCTGGACAGGCACGAGCCCCCGGTGCTGGACGATTCCACTGCACGTCGATGGTTGTCTATTGTTAGAGAGAAAGGACGGTAGATTCTCAACGCAGAGCTGGCTGTGCAGTGACTGAACATTTGAGGGGATTGACTAATCTCACATTTCCTTTTTATTCTTCTGTAGCATTTTATTTTAAGACAAGCTTGTTGTTAATGTATTTATGGCATAGTTTTCCTCTTGATAAATATTGACAAAGCTGAACTCCTCCCTCCCTCTCCAGTGTTCAAGCTGAAACACGTGTAGTAACGCTAAGCTTTCTGATGTTTGAGGTCAATTTGGCTGCTTGGAAACTTTTGCTAGTTTCTCTCGAATGAATATTGTAAATGTGTACAAAGTATTTCTACATGAAGGAAAATATGGAATAAACACTTGTAGTTTTGTGGAGTATAAGGTGTGTTATTTATTGCTGTTTACTGGAGTATGGGATTCTACAGCATATCTATAACCCAGTGGCGTAAACACTGGACAGAATTTTAAGAGGAGAATTAGAGGTGCTGCCCCTCATTGTGGCCCAAACTGCAATGAGACAAAAATGCAAACCGCTTTCATTATCCACTGTACACATTCCTCAGAGGAAGCCACCCTGTACCATTTAAAGAGCCATCACCCGGTAGCCTAGCAGCAGTCATGTGAAAATTTGGTACATTGGATGCAAAACGAGCAATTTAAACATTTTACTGTTTAGCACAAGGCACATTTTTTTAATGAACTCCCTGCAAAATGATATGATTATTTCATGTATCTGGGAAAATATTACCAGACTGCTTGTGGTAGATACATGTCCTCGGGCGGAAACTTAAATTTGAAGATTATTAGAAGAATTTATTCAAATTTTTCCGTTTCCACATTTGTTAATTGGAGACAAGTTTGAAAAGACTGAGAGCATTTCTCTGTGAAAAAGAGATGGCGTGGCTTCACTTGAGCTGACTGTTGTGAAGAGTCCTTTCACTTCCGTCCGTTAACCCGTCTCAGACGGTTTAAACCTGCAACAGCTGGTTAAAGAATACCAGGAAAGGGAACATATGCTGATAAACACTTTGTGCAGCTGCAAGAGTGTGAAAACTCCCCAGCTGTACATGGTATTTACCCATGAGTCAACAGCGTGGCTGAGCAAATGACAAATGATGGTGTTGTGTGAGCCAGATACCGGGTTCCTGTGAGGGGTGCTCGGAGTGTGAGATGTCAGGTCAGTGGCTGTCTTATTATAGCAGAGACCTCCTGAGTATCTCTGACATGTTGACCAAAGGAGTTAAAGGTGCCGCCGTTACACACCGGGCGGGCAGAAAGGGTGCACACCCACACAGATGTCAGGATGCTACTTTGTTGTCCCACCTACATGTCAAGCATGTTAACTTTAGTTAAACATTTAGTGGTGAATACGAAATGAATACTGTCTGTCATTGGCTCACAAGGAACTCAAAAATATTTTAATCTGCTGCTGAAGAATATTTTAAAACTCACAAATCCCCACAGTATACCCGTTTACTATGTGAATGTGTTTACCACGGCAAGTTTTACTGTTATTTGGCAGCAGTGAAATGGTCAAGGGCCAAACTGCCAATAGGCATTCATTCTCATCCCTTCACCCACAAAGTTTTCGCTCTCCCAGCACGGCTTGCCACAGCATAGCAAGAACATCTCACTGTTTGCATGTCACATTTGTTCATTTTTACGGTAGAATCTAAGTGCAAGTTATCCCCTGTGATCTGATTGTGTTTGTTTGACTGTGAGAGCCATCGAAAACCACACGAACCAAAGTTAATATTCAACCACCGGTGTGTTTTCAGGCGGTTTAGAGTTAGCCTATCTATATTGATTATGTTTCTCAGTGCTGTAAGAAAATAAAGAAGCAGGGGAGAGAACAATACATTGCATGATGAACATGAATATTTAAGTCTGCAGGAAAACATACTTTGGAATTTTGCAGGAAAAAAAAAGCATAAGACTTCAGCTGACCTGAAACACCAATGAGAAATGGTTGCACTATTCAATATTAAATACATATTATTTTTAAGACATTTATATTTTAACACACAGTATTTCACAAAGAATCATTTTGCAGTTAAGTGTAATTTGGTCTTCATGCAGCTGCTGCTGTGTTGTTCTCATCTCTGAATACTTTGAACATGACTCCAACTTTCTCTGTCGATGATTATCACAGCTCTCACTGTATGCCAGCTAAAGAAAAAAGGCAATCCTTTACTCCAGCTGTTAGTACAGAGAACACATTTAGTCACATTTGATTGTGAATGGGAGTTGTATTAGCATCAAAGATAATTTGGCTATGGAGAGTAGTCTGGCCCCTGGGTGCAGTAACCAGTCAGGCCCTGCACTCTTTCACTCTGCAGGGACAGATTCCAGTTACTGAGCCTGGGGGACAGAGACAAAGATGGGCGCTGACATCTCCTGGCCTGAAATTGGAAATTACTGTAAGAGATATGAATGTGCACAGGTACATTGAAAATCCATTAAAAAAAATGGTAGATCGAATACAAACCTGAAGTTGTGCAGCTCCCATCTGATCCTCAGCATTGGAGGTCCTCTGCAGACTAGTATGGCAGATAAATAGGCTGAAAAACAACACCTGGTCTACATATTACCCTCCAACCAATCCTGGATCAGACCTAGCTCCAACAAAATTACATATTAACCTGCAGAAGTTAAAAAAAAGTTGCAAAACTTCTGCATTGTCACACTTGGGTAGCGCACTTGTGCTGCCCAGTTGCCCCCTTGCTTCCAATTATACCAAACACAACATTCAAAACTTTGCGTTACTTCAGTTGTGTATCATTTAGTGAGCTGCATTTCATCCACTATCTTGTGTTGCATGTAGCAAAGGTACCAAATTTGACCCACAGGGCAATCCAAATGGCACCCAAATGTTCAGACCATTTCACCTACACAAGAATGAGAGATATCAGTGTACAACAGCAAATGTGCATTCTTAATGAGAGTTTATCTCATTTATTCCCTTAGAACCTCTTCATGCCACTGATGTGAATTAAAGAAAAGATGCCCTAATAACCATAAACACGGACACGCACAGATAGACATGGCGTGGGAAGTAGTCAGCTGCTTCACTGACCCTGAAGATGTCAATGAATGTTGGACCAAACATTGAAAACCAACGACAGCCTGGAGCCACATGGTGACTTTCTCAACATGAGACACAATATCATGAGGTGGTGGTTTCTATGTTTGATGCTTTTTTCATATTATCCAGAGTGGTGAGGCTTATTTGTATTCAACAGAATAGTGTAGTCTACAAGTAAACATAGAATCTGATGAATTATTGATGGAGTCAAAAAATCTGAATCAAGTAGGAGTTCATACTCTACCAATACTTTGTTACAGTTATACAAAATATAAAATAAATTGATTTGAACTTATTAGCTTTATCCGTTAAGGCATACCATTGCAATTTTAAGATGTAGACTAACCTTTTCCACAACAAATGAATATATTTTCTTTGGTATTAAATGGACTGGACTGGACTATATGCAAGTTCACTAAGAAGAACCACACTGTTTGGTCTTCAGGACCCATCTAGTAGTCATCCTCATTACCTTGAATAATACATAGCTAGCTAAGGTTGACACTTGCATCCACTTAGTAGCGTAGACCTTATATGAACTTTTCAATAACTCAACGTTCATTCAAACATTTGCTTTTATTTGAATTAGGCCATAAAATGAAGGGAAGATAAAATCAAACCTATTGAAAAGCTCATTTGATATTTATATAAATCAAACATCCCATAATATGCCTTTGGTAGCAACAGCTGAAGTCATCTCTCCCAGTATTCATTTTCTATGAGCAAACATGTGAATACACAAATGAAAGAAATAATAAAATCTGCTGTGTTATAGAAAAAAGCCATGTCACACACCTTGGTTATGAAATGTTCAGGTACAAAATTCTGAATCTCTTAGAGTAAAATAACTTAAAATAAAAATATTTGAATTACAGGCAGCAGGTGTATTGGTGAGGATGGTGTAGAATTGATTTCCTTCCTATCAGACACTGTCTGCATGATGACACAGACATTATACATTGAAATAGCCCACAGGATATGAACACGAACGCTGCCTGTTTTACATTAAACTGTATTCATATCCTACTTATAAAATATGTATTACTATAATTAATTGGAACAGAGAGATAATCAGTTATCATGTAATACATTTTTTATTGCAGGAGATGCTTTTTCTGGTCCAGAGAGCTTATTAGTAAAGATCTGACCAATTCAATGATTTGAATTTCTACAATAAACACCACATAAGAGGTGGTGGAGAACATTTGCTATACGGTTTGATGGAAATTAACCATTTTGACATATTCAGGACCAAAATGCTTTAATAGTCATGTAAATGTTGTTTTGCATCCATTTTGAATAATGATTCCAAACCCGTCCTGACTGGCAGTGACTGAGGTGTTGAAAAAAATCCTCATGCATCTTAAACCTTAAAAAAGAAAAGAAAAAAAGAATCTAAACACTGAGATACTTTATAAGCTTGAAATGGTTTGGATATAATAAAGACAAACTCTGCACTTTATCTCTAAGGCCGAGCCCGGCTACCCTACGAAGAAACTAATTTCAGCCGCTTGATGGAGCAGGATATTTTCAGTCAACATGACTTATTGGAATAGAATCGACTTATTGGAATAGAATCAAATCATAAAAAGTCCAGCATTTGTATAAAATACCATTGCACAGTATTCTGTACTACTTTCAGTGATGTGATGGGGGTGGTTATAATCTCAGGTGATGGTCTTCTGATATCTGTGAAAGCCTCATTCTCAGAGATTATCAATCTTTTTTATTATCAATAAGAGACGCTGAAAACAAGAGAGGGCAGTTCTGCAATAAATCTGCTCCCTTAGACGTCTGACTGTTGAACGTTTCCTGTCTTTCCAATGCAGTCTCCGCCTGTGTGACATCTTCATTTTCCACAAACAGAGTGGCGAACACGTGTGTCGACCTTCTTCATTTCTACTGCTCTCCTTCTGCAATATGAACACAGGTTAGAGTGAAAGTATGTCCATTTTTTTGTGTAATTGTACAATGTTATTTGTGTTTTTACCCACACTTTGAGCACTATACCCCACACACAGCGACAGGAACAATAGGACGATGATGGTAGCAGCAAAGAACACACACATGGATCGAAACCCGTCAGGGGCCGCATCTCACAGTCCTAAAACAAAAGCAAAGAGACACACATGGCCTCAGGTTTATTTTTGCACGTCCACTCTCAAAAGATAAGCATCCATCATTTAAATTTATGATAAGAAGTCTGCTTCAAACCATATGGAAAACAATGAATCAGCATAAATATGAGGATCACGACAGCGGTTACCTGTCAATGTTTAATCAAAGCATAAAGACCCATATTTAAACATTTTACTGAATCAGAAGTCATTTCTTTCAATTTTTTGAAAATACTGCATTACAGGTTTTTTTTTAGAAACTCGTTGTTAGATGTAGCTTTGTGTCACCAATATAGTCTTTGTGATTAGTGAGAACACAAATAATCAAAACTCTTTTACCACAGAACACAAGAATGTAATTAGTGAGTACTCTATCTTATAACTGTTTATTCAAATTGAAAACATTATAAACCTGCAAACAAATGTTTAATCAAGCTAAAGTGTGTACCTATGTGTGGTACACATGATCCAAAACATTGTAACACATTTATTTTCTTCCTAGTGAAGTCAAGTGCAAACAGTGAAAGCGCTCTGAAGGCAGAGTAGAGAAACTCTTTTTCTCACATCTTGCCTTCCAAATAATCAGTGCATTATTTTTGTTAATGCCACTAGATGGCAGCCAATATTATCCAGACGTGAGGACCACAGGTCAAAATTAAACAGAATGATGGGAGTGAAAAAGTTCATCCTCATGTGAGATAGATACAGGAGGTCTCAGGAGGTCAAAGAAGCTATTGACATACAGTACAGGATTACACCATATTCCTAATCACTTAAACCTTTAACATCATTGTTATAGTGAGGACATATGATAAAGGTTTCTACAAACGTTACATTGGTGATAGACAGTGAGAAAAGCGAAGGTATGCGCTCAACCCAGGTTGCTGAAGGAAATTCAGTGATTTTGATTGTAAAAAAATTAATGAAGTTATTGGAATCATACAGAAATTATGTTTATAGCGTATATCTATATGCGCTAATAGTTCTTATTTCCAAACTCCGTTCTTCGCTCACCTTAAGTGATGCTGAAAAACTGATCCAGGCGTTTGTCTCCTCCAGACTGGATTACTGTAACGAGCTTCTCATCGGGATCCCTGATAAAAGTCTTAAAAGACTTCAGTACGACACGTCACGATAAGTGATTTTTTCCTGGGATGTTCTCGTGAAGGAAATCGTGACAAAGGATACTGGATCATCAAGTTGATTGTTCACTTGATAGCTTTATTTTTTACAGTGCCCTGAGGCAGAGGGGGGAAACAGAGAGTTAATAAACCCCGTCTATCGTTATTTGACTAAAAAACAACACTTTTTGCACATGTCATTTAATGTTGGCTCTTATAGAATACAATTCCACGGACATTCTCCATAAACCATGTACCATTACCAACTCTTTTTCAGCTGCTGTGAAATATAAGATCATATTTCAAATGAAATGATATATATATGATATATATATAGTACTTAAAAAAAGAAGTACTCTTATCTGAAATTCAGGAGTAAGAAGCCGGTCTGTATCAAATTACTGTGTTAGCAATACGGATTTGTAGAAGACAGACACACTGATACAAGTGATAGCATCACTTCCTTGGCGAAGGCAACACACTTCCAAACACCATGAGACTTGCTGAAACAATGGGCCTGTGTAACCCACTGCGTTACATGATCAGTGATGCAGACCTGCACAAAGTGCTCAAAAACACACAGACATATGGACAAGGGGCAATTGTAAGGCAAAGAGGGCTGACTGTTTCCACATGGATAGGAGAGGCTGGATAGTCTAGTGGAACAGTGAGAGAGACAGGTATTGGAAGGGAGCCCAGCAATTTGAAGCCAGAATACGCTGGCTCAGAAGATTAACATTGGAGTACCACCATCTGAGGAGGAACCATGGTACAGAGCCTTAGAATGAAGAAGAATGAAGTGGAAAAATATGGGCAGAGGATGATGACATTTGCCCCCCTAAATTTATAACAAATACATCAGACTCTGACATTATTCTTCATTCCTTTGGTATTGTTTAAGTGATATGTCGGAAGAAGATGAAAACCCGTCATAGTTCAACAATCAAAGAGACAATTCTACTAGACACTACGAACACACATAGCCAGGAGAGGAGTAATGGATCAGAAACTAAAAGAGGGAGACAAGTGGAAAACGCAAGGAAATCAACAGTACTAAACCTTCAAAATAAAACAGGAAACACAACCTTAAACTAACATTAATGAACTGCAAAATATAACACAACCATGACAGTTAGCATCAAAATATCTCAAAGACTTCTTTAACAACATGACTGATTTTGGTTTAGAGAAGGTGATTCCCAGTCTAAGATACAGGCACCAAAGACCCGACACACTGAGCCGCACAAAATGTGACATTGATATGGACCATGTTTATTTTTTAAGAAATCGCTGGAATTTATACAGTTGATATGTACAAAGGTTTGCTTCAGCAGATTAATATTCTTGCATGCAAGTGACTTGTTTTAAAATACAAAAGGTTTATGTACATACGTTTGAATGCCGTTGGCAGTGTAGTATTCAGACGCATCACTTTTTCACTGATTTTTCGGATGCCAACCTTTGATTCACAACAAACAAAATTATAATTATGACATGATTTCTCTTTGAGTTTTGCGAGTAAATACATTTCAACTGAAAAGCAAAATACTGATTTGATCTTGCTTGAAATATGTTTTTCAGTTGATCTGTAACCACAACATAAGAACCAAATAATGAATATAGTGTTCACAAATGTGAACACTATGTTTTAACATACAGTAAAATATCTTATCACTTTTGATCAATTGAAGATTCATATCCTGCCTGATTTCCACCTTTAATTGTCACATTATTGAAAGTTTCATACACGCCCATATAAATGTGAAGTTTTTAGTCATCATTCCTCTAGTAGTCCATAATGAAACCCATTCTTAATGATTCCAGTTGCAGAGATATGAGGGGAAATCCACAGCCACTAAAGACATAAAAACACTTTTTACAGTTTAACCAAAGCTAATATGAGGCTCCAGAAGTAAGTTGTAAAGAGAAAGAATATTCGAAAAACAAATTTTAAATGGATAGTATTTGTAACAATTCCTTCTATCTGTCCCTATTCTTTAAAAATCAGCAAACAGGATGTGGAAATGTCTGAAACTAAATTTAGCAGACTAGAAAAGGTTTTGAAGGACTGAGGGGATATATTTAGGATTTGGCGCACAAAACAAGTCCAAATGGATGAATGCAAATAAAATAAAGTGCACATCTTTAGTAGTGTCTTCCTGTCTCATTGCTCTAAACCGTTATAGAGGTGATTGCAATTGGTTGCATATTCATTTAACCATAAAGGCAATGACAAAGAATAGACACAAGATCAAAAGAGGCAGTTAGATATTCGGAGAACATGTATTACCAGGAATGTCTTAGGTTTCCAGTCAAGGAGTGGATCCTAAACAAGTACAACAGGAGTCAAAAGGACTAGACGAGGCAGCTTAAACGGCCAGTATTGTACAGACAAGGAGAAAGGTGAGCAAAGGTTTGAAATATTCCATGGTGAGTTGTCACACAGAGTGCAATGGAGCGAGAATAGTTCAATCTGTGTGTACTAATTCTCTATCACTTCAAGCAGTATCCACATGTGACTATTAAGCCATGGAATATCCTCTTAGTGGTGGGACTTCCTTTCAATTTGGCAGTGTGATCTATTCGGTGCAAATATCATGGGAACTACTTAAAATAGTCAATGAATCCCCAAATTCCTTGTCAAATTTCCTGCTCCTCTAATTTTGAAATCACTCTTTAATTTACTAAACCAAAAATGACTGAGGGTGTGTAGTAACTTTGGAGACAACTGTTGCATACATTAACATTGTTTCCTATAGTCATAAAACACTGATTTTTATCATCCGGGCACATTCCTCAATTTCAAACCTGCAAACCTAAAACTCAAACCCCAGAATGAGACTGGAAACACAGATTGGGTAAATTACATACCAGTTCAATTTCTTCATTGTCTGTAAACGTGTGCTTATAGGTTGATGATGCTAAGAATCGTCTTCAATACTAACATAGTGCTATCTGCTACAATTTTACAAATTTCACATCAGATTTTGGATCATGACAGATTTTACATGACGATGCAATGCAGCTACTAAGCTACTAGGTGCTGCTCAAAGGTGCGGCCCAATATTGCACACTTTCAAGGATTATTTTCTTGCACATGTTCATCTCCCTATCCTTCAAGCTTGCTTGTTGGATAATTATAATGCAGCAGCAGAAGAATAGCCTTTAAAAGATATTTCTGGAGGTATACTCAAGACCTGGTAGCCTACAGTAAGTTGACTCAAAGAAAGTCAGCAGGGTTTGTTCTGCATATGAAAACAGCTTAACAGGACCCTCGGAGAGAATCTGTGCATATTTGACACTCCAGGTGTTACAAACCGGAAGCTCTGTATTATTCTCTGGTATCTCTTCTTTGGAAAGGGATGACACAAAGTCAGTCAAAAAAGCCCATTCAGAGGAAACAGAGAAGTGAGCATTGAGAGGCTGATTCATGCTAGTCATATCAGAGTCCTTCAACAAAACACCAAGTACAAGTCTCTCAGATTGTGGTTGTTATGTAGCGCAGATCAAGGAATTATTTGACATTGATCATTAGGATGTCTTAAATTCTGCAGCAGTGTGGTGGTAAAATCAAGAGCTGAAGAGACAACGCCCGTTCCACAAAATCTATAAAAACCGTCCCAAAAAATCAAGCGGGTGAATCATTTTATAACAGATGTCACAGGAGGTGCATTTCACAAACATAGAGGTGTAATAACATGCAACTGAGGAGAACAAAGAAGGCTCCACACGTAGAGATGGTACATAACACTGCTGCTTAACGGGATGATACTTGTAACTCAAGGTGGGTGTGAGCAGTATCAATAGATGAACATACTTGTTCTTTCTTTACAGGGTGAAATTCGGAAGTTGTGCCAAAGGTAACCGATGTCATATCAACAGGTTACTGACGGAGGTCATGAAGTCCTTACTTTCTTTAAAAAGGTGGTTTGTCAAATACAAAGAAAAGAAAAAAAAATCTATTGTTTACACATCAGTCTAGTAGGAGACCAAATCGAGTTCTAATATCTGGAAAAATAATTGAGTTTTTTTTTTTTACATGTTGGATACCTTATTTTAAATAAATGGTGCACCAATGCCTTCAGAAATTCCAGTTAAAAAAGATTAGTGTGCCAACCAGATGTCAAGAAATTATATCAAGTTGAGAAATTAGGTTGAATAAATATTTATATAGACAAGGCAATTCTGTCTATAGTTGAATTTTCAGTCTAATGTACCCCAACGTTGACCACAACCGGTAAAGATGTCTGTTTTCCACACTGAGTGATTCTCGTGTGTAACTGCGGTGAAAAAAATTAATTAAAATAAGAAGTCAGCTGCTTCCAATAAATCTTAATGAATTAATACATCTTGCTTCTTTCTGACCAGAGGCATTAAGATGACTGGGAGCAGAAAAGAAAGCAATAAATATCCAGCTGCACAGCACCTGAACTTGTAATCAGGTTTAGTACACAAAAAAACACATAAATAACCAACAAAAGAATAAATACATAAACAATTACATTTCCCTGAAATAATGACTTGCAGCAGAAAACACATACAGCAGGGTGACCTTATGGTACAAAAAGACTTTCCCATGAGTGCAGAGTCTGCAGGAGTGATCACCTATAAGCAGCACAGAACCATTATCTAATCCAGCATTCCCAAACACATACAGTATGAACATCTTGCAAAGCAACAAAAATACCAAATAAGTGGTAAGTGGGTAATGACTGGAAGAAAGTATAAAAGCTCTAGAAAAGTTAGATTACAGAACGTTTTTCAAAAACAGAAATTTTGTATTTACAGTAAACAAACAAATGCTACGAAACAGTACCATCATGCCTTTGGCTAAAGCCAATCATCTGTTCTAATAGTGGTCATGTGTCAATTCCCAAAAGAGAACCACAGTAATGAGTTGTGCACGATCTTCAAAATTAAAATATGTCTATGTTTCCTTAGGGTAAGCAACAGCAGAATGTTTACTATAGCATGAATTCGTAGATTTCCCTACAAGTGAAAATGTGATTGCCTAAGTGCATTACTTTGCAAATCAAGTCAAACTACTTATGAAAAAGTTTGGCTGATAAAAAATGGAGGCAAACCATGTGATATATGGACCACTGAATAAAAAAAAATATTTTCGTTGGAAAATAATTCACCAAAAGCAGAGAGACTGAACGTAAGAACCCTTTGAGGTCAGTCTGGGGTTTGTGCCAGCGTGCAGCTTAGGTCTCTTTAGCGAAACGGTGAGTTACATGTCTGTTATCCCCTCAAACAATCAATCTTTATTTATATAGCGCCAAGTCAAAACAACAGTTGTCTCAAGGTGGTTTCCAGAAAAAGAGCAGGTCTAGACCAAATTTATATTAAAAAAAAATTGATTCCCTAACTGCCAATGTCTCCAACGCCGGCGTAGAAATGTTGTCGGTGCCGCAGAAGTTGCAGACTCAGTTATAATTGAGAATGTTGAGAGGGCAGACTCTTTCTATGGACCACCGGTTTTCTCCTCCTCTCAGCAGCTGATACAAGAAACACTCAGCCACATGTCTAACCGTCTTCAACACAATGGCCCCAGTGAATAGG
The DNA here is from genome assembly GCA_037951165.1 of Lophius americanus. NCBI lineage: Eukaryota > Metazoa > Chordata > Actinopteri > Lophiiformes > Lophiidae > Lophius > Lophius americanus. The sequence continues at coordinate 4,578,588 of JBBDHG010000061.1, forward strand.
ATGCAAGTGAAAATATGATGATGGGAAGTGCGTGCTGGCCGACATCATATAAAGAGAAAGAGCTGTTTCCTCCTCCTGTCTCCTGTTTCAGTCAGGCAGAAGCACACTCTCACAAACCGCTGCTCACTGGGACCCCACCCACAAGGGCTCTCTGGTCCCTGGCGGTGGGATGTGGATTAGGAAAGGGGACAGGGGTTGGCTGGATGGCTGTAGGTTGGACATAACATTGCAGCTTGTGTCAAATAGCTGACAGCTGTGTGGGCTTCAGTGGAGGCAGATCCAGAAGGGCCTGGACAGTCAGACCCACGTTGACCAGACCGCGCTCTTCTAGGATGTGATGGGGCAGACACAGCTTGTCCTGTGGTGGTGTACAGACATCTTTCTTCAGTTACAAGCATCAAAACAAATCCTAAAAGGTTGCTCAAAAGTTGTGTTAATCCCAAAATCGAAAAAGATAAAATCAAATACTTCCCTCTGACCTCCTGTGATATCTAACCATGTACTTTGCTGTGCTGATTGTTTGTGGAATTAAATAATAATAATAATAATTCTACATTTAATTCATAACGCACTTTACATTTTGATCAAATCTCAAAGTGCTACAAGGTAAAAGCAGATAAAAGCATCAATAAAAATGATAACAATAATTATATAAAAATGAAGGACTACTACATAACCATCTGATTCACATTGTATGTACTAACAATAAGGATCATCAAAGCTTTGAGTTTTTTAGGCACAAAAACACACACAAAGGGAAATTTATGTTATTACATCCAGCATTTAGTTTTGGTGCAGTGGCTCTGAGATAGTTCTTCCAAAGATATGGGACAGCCAATATATGAAGTACCACAAATTGCCTTGTTTGTATTGTGTGAAGGCAGAAATCTCTGGCAGCTATCTTAAAATCTTGGAAATTATATAAAAATTATGGAAGCCAAAAAAAGGCCACAAGGATTTTAATTTTAGGACAGAACTAATTGAATTGCTTCTCTGGGGTAAGGCATTTCAGCCTGTTTAATCATGATTACTTTCATCCTCCGATTCCAAATCATTATCCATGTGGGTTGAATCCAAAGCAACTTGACTTCCGTACAAAAAGTTTGAGTGAGGCTAAAATTGCATCGTCTGGTTTCTCATTTTCCAATTTTAGTTTAAGCATGCGAATGGCTCTTAACCTTCTTATGGTAGTTTTTAAGTTATTTGTTGGAGGAAGGAAATTATAATAGCGTCCTTCCTTTTTTCCACAGTTCTGAATAGACTTCAAGTCATTGACATATATTGTGAATTTTGGCCAGAACAACAGACCAGTTCTTTTCTTTGAAACCTCAGTATACACTTGCTTGAACCAATTCTATTATCCTATTACTAGTTGCAGGTTAATGTTTTTCCATCAGTGGGAGGTTCTGGCACAGTCAGTCAGTATTAATGTAGGATTGTACAGGTCATATCATTGTAAGGTCATTATTTGAAGAACAACAACACAAACCTAATAAAGTTTTATAAAGTTAAGCATGAAGAATAATTGTGTATTTACCTGTGCGACGCCAATCTTTTTACAGGCATCCAAGAAGTTCTCCACATTCCTTCGGCATTTAGCCATGCTGAGCTTTGGCTAGAAGTAAGAATATAGTTTGTTTTAGAGGTTAAAAGCAGAACCCTGTTAAAAAGAGCTCTTATGTTATAAAGGCATATGACTATTCCAGTGGTCAAACGTACTGAGAGAAGAAGAAACCTCTTCTCAGTAGAATTTATTTTTTGAGGTTAGACAAACTCATCCAAGTGTTATTTGTGATTTAAAATAATGATGATCCAATTTGGAATTTCGTTGTGCTTACCACTGCAGGAGACGGTACATGGATACTTGCTACGGACCGAGGACAAATGTGATTGGCTAAATGGCAAAGAACAACGCCATCCATTAGAGCAGCCCCAACGTCTTCTGGGAGCAACACCATCAGTCTGGATTCAATGTTCTGTAAACGCATCAACAATGACCACATACATAACTGCCCTCTCTCAAAACACATAGAATAGAATTGAAAAACAATTTCCTCCACATTTATTTTTTACTTAATTATAAACAGTGTATACAATGATTGCCTGAATTCAATGATCTGCTGCATTCATGATTAACACCCTCTACAATTTCCTGCTTGTCAGACGCCAATGACTTATTAATATTAGTGTTATATTAAGTATTAATGACTTAAGAAAACTGGGTTTAGCTGAATGTGTCATATCATCCTTCAGTGGGTCAGTGGGTCCTTCTGATTAAGTGGTCCAAGTTATCTGAGTCATGTGTAACAGCATGCGATTTATCAAAGTAAGTGTTGTAAGCCAGGGTGAGTGCAGCAGAGGATGGGTCGAGGTCTGCTGGTAGTCATGCAGCTAGTTAGGGCAGTTAAGAGCAGGAAACGGATGAATGCATTCACATTTATGGGACGGAAATTGTTTAAATTCAAAGCAGATTTAAATTTTACTATTTTTGGCAATTATTTTGGAAGTCATTTCATCACAGTCAATAGTCTGAGTTTGTGCGTGTCAAACAACAAGTGAGTTCTTCTCAGCTTAGATCAGCCATAAACTTAAAACCCCCGACCTCATATTGTGTAGGACCCAATCTCCAATCGCCAAATCTTCGGTGATGCACTTTGTCTTGTGACACCTTTTAAGAACCAGTATTAAGTCTCTCAGCATCTTATTCTACAATAGCTTAGGCAACAAAGGTTTGCCACTTCTTTAGAGTCTAAGGAAGGGGCAAACCTTCCTTTGGGAACCAATGTGAGTGAATCAGACAAAGGGAAAAGTGGATTTTCAGCTCTGACAAATATGAACACTGACACACAGACACTGAATTATTTTTTTTTTAGGTGCGGATGAGTCTAATGTACATGGCTGGGGGTCAAATATCTGAAAGGGTACGGGAGTATAGAAATCTCACCCTGTTACTAGGAGTTAGCTTATTGTTGTAAGACAGCATGTTTCCTGCTAGAAAACCTTTGAAATAATGGGAGAATGCGTCCAAATGATCCTTGGTCCAGTTTGTATTTTAACTTGTTGCCGGTAATGCAGAGCCGTCATTTTCTCCACCAGGTAGGGTCTGCCCACAAAACATGTCATCGCTGTCTACAAACAGGAAAAGTTTCTTTTGCGGGAGTATCGCACTGCAGGGCCAGTTTGAAAAACCCATGGTTCCCCACTGATCCAGGTAAAGGGTTTAAGAGCTGAAAGATTTTGAAGCTCCTTGAGGCAAGACCTCGGGTTATATAAACAAATTTGACTGAGACGACTTTAATATACATATAGCTACTCTTCCAAAGTAATTGACAGTACAGTATGACTCAGAAATCACGACACAGCTTCTTGGGACACTCAGTCAGAACACAAACAATTCTCAGGTCCTTTCATTCAGGAGTATCTCAAGTGGAGCTTTAGTAGGATCTGTTGAGTTTGCCATGTCTGTGTGTCTTTGTGTGACTCATTATTTGTGTAAGATTCAAAAAGCTAAAACAAGCCGGGAAGCTTCTTACCTGCCGTAAGAGTCCTATTTGTTCAATTTCCTCCCTCAAGTGCTCCATCTTCCTCCTCATGGTGAAACTGGGGTCGGTAGATGTATACTCTTGACGGCTTCCTCTGGTGAAGGCTGAAATAAAATATGACACACAATGTTCTGTTTTCCAGGTAACAATTAATGAGATACAATTAAGCAGGTCAGTTCCAGGGTAATGTGATAACAGAAACATCGTCACCCGTAGCCCTTTGTCGGATGATATCCAAGCATGAAATCATAACGATGTTAACCTCTATGTTTTGGCAAAGTATATTTCGCAATTCTAACTTTACTTTTTATACTACAACATAGTGCAAACAAGTGTTTCCTTTAACTCAAAGTGAAAATATTTGTTTGTTGTTGTTTTGTCACAGCTGTGGTCAATGTCTCCTGACGCCATGGGAATCAGATACTTTAGGAAGAAATTTCTCACGATCAATGTTACAAATTAGAAAGTGTGGATTTTGATTCATTATCTGTTCTTATACATGTGAACGTGAGTTTGGATGGACACTCTTCTCAGGGAAGGGATGTGAAACATATGTTCATGTTTTTTCTCATTTGGTTACAAACAGGAAACATGAAAGCAGAAATGACACATTTAGACAGCGTGTCTGGATTTATCAGAACTGTAACGGAAAAGCAAGGTTTCGCAAACTCGTCATAACAATGATGGTGTCATTACCCTAAAGTAAATACATTGTGCATCAACATTCATGTCAAGAAAATACACTCAAGTAAAAGACTTGTCTGTTTGTTTAAAGTCTCTTCCCTTTCATCCTAAAGCTTAATAATATAATTCTAGAATTTTAATTTCATACGGCTTTATAATTATACTCCACAATATTCGAGGAATATATATTGTACTGTTAACTCCCCTTCATTTATTTGTTAAATTTTGATTAAAAAAAAAGTGTGGGAAACTTCTTAACTCTGATGCATATTGGTCGAGCTGAAACAATTGACCAATTAATCAACTGTGAGATGAATAAAAAAATGTAAATGAAGAGAAAAGTTGTGTGTGACGGATGCTGTCGCTATTGAGTAACACTCATTCAATGATTTGTGCTAATGAGCAGAGACAAAACACCCTATCAGGTGTGAATTTGAGCCAAATTACATCAAATTGTTCAAATGTGGCCAAACGTGTAAAAAATAAATAAATTGAAGAAGCCAGGTTTGAGATGCACACCCTTAGAGGCCCTACAAAGCATGTATGAAATTGTATTGGATTCTTTCAAGACTATTCACTGTGATGTTATTCAGCTAAGGCGTTGAAAAACTAAAAAGAAAAAAGTTTGTGAGAGACCATCCCAACTTCCACGGAAAGTACTCCACCTTAAGAGATAACAATGGGTTACTGTCTAAGTCTTGATACATCTACTTTGTTGTCTTTTGAAGCTAATAAATGTTGACCTGAACTGTTGTAACCCTCAAGGTGAATATCCTAACAAACCTGCATGGGTGATGTGAGGAGAAAAAACAGAGGATTTGATTTTGGGGAAAAAAGCCACAAATGACTTCACATGAAGGTCTTACCTGATCTTGGCTTTAGACCAAACACAGTGAGGGTGGTACTAAAATCAGCACAGCGCATTCCCTCCTGAAGAAATATTTTAATTTCAGTCACAATGAGGCATTTTTAGACACTAAAGGGTGTGTTACAATGAAAAACATGTTTTGACTTTCATCAACCCAGGATTTGTCTTCATACTCACCTCACAATCATCATTTTCACAGGAGTTTCTGCGAGCGCTCTGACATTTATACTGTCAGGGAGAGAAAAAAACATCCCTTTAAGAATTTGACATTTGAAATTGCTTGGTTCAGGTTCTATTCATTGTCTCCAGTTGGACAAATGTTTGAATCTGTGTTCTGTTTATCTCTCTTGACATTTGCAGTAACCTTTTGCACAGTCCTGAGACATCACACTGGATCTCCTATCACTATTGAACAACGAATAGATAGGCTTTATTAGCCGAGGTTATGGCTCTCCTGCCACAGAAACCTATACCATGTACTGAAGAACAGAATTTTTGTTCATCAAATAAAGAAGAAAATGTATTTATCAACAATTTAGCAGTAGAAGAATCCATAGTACCTCACTATGAATGTTTTTATTGGAATACATGTAGTGGTCTGTGGTGTGGCAAATAGACATTGCTATTTCCTTTCTCAAATGTTGCCTTACATTTCAGTGACAAATTTGAAAACAGATGAAACAATGCATCCTCAGTAGAGGCAAGGTGTTTCCTTCCAGAATCAATCAACCGTAGGTAATGAAACATGTGCAGGCTCATACCTTCAGATAATCTTTTCTCAGATATTTGTTCCGCTTACGATCTTCATTCTGATTGAGGACAGGTGGAACTTCAGGCCACTTTGGCTCCGAATCTGAATCGGTCTTCAGGGTACCATCAAAGGAGCAAGAAGAGGTTGGCTGCATAATCACAATATTAACATCATCATCAGCATCATCATCATCATCATGGATAATGCTCTCCATCATCCTGAGATAAAATCTCACATGAGGAGTGGGAGGTGAGACCATGGAGTGTCTGTGTTACTGAGAAATGTAAAATTGTTGTTATTTTGTCTTAAAATAGAATCATTTTCTTTACCTGTCCACTTAGCACTGACGTGCCACAACTGCCTTCATCCAGAGAAGCACTAGAATAAAGACACGAGTAGCATCAGATGACTGAAGTTGTTGTTGTACATTAAAGACACTATAAATATCACATTACAAGCTTCTCTACACGTCTCAATTTATATATGGGGTATTATAATCAGATCTTATGAGACAGATCTGTCATGTGACAAATTTGAGCAAGGTTTCATAAAGCAGGTGAGTTTATGCAGGAACCTGTCAGACAGATGGAGTTTCAGCACCTGTAATGTGGCTATTATTATTTGTTGTTGTTTTCTTTGTTTTTCTATAATTTTTTATTTAATAATTTCATATTTATTAGGCTGAAAATATTTTAAAAAATGTTAATGGTTGTTTTTGTTGTGTTTTTTGGAAAAAAATGTAAATACTAAGATCAAAAAAGCTTATTTATCAACAGTAAACACAATTGTTCTTTGGAGCTACAGCTGTAACAATCATGAAATTTTACCTGACAAATAACTGTCATCAAGGATTATCCTATGATTGAATGAGGTAATCAGTAACAGCCAATCACCTCGATGGACCAGTGGTTGTGACTGGTCTGTCAAAGTTCAGCGAATTTGAATAAGTGCTAGATTTGCAGAATTTGTAAAATTTTTGTTTTTGGTTCAGTCGGTTCACATAAAATTCCTCAAATAACCAATGTAACAGAGTTATTTTTCTGCCTTTGTTTAACCTTATTTGTGCCCTGCACACTGGTTCTGCTCTAAATGTGTACTAACCTACGAGCCGTCTGAGGTTGGGGCCTCGGTTTGCTGCTGGAGCCTCCAGAGTGACTCAGGAATCTGAGGATGAAACAGATATACATGTGGTTACAGAACTACCCAATATCATCAGTACGGATAAACTGTGCTGACTGATTATACATCATGCATGCAGGTCGTCCCACCATGAGTCATTTGCAGCAGTGCTGACTAATGTAGCAGGGTCTAGGTGGATTGTCAGACATTTACATTGACCGACAATTGTAGTGACATATTCACAAAAATAGATGATTTCATAGACTTCAAGAAATATGCTTGGCAAAATCAATAGGAGTTTCACGACTGCAACTGTCCTTGTCTCATCTTGCACAGGACCCACTGTTTCTTTTTCAGTAATTTGTGTTAGGGTAGCTTTTCACCCAGCCAGATGAGCTGTCCGGTAGATGCTCTGACCAATCGTAATGTACAAATCATCTTCTCATTCCAACACATCATTTTTTAAGAGCAAATATTCACTTGCTGCCTAACATATCCCACCAACTGACAGATGCCATGAAAACAATATAATCAATGTTATTATCTCAACAACACCTGTCAGTGGTTATAACGTTATGGTTGATATTAACCCTTGTACCTCACTCAGGGCATTTCTGTCGTGATCTAAAAATAATTTTTTTTTTGATAATTCCATGTTATTGCCATCAATTTTGGAGATGTTTTGTCCATTTCCACCACAGATCCTACCAACATGTCAGTAAGATACTATGTAAACAAAATCTGTCTTCAAAGCATATCAAGTGCAAAAATGTTCCATTTCAAACCCATTAAATCTAAATATTTTGATCTTACTGGTATCACAGAAAAATAATCATAAATAAGTTTTAATTATGGTATCTTCGAGAAGCTTCAAATTCTTGTTACTATATTTTTTTTATTAGAAAGTGAAATTTTCACATGGAAAATATATGCAAACACATAAATAATAAAGTCAAATTCCAACTTATTTTGATAATTATTGCGAATTTTTGCCATTTTCAAGAAGGGGCCACTTTCACCATCTTATACCCTCTATGTATATCTTTTCTTTTTTATCTAATATGAAAAAAGAAAATGTAAAAATGTATCTGAGTCAGTGTTATTGCTAATCCCTGACATATTCCACACTAAATTAGAAAAATAAATAATCCACTTATCACTGAGTAAATGGAAAACAAAACATCTCTGTATTTTTATCATAAAAAAACAGGGTTATGATGTAAAAAATGGATATTTGAAGGGCTAAAAACCTGATAATAAATTAATATTTGATAGTCGTGATCAGGACCGTCACTGATTTAAACACTTTATGCTGTTAAAATGGAAAATTATTTAAATAATAATTTCATAGAAGTTTAAAGAAGCAGACATTTGTGCAATGCAATGTGCGTAAATTTCGATGAATGAAGCAAAAGGGTTAATAGTACAAAAATAATTGTATATTGTACTTATTGAAACACAGACACTCATCAGAGGCCTACTGTGTAGATTTGACAGCACCAGGGGTGTGACAGGCAAACTTGGTGTAGGTGATAAAGAAAGTCCATCGACCTGTGTGCTCGGCCAGTCACTCTCCGGCGATGAATAAGACTCTCTGCTCTGCAAATTAAGGATCGTCGTCTAGAAGCCGTACATCAAATGTGCAGCAGCAGACAAGAGAGATGGAAAGCAGGAAATTAAGCACTAAGTGAAGTGATGCAAGAATTTGATTTGAGAGCAGCACACGTTGTACATGGTGATGAAAGGATTAAACAGAAAAACATCCAGTTCAGCAGTGTATTTAAGAAAACTCTTGCTTTTCTCAACTGCAAGTGTGCTACAAAATCTCCCACAACCTTTGAACTTTTCGAGGTAAAGAAATTACATTTGTCAGAAGTTACAAATATTTGGGATTTCTCATTTATCAAAACTCGTCTTTTAAGTCTCAGATAGCGAAGCTGGTCTCCCTGCTCATGGTGAAGCTGGGCTTTTACTATAGGACTCATTCCTGCTTTTTTATTTTAGAGCGAGAAAAGTATCTTGTTTCGTCAACCTTTTTAGCGCTTCTGGACAGTGTTGATGTGTCATACATGGGGGCTTCTGCTAACTGTTTGCGGTCTCTGGACACTATCCATCATTGCTCCTTGAGATACGTTACTGGATTGAAGTGACTTATGTGCCATTGCAATTTATACGCTACAACTGATTAGCATATAAGCACAGATGAATCTTTATAGGTACGCAGACGTGCACACTGGCTGTTACTCATCTATTAGACTTCTCTAAGTCTGGTACCATCATACCTTAATGAGAAGCAAAAACAAATATGTCTTGCACTTGATTGCTCCCCATGCTCGCACGGATTTGATGAAAAGTGCTTTTTGGGTCGCTGCCCTCCCTTTTTGGAACACACTACAGAAAGACCTAAAACTGCTGGAGCTGATTTCTCCTAATGACTTTGCTGGGATTCTTAAGGAATAAGAACATGAGACTATTGGACAGTGTAGTTTCACTAGTTTTGTTACTTGTATTGATATTTATTGTATTTGTTCACTCGGTACTTCTACGTGTAATTTCATGTCGTGCCCTGCTGCCCTCTTGGCTAGATCACGCTTTTAAAAGAGATCCTCGATCTCAATGGGCTTTTATTCTCCTGATTGAAATAATGTTGAATTTAAGAAAAGAAAGCCCAGTGCAGAATGATTTCAGTGAGTGCAGTAATGGGTTTTTAGTTACATTGCTGGGAGAAAAATGAGGAGGACAAACCTGTTCTGCTGCTCTTGCTGCAAAAGCTGAACGGCAATCTTTCTCAGATCCAGCACTTCCTTCAATTCATCATCCTCTTCATCGACCAGCTGTTCCTTATCCGAACTGGAAAGAGATGAGAAAGAGTGTAGCACTTACAGTTTGAACTCAGATTTACAAATCACACACATCTTTTCCAACAACATGATCTTGTCCAAGTTCAGAAAAGTTTGGCAAACACAATAAATCGATCCCCATCCCCTACATGTTCAAAATGATGTCAGCTAAACTCATCTTCTCGACCACATTTGTTATTGAGACTCTAAATCAAGGCTGGGCATGAAGTTTCTGACACTTTGAAGGAAAAACACAAAATCTTGGCCGACTCCTTAAACTGACTTGCAGGTTCCAGAACAGATGCACTCTTTGCCAGGAGACTTTGTCATGTTCATGGTTCATGATACTGACTTGTCCACCAGCCAGTTGGACAGATAGAGCTCAATGTGAGCCATACCATACATACTGACGCGGGGGTGTTTCCTCTCAGCATTCACTATCCATCTGATTGATGGCACAGTCAGCTACTGTAGCCGCTGCTCACTGGTGTGGACAGTTGTAAACTCCTTATGGCTTATTTGTCATCACTCTGGCTCTCCTGATTAGCAATGGAGGATTTATACAAAACCTTTACCCATAGTTCTAGTTCTACACAGTTTTGTGTTATATAATCCTTCGCTTTTGTCAGTTAAGGTGAATTAAAATGTAACAAATTGTTACATTTTAGATGACACTAAGCATCACACACAGCAGAAAAATGTTTTTCACTTCTGTTTGCAGTAACTCATTGGAATGTATGCGGAAACGCCCAACATGAAATTTCTGCAGAATTGTAAGAAAATGTAAAACATCTGAATAAATCAAATAAACAGTTTTAATTGAGACTACATGTATTTTAATAGTATTTTTCCACTTGTTTATTTATCTGAACATCTCCAATGGGGAAAGTTACTTTAAGGAAGAATACCTTTATTGTTTGATCAGATTTCAAAGTTATCATTTAGGGCCTGTCCTTGACATGCCAGGGTATGCTAGGTAGGCTTGATGACCTTAAGGTCTTGGGGTCGTCAGTATGACATATGAGGAAGGTGCTTCATTCATATGTTCTGCTCCTGAAAGTGAGAGCTGATTTTCAACTAATTACACCTTTCAGAGAAATAGGACTTGGCAGGAGCTTATAATGGAACTGAATGGAACTGATATGAACCGGTGTTCTCTATGTCCGCTTTATTGGTACAGTTTGCCTTGAGACTGAGGGGAAACGTTGTTTAATCCTCTTACATTTTATGTTATTGTTGCTTTCCTGGTGGTGGTATGAGTAAATGTGACGGGTTGTTGAGAGTTTAGTAGTTAATAATGACAGTTAAGTGAAATATGTGATATCTATTAGTTATGCAGCATCATGTCATTTGGTGTAATAGTGCTACATCCTCCATGGTTTCAGTGCGTAGAACCTCATTTAAACCACTTTATTCCACTAGAGAAATGTAACTGTCTCTTTGAATGTGGACTGGTTATGTAGTATGTAGTGTGGCAACAGCCTGTAGGTGTTATGTCACTGTGAAGGCATTTGAGGGAAGCTTAATTGCGGCAGTGTGGCACTGAAATCTTAGGTTGAAAACCCACGGCCCGCCACTGATGTGGATACATTTTGTGACTAAAGAACAGTCAGAGACCCTCTACCTCTCCCACTGCAACGGTCTTTGAGCGATCAAAAAATAACTTCCAGACATACAGATGGGTTTGTGTTTCAACAAATACAATATACATTAAATGCTATTGAAACATACACTGATCAGCCATAACATTATAACCACTAACTCTGCAAAAATCCGTGGTAGAGGTTATAAATAGAATGAGAAATAGTATTTGCTTCAGCAGCAGAGGTGAAGATGTGTCAGAATTGATTTTAATGCTGTATTGACTCACCCCGATTCCTCCTTCCAGCTGTCTCTTTCTTTGCTCTGGTGAGACATGCTAAGAACTTTCTCCAGTTCCTGAAAAGCCCCCACACACACCCACCCAATCCAGGTCACGCACCAGTAGCCAGAAACTGATCTTATGTGGAGTTCAGACCTTCCCATTATGCCTGTTATTATCCTACAAAGAAAACAATTTAAATCATACCTTTATACAAGACACATGACTGTTCTGTTGCCCATGACTCTCTGACAGAGCAGGATCCTCATCTGGGTTGGGTTCTATAAAGTCATAGACATCCTGATCTGATAGAGGGAGGAAGCATCCGCGTTCATCACACATACTTTCACATATGAGGCACTTCATTCAACAACTCCCGAGTCTCTCTTATTCTTTCATAGCGATTAAGTGATACTTGTTTTTCTGTAACCTTTGCAAGAGTCCATTTTGGTGAGGAGTGAGAGAGCATCAGCGCGGACTGTCTCTGAAACCTGAGAGTGCAGACTGACGGTGTCGTCGTCTGACGGCTGCAGGATGAGAATAAGAACAAAAACAACAATGAGTGGATTATCGGTTTTGGTTCACATCAGTATCAAGTTTGAGTTCTAGTCACGTTACAGGTCATATCCGTCTAAATCTGACTCCGGATCAAGTTTTTCAAATAAATTTTGCTTTCTGTCTGTTTTCTCAAGGAATACTACAAGGAGACTACATGTGTATTGGGCAGAGATAGACTACATACAAGTTATTGAAATTGATGCTTCAAATAACAACCTCATCCTCCATTCTAGACATGGTTGTTCTCCCCTGTCCTCCAGTCACCCCAAGTCAACCTCACCTACATCAGAGAGTCACTCCTACAGGCAGGAATGCAGGCGGTAACCTGCCTGCATTCAGGTCTTGCTATATACTCCTCTGCTTGGCTGATTTATCTATGTAGCCATAATTGAACTAGGAGTGTTTTAAGTTTCCTTCTATATGTACACATTTTCTAGAACGTTTTATGAGCGCAGCCTGTCTGATTTAGCCTCAGTTAGTTTAATTGTTACCTCCAAGGAGGATATGTTTTCACTGGCATTTGTCTATCTGTCTATCATTTAGCAAAATTGCAAAAAGAACTGAATGGATTTTCGTGAAACTCGGTTGAATAGTTAAGACATATGACAGAACCCATTATATTTTGGAACGGATTCAGATAAAAAGGTAGAATCAGGAATTTGTTTCTCTTTCTTTAACATTGTACATAGGGCTCTTAATTTTTTACACTCTTTCCCTGCATTATTCCACATCCTTTAACATTCTGAGAAAGGATCCAGTTTGAAGACCACCAGGGATAATAATGACAGCTGATTTTGATGGCTTTTATGTCTTTGTAACGTACTAATGGGAAAACTGAGCTCCCTCGGCATAGTTTTTTTGCTCTTCTGGGTGCTGTTCTGGTAACAGTAGATCTGCTAACTCTTCTACTGCCGATTGCAAAGATGTCTTATCGTCTGTTGCTCTTTCTGCAAAGTCAGATTACAAGCCTCTTTGTTCCATTAAACATTTTCTCGACAGCTCATATCGATAATTAAAACAGCCTATATCTAGCAAGAATGAGACATGTCTGCCCTTTGAAACAGTACGCATGCCCTAATTTATAGGTTGTTGCTCAAGTCGTCTGTAAGAATAACAACAATGTCATATTTGTGAGACCATTCATTGTATTGAAACTGAAAGGAACTAGTTGTAAGAATGTACTTAGAACATATTGCTCTTGAAGATTTGAAAAGTGGATGATGAAGACCTGACAATCTGCATTATTGATGGTGATAATATGAACATGTTACATATTAGTGCCTGTGCCTGAGCCTGCTTCTATTGTTATAACCATATAACCAACAAAATAGTAACTTGCTCACAACCATCAGCACTTTTACACAAAGTGAAACTTCTGTACCTAAAATGTACTGATAACCAGTAAAACACGATAATGTCATCATCAGGCAATCATTTAATAATGATTAACTGAACCTGACCTCAGTTGTTGACAGCCTCTTGTCACCATTGTCACTACCAATTCCAGAGTCAGGACCATGGTTCTTACTGGGATAAACATCTTCCATGCTGGAAATATGCAAAGCAGAACTGTTAGTTATAGCTGTACTTTAGTCACAGGCAATGATAAAATCCAATTTTCACATGCTTAACCATGAAAAGTGTTCCGTGTGTTATTAACACAATGCATTACTTAGGGTCATGGGAACGTGTAGATAGATACAAACAATTAGTTTAAAAGAAAGGGAATGACACCAAAGCAGGTCTATTCAGTACCTGTCTGTAAGTTGCTGTGGAAGGCAACGTTTGCCAAGGGATGGGAGGTCCAGGGTGTCTGGCTTCTTTTCCATCCTACATGCCTGAATGTTCAGGTACTTGAATATGTGCACTTTGCCCTTGAGACAAATCTGGAAGATAGAAACGCACACCAGAAATACGTTCATTCATCCACTAGATGGTGCAGTGGAACCAGGTTGTTTAGAAAGTGGGTGTCAACTCAACCACACTCAGGAAGCCCATGTTGACACTATACTTTAAATCTCAATTATATGGACATGAAGAAGTATACGCTCACCTGTGCTGGTGGAGACTGCATAGGATTGCTGTCGAGGATGATATGCTGCAGGTGCCTGAGTTTCCTGTAGGCTGCAGGAATCTCTGTGATCTTATTGCAGGAGAAGTCAAGTCGGATTAGAGGCAGGTCAGCCAACTCTGCAAGTAAAAAAAAGTGTTTCAAAAGCAGCTTTTGTTTAATGTGATGCGCTTCTTCCAGTGTGCAACGCCGACCACAAGGCCACCTTTGTTATTGTTATGGGTCAGATCGAACCAGTGCACTGCAACATCTTAAATACTGAGCCATGCCCATATTTACATTTTTTTGGGCTTCACTAATATGACATCTTAACATTGGGTGAAAAGCAGGGTACAAATTTGATAATTCACCAGTTCATCACAAAGTTCAACAATGGAAAATAAAGACTCAACATTTCACCTATTCAACTTGTTGGAAGAAGATGGTATGATGATGAAACCTAGGTAAATACAATGAGTCCACATGGAAAGGCCCGAGGTCCTGAGGGCTTAGCACTAGGCCATTGAGCTTGAGAGTTCTCCAGTGATTGTGTATTTGCATTACTATACAGTTCATACACTCCAACAAAATTGCAGTGGATAATGCGGAAATTATTCACTTTGCGATTCAAGCACAAAAGAACAACTAAACGTTAAGTTTAAGTTAGATTCTCCTTGTATGCCAATGCAACGATTAACATTTGTTCATTTTATATTTTCAATTAAATCTTCTCAAAAACAGGTATCTGCAACTGTCTTTATGTCTGCTTCCAATTCAACCTCAGTGGATTCATAAAACTCAAAAATGAGGAAGTCCAGTACCATAGCATCATATGCATTTCAGCCTTTTAACTTTATGTAGGCCTAATGTAAACGCATATGGAGGATGCATGGTTTCTTGTGTTACGGCTAAGAATTGTTAAGCATGGCTTATTTAAGGCCCTTTTCATTGCTTCTGTAAGACGTCATTGCTTCCTAAACATTGGTTATCTCCATGGTAGTGATTCTAGCTGCGTATTCAATTATCTGACATGCAACACAAATACTGTGTTAGGGCTGACGGGAGAATTCCAAAGAATGTGGCGATTAAAAAAAGAGGGATGCACTGACCCTCAGGCAGCATGTGAAGACAATTCTTCCTGATGTTGAGTTCTCGTAAGGCTTGAAGACGTCCCACTTGGGCTGGCAATACTTGGATCTCATTGCAGCTAACATCCTGCGAGGCGAGACATAGTTTGGGAAATGGTATTACTCTGGTGTGATGATATATCTATATAGTGCATAAACACTGACAAATCCACGCTACTCACCAGCTCCATCAAATCTTTGGCCTTGCCAATTTCCTCGGGGATGGACACGAGCTTGTTGTTGCTCACTAACAGAACTTTGAGGGGGAGGCTGAACAAGTATTTTGGCAAAACTGACAAGAGATTTCGGCTATGGAAAAGAGACAAAACATTAACCTTTTAGCAAAAGAGGAAATGTCTCTCCCACGGCATCAAGTCCTGAAATGGGGAGGACACACTTTCTGAGATATGTAAAACAAAAAACAATAATAGATTTACTTTTTAACATATTTGAGAATCCAAATTGATGTATAGTGCCAACAATGACCCACCTGATATCCAGATAAGTCAGCATCTGCAGATTGATAATGGCTTCTGGTATGCACTTGATACAGTTGTGGTAGAGGTTGAGCGACTCGAGGGGGGCGAACAGACACACTTCTGGAGGGATTTCTGTTATACGATTCTTGGATAAATCTGAAAGACAGGGAAACAGAAACTGGTTAAATATGTAGACATTGATACAATAATGAAACACAATCTCTATGAGATGTTGGAACTGTTCATCATGAGTCCTTTAGGCACAAGGCCATTGGCTTGAAAGAATAATCAATACGTCTCTGTAACGAAGCAGCAGGCAGTCTGCCTCTTCATCGATGTTGGAGTAAGATTACACCTGCCTCGAACCTCAATGGTTTACATGTTACTGGCAGTCTAATATCTGATTACTGATCTCAGCAGGAGTGGCAGAGTAATTGCCAAAGATTTATATGAAAGGGTGGAAGGTCATATAAAACTACCCCCATATCTTATTTTGTTGTCCAATGATCACTTGGAAGCAGCAGAAGATGAACACCAAATGGTGATAAAGAAGGGATATTCTTTACTTTTTATAAGGAAGAGACAAATGTTTTCTATGAAAATGAATAGCTTAGAATAACAATAATATCGCTTTTGAATTGACCTTCCTGAGCTTAGTCCTTAAGAATAATATTTTGAAACAACAAATATTGAAATGCTGACACTTACAATAATTTCACACATTTGCTTTAGCAAGGTTTATTCCCTCTGCAAATTCCTTTTTAGCAACAGCCATGCAAACACCTCTGTGAATAGGCTATACGCTAATGTTACGTCGTTACACACTCAGACTAACAAGCCTTACATAACGTTTAGCATGTATGTCTGCAGCAGTTGTCATCCCAGGTTAGCTTGTAAGAAGGGTAATATTTGCCAATTAATACTAAGAACAATGAACAACTTTGCTGATGGAATCTAATTCATTTATGCTAATATGAAATTATTCACATTAGCAAATCATTGTAAAGCAGACATTAATATTGGTAACAAATTTCATATTTTATTTCAACTGTTCCCTTTAGGGGTCACCACAGCGGATCAACTCTTTCCAACTTGCCTACATGTCCTCTGCCACTACATCCAGAAATCTCCTCTGTGGTCTTCCCCTTTTTCTCCTGCCCAGCAGCTCTGTCTCCAGAATCCTCCTACCATTAGATCGACTATCCCGCCTTTCCACTTGTCCAAACCATCTCAATCTGGTCTCTCTACCTTTGGCTCAGAGACGTCTAGCCTTGCCTGTCCCTCTGATTTGCTCGTTTCTAATCCTGTCCATCCTCGTTACTCCCAGAGAAAATCTTAACATGTTGAACCTCCAGCTCTACATCCTGTCTTTTGGTCAGTGCCTCTGAACCATACACAACTGCTCTCACTACTGTCTTGTAAACCTTTCCCTTCACTCTTGCTGCTACTCATCTGTCACAGATAACTCCTGACACCCTTCTCCACTCACTCCACACTGCCCTGCCTTCACGTCTATTCCTTGAATCCTCATCTTTCCACCTGCTTCCCTTGCATTTACACAGAAACATTTTTTATGGTAATCCATCAAAAACCTGTTGAACACATTTCACTTGCGAGCCTCAACTGTCAACCAAATGGTGGCGCTGTAGGAAAAGCCGGTGGGTTTATCGTCTGGGATCCATGACCCCCCGACACGATATATGGCATGCATCCATGTAAGAATCCACCCACCTAATCCATCCATCCATCCATCCATCCATCCATCCATCCACTTTCTTCCATTTATCTCATGTCTATTGCAGTGGCCGTAGACTAATCAGGATATTCCAGACATCCCCCTTATAATAATAATAATAATAATAATAATAATAATAATAATAATAATCATAATCATAATCATAATCATAATAATGATAAATAATAATATTTAATTAAATTTTTGTTTAATTTTGGAGCAAAGATAACAGAAGACTCGTCAACAAATTGACTTGGCCATTCCCTTTGACCATACCACTGAAAAGATCAATTGATCAACCCATTGATCCACCCCTCCATTTTCTTCTCCATCTGTTAGCAATGGCAGTAGCTAATCGGGGTATTCCAGACGCCCTTCTTCCCACCAACACTTCCCTGGCTAAAGTGTATATAAAATCCCTCCAGTCAGTTGTAGATCTCATCATATCAGCGTCCTTGCACCTACTCGTCTTTCTCTTTAGGGAATATGCACGTAATCCCTCTGAGTTGTAAATTAACATAAGGGAGCATATCATCTGTATCACTTGATAAAATATTCAGATAGTGGCTCTCACCAAAGAATATCAAAATAGAGAAGGGTGTTCAGGTTAGTCTCACAACTCGAGAGTCTGCCCTCATTCAATACTTTCTCATACATGAGCATCAGGAACTACATTTTAAAAGGCATCTACAGATATGTCTTTGCATTACATAAAAATCCTCAGTTGATGCACATCATGCCTGAAGGCTGCCGATTCACTCATACACATAGCACAAAACATTTCACACACATGCGCACAAAATCCCACTATCCGTCTCTCACTGTTTGTGTCTATTATAAAATGAGGCACAGCCAGCCTCCATTTAAACAAAAACATGAGGAATCATGGGGAGGAATACATGAAAAAACAGCTTACATTGTTTAGACTTCTCCTTCAGACACATATTGATTCAGTCTTTGCAAAATTGGTTCGTGCATGTATGTGTATGTGTGCGTGTGAATTTGTGTGTGTGTATGAGATGGAGAAAGATAAAGAGAGAAAACAAGCTTGGCCTCTGATTTATCTCTTGGTGACATGATAATTAAAGACTTATGCGAATGTCTGCACAGTCCCAGATGAAGACAGCTTTCAATTATTCACTCCAACCCAACTGAGGTGCCAGCTCCATGCTGCTGGAGGAGCATACACAACTGCAATGCCATCCCCTTAATTCATGCAATGACATATCAGTAACACAGCTACAAAGGCTCAACTCAAAGCCCTCACTGACCCACTGTTAAGAGCTTTCTGTTACTGCTCTGGTAGGCTAAGCACAAAATGTGATATATGTGGCTCTTATTCAAATCGTATCTCAGCATGTGTGTGCAGATATGGTTTGGCAACCATAAGTCTAAGACTAGGTTTACTTTTCAAGCCACTTTGTTCAATTCCAGTTCTCTGTACAGATAACATTTGGTTATCTTGATGGTTCGAATTCAATATAACTCTATTGTGAGGGTATCAGTCCCTCGAAACAGCATCTTGATACATTTCTGCAAACATATGTTTCACCAACATCAAAGACAACAATTTTTTGGGACAACTCATGGTATTCAAACAGAACTTCACGTGCACCTGGCAAATCTATGCGGAACATTTTGCTCTGGAGGACATCAAAAATGTTACCGGCTCTTCACGAGATGGTGAACAGGGGAATACTTGATAACATCTCACCTAAGCGGTTGTATTTTATTGTGCTAGCTGATGAGAACACGCTCAGGGCATGCATATTTACAAGAAGCTACATAATGTTCAGAAGTCACATGAGCACAAAATGATTTGACCAAGGACCATAGGAAGAGACGCATTTAAGACACAAAGACCAAAAAAATCTGAGTCTGTCATACTAATGATTGGATTTGGGTCACTTCAGCCTGGTAATGTGAACATGGTTTGCTAAGCCTCTTTAAATAGTCCAAACAGACCAGCCTGTGTAGCCGACTTCTGACAGCAGCCAGTAAGCAGAAGTGAGAAGCAGACCACGAGATAGTCAGATAGAAGTCCCAACAGAGGGAAAGACTAAAGCACAGGTCACAGGGTATACTTGTTTTCTATTATGACTAAATGTTGCCTCTCCCTGAGGCTCAGACCTTGATGCTGTATACCAGCTGAGCATAGATGAATTCTCCACCTTCCTCCCTCCTGCCATGTCAACTGGGGCATTTTTCTGCAGAAACGGATTCATCTAGGTCGAGTAGAGATGGGGGTGGGAGGACGCAGCCTTTGTGAGTTTGCCCATTTCCCTCCTCCAGTCCAGGCCATTCACCATCTGCGGCCCAAAGGCCCACCAGGCAGACCACGAGGTTAAAAAAAAAATGATGGGCGGCTTTTTCTTCACATGACACAGCACATTCAAACAAACAGAAAAGGCACTTGATAGGGACATGATTTATTGCTGTTAATTATTTGCCACCTTTTTGCCAGATGTGACCACAGCATCTGGCAGGAAGGTTCTGGGTGGGGTCAGGACACTGCTGACTGTAAGGTGTTGACAGGGTCCCACTTTAGCAATATTGTAACTCGGTGTTTGAATTGGCTGTTCAATATCTGTTACTTGATATTGAGGGGATCCTCATCAGTTTCTATCAGGAGTCATTTCAACAATGCCATGATAGTTTTGGGTGCATTCTTTCAGTGTCCACATATGAGGCTTAATATCTATTCCCCCTGAAAATGGCTTATGAGGACTAGTTGGAACTCCTGGGTGCCACTGACATTGTTTGAGCTGGTGGACGGTTGGGTCATGCAAATTGTTCGTTAATGGTCTCTGAAACATAGGTTTTGCTCAGAAACTTTGTGGCAGGTTGTCTGTGGGTGTTGATGAGGATTTCCCTTTATCGTGATATTTTAGCTGACAAGTCATTGTCCTGATAATAATTCAATAGTTTTCTTCTATTTTATCCCACCATCATAATGTCAGTACAATATAAATGCAAAATACACTTCATGAACAAGAGGAGTTATTTGTAGGTAATGGCATTTATACTTGCTGTAATAGCCAATTACCTTGAGGGTCCAGTTACTGTGCAGTGGGTCAGTTCACTGATTACAGTGGATCTGTAGAGAGTTTGTTAGATTTTTGGTATTTCAGTATTTTCTGCTAATTTGAAAAATCCTTCTCTAAATTATGTGCTCTCATTCATAATTTGTTTTTTAACCAAAATGTGCCAACACCAGTGTGAGGGCAAATAATTGATCCCTGTTGTTCATGGCAACAGAAGCTCATTGAAAATTTTATTTCCTCCAGAGATAAATAGTTGGATGTGTTATTAGATTCTCAATTCATACCAGGAAGAAAATAACAAGAAGATGTCATTAAGGATCACCAGGAAGAAATTAAATGCTGTGGTGAAACATGGCATTTCTGTTTCATCCCTACTGTTTTTATGTAGATGAATGAAGTTTATTATAATGACTAGGCAATATAAAAGTGTGATTAACTTAAATAATTGCGGTGAGACAGTTTTGTAATAATTGTGGAAGGCCTACTTACAGTCACAGACAATCCTAAATAGAACAAGTCCATGCCCAAGGAGCCTAGACTGACCGCACACACATGCAGACACACAGATCATTTCCTTCAAAATTATACAAAATCACAATGTAGATGTTAGCTGGAATTAATTAATGATTACAAAATGTTAGATATAACATCATGGCTTCATGGTTACAATGACACATTTTTCTTCTCTGACTAAGTGTTGAAAAATCAAAAACTTATATGAACCATAATTGACATTGTAAATGCACTTGCTAATTGGCTTGAGACTCTAAGTGCTGAGTAATGAAATTTTGTGTGGGAGACAACTCTTATAAGGACCAAGGCATTCTGTCAAATTGCACAACTTCTGTTATATGAAAGATTTTTTCTTCTTTTCACAGGCAATTTATATATTGTTTTATTTATTTCAACAATAACATAGGAATATATGTTACCTGTGAGTTTGAATAATAACAACTCTGATTTGTCAAAACTTCTCTCAAACGTATCTGTTCCATACCAACGGAACTTCAAACGACATTAGATATAACAAAGCACTAATCCAAAAGTTCTTTTTAATCGAGAACTTGACATGAAAAGTCAAGTCAAGTCTTAAAATATCTCAATTCATCTCATAAGCTTTCGGAGGAATGTGAATTTCTTTGAGGCATTGTGAGCTCATGAGACAAATTCTAATTAACATCGGTGTCATATTTCTGAATATACAGGATGCTCCTGTATTGAATCTAAAAGATATATCTAATGGACACTCAACTCAATTCTACTGTACAAAGACAAAGTGAAGTATGTGCTAAATTCCAAACAGCTTTTCTGTTGGCAGGTGGTGGCATCAAAGTCTAAGCGCAAACACAAGTATCTCTGAAAAATGCAATCATAATATATAACAAAATTACTGAACAGAAGAAAAAATACACCAATTTAGATCAGGAATGGAACAAAAACGTAAATTTGGCAAAATTGCTAATGATAAACTTTGCTTTTTTACTGCAGAGGGGATTAATATAAAAAAACAAATCATTGGGCAACTACATTACAACCCTGTAGGTACAGGTTAACTCTTTTTGTTACACGGGGCATAAACCTCATATTAACGTCAGTTTTGTCCTAACCTTGGGTTCTGGCTGGCAGGTATGCGTTTGTGTCGTCTCGACATGCAAACACACACATAGAATTCTAGAGCCCTGAGGGAGCTCAGGTGAGGATATGTATATTTTTTGAAGACTAAACTTGTGTTGCTAGGATGGCTACAAAATAAATAAAAACGGTGTTTTTTATTGTGTGTGTAAACATTTCTCTATTTGTGTATGTTGTGTGGTGTGTCTGCGAGTTTAAAAAAAGTTATTTACACCTTGCCAGGAAACTTGAGCCTTCTGAAGGAGTTGACCTGCATGAGCACACTGAAGGTATTTAAACAGGTGGATTATTAAATCCAAGATCGCTGGCTTTAGACTTGTGTCCTTGTGGCGACTGTCCGTCACAGGCTGTTTGCCAAGACTAATCTTCTCAGGAACATAACCACAAGGAAACAGTCTCACAGTATAAAATGTACATTTTACTATTTTGAGTCTTGAACATTGCTATAAAAGATGTTATATCATTTTTGACACCTGTTTGAACCAGCTCTTGACAATTTACTGTAGAAGTTTAGAGATGAAATGGTGAATATTGTAGCTTTAGGTGAAGATTGGTTTTAAGTACCAGATTGCATGAAAAGCTGATGGATTTGGAGTTTAATGACAGATTGTGTGCAGATTTCTTTAAAATTTCAGCCCATTCAGGAAGCAAACAAATATAAAATCAATCACAATCTGCTCCGTTTCCTACTTTCTTAACTTTTCTGGGGATAAATCATTATGCTCCTGCAAAGACCAAACAATGATGTGTGTCTAAGAATGTTTATTGTATCGTCTGAACTTGGACATGTGTCTTCACTTTGTGCTTTGCCAGACATGCTACACACTTGCACTCACAGTGCATAGTGCTGCAGCAGATGCACTTCCATAACGTCAGTGTGAATCCTTGGAAGCAGGGTCTGCCAGGATATGAACCTGACTTCTGTCCAGGTTGATGCACTATTTCCCAGCCCCTCCTAAAGGTCAGGGGTGCAGCTCAGAACTCTCACACCTTCCTATGAGAAAACAAACTGACTGGAGACAAACTGCCAGTAGCATTCTGCACATAGACACCGCTGTGTGAGCTGGCCTCTCTCTCTCCCCCTGTGTGCACACACTGGAGCCTTCTGACTATCATTAGTTTGTTAGAGACCCCTTGTTTAGACCCCTGTCTTTAAAGGATCTAATTTTATCTTTGAAAACCAGCGTTGGGATGAAAAATTAAAAGTTGAGAGCCATGGTATTATTTCACTGGAGGATACAGATCTAAAGATAAATATAGAAGTAATTCTGTCTATTCAGAGGTATATTTAGAAATAAAGCTAGGGAAAAAAAGGTTAGTGTCTGCAGACTTCCATTTCAAAACACTTCTCTAAAGAGTCTTTATGTGAGATATTTCTCTCCACAGCATGATCATTGTTGATATACAGGAAGGTGCTCTCTTTTTGAAGGTTTGAAATGTACACTTCCCCCTGGCACAACTTTATATGAGGTGTGAAAGTGGAGATAAAAAAATAGTGGAAAAAAATTGCCTCATAAACCGTGATGGAATTTGTCAGTGTAAAAGCAAGGGTTTGATTCTCTTCTGTCTCTTCAGATTACTATCAGTGTTATATAACATGCACTCATGATAACAGCAGCTATTTCAAATCCAATATGGAACATCCTTAACAAAGTCCGACAGTCTTGCCTTGATTATTACAGCTTACCGCATTATTATGCACACATTCAGCCGAGCAGTCAATAAATATTATATACTATTTAGGTGTTCGTCGCCCTAAAAGGTCACAGGACCAACACTTGGAAACAAACAAATATTAACACTCACATTGCATGTCTTTGGACAGTGGGAGGAACCTGAGCACCATAGCATGTAAACTCTCTGGTCTCCACAAGGATTTGAACCAAGAATCTTGCCTCTGTGAGGCTGCCCTACTATATGCCATGTGGAGAAACTACATAATTTACATTTGAATAATAACTAATAACAATTAATTGAAGCATTCGTCCTGCCATTCTGTGCGGAGTGTGCATGTTCTCCCCGTGTCTGCGGGAGTTCTCTCCGGGAACTCCGGCTTCCTCCCGCAGTCCAAAAAACATGTGATATAGGTGAATTGGGGACACAAAATTGCCTGTAGGACTAAGTGTGACTGTAAGTGTGTGTGGTTGTATGTCTGTATGTGTCGGCCATGTGATGAACTGGCGACTTGTCCAGGGTGTACCCTGCCTCCCGCCCGATGTTAGCTGGGACAGGCGTCAGCCCCCCTTGACCCTGAACAGGATAAGCAGTAGATAATGAATGAATGAATGAATGAGGCATTCATGAACTCTCACTCGCAACTACACACATCCTGTTATTGGATGTTATTGAAACAAAATAAAGTCTTTACAGTTGCTGTGAAAACGTTCTATCATGGGGTCCATCCTGTGTCAGACAATCCTTTCACAAGTGTGTATGGGTGTTTGAGGATGTGTGTGTGTGTGTGTGTGTGTGTCTGTGTGTTTGTGTGTGTGGCTGTGTGGGTGCGTGTGTGTGTTTGTGTGTGTGTGTGTGTGCATGTGAGCGTTTGTGTGTGTCAGTGGGTGTAACACCTGACTCTGATATAACAGGCTTTAAAAAGGAGAAGCTACTGACTGGATCACAGACAATGTGATTCTTGTTTCCTTTGCAGAAACAAAATAAAAAAGAAGGGGTATAAATAGTCATGATTCATCCGAACAGATTATGGGCTGTTCAGTCATATACACCCATGCAGGAAAGGGTGAGGCTATAAGAACACTGCATCTATTGTCTGGTTGGACGAAATAAAGCATTTACACTCAACACATGCTTACAATGAATTATATCCAGTGAGGGAGAATTTACAACTGGTCTCTCGGTTCATTCATATTCTGCTCCAGCGCACAGCTGCAGCTCCGCGTGCAAACCTCTGCGCAGCGCCTGACTTGGGTGCGCCAACCGCCTCGTTCATGTTTCTCTGGGGTTGCTACTGGAAGCTGTTGGCGTCGACCAAAACAAGCACACAACAGCGGCCAAGCCTCCCGATCACAGAAACGGTGTGATATATGAGCCTTTGTTGACAGTAATTAATAACCAGGATGTGTGTATTTACAGCAACAGCTAACTGGACGGAAAATCCCTTTAAATGCTGGCCCCCTTCACCTTACTGTTCTCTAAACACGGTCTAAATACCATTTATTGTTCTAAATACCAATACATCCATGAACACGTTTAATAATGAAGCACATTAAAACTGGCACTTGAGGTCTCCTGTAGTCACGGCGACCCACCTGATTGTGTTGTGTCGGTGAGATCGTAGCTCATCCCCGGATACTCCCTCAGCTTCCTGCCGCTCAGGTTCAGGATCCCCGAACACACGGCATCCTCCAAAGCCCGGTCCAGGCTGCGGGCCGTGTGGTGCTGCTGCTGGTGCTGGTACTGGCTGTTTCCCGGACTCCAGTGAGGCCCGCTAGTGTAGTGATGGGTCTGAAGAGCCGCGAGGGCTCCAACACCTCCCTGACTAGACGCCATTTTCGTAAAAAAAAAAGAAAAGATTACTCTTACAATAATATCAGCGCACAGCGGCAGCCCCTTCGCCCACGCGCATGCGGGACCTAAGCGCGAGACGGACGCTAGGGGGCGGTGCTCCGGGTGATGCTGCTGCCGCTGCTGCTGCTACTGGTGATGATGGCAATGATGGTGATGATGGTGAGCAGGCTATGGTAGCCATTTTAGGCTTTTACCCTCCCTTCACCTGCTGATACCAAACTCCCACCAGAGCCTCTGGTGGGAAACACACGAGCAGACAGGAAGCTGGGCCATCAGTCAATCTAACATACACATTTCCCTCAGTTGCCTCCCAATATTTGAGAAGTTTATGGTGATGGCTATGGAATTTTTTCTATATTCCATGATTAAAAACGAGATGAAATTACATTTTGACCAAAAGGGGGCATAAAGATAATCTATGACCTCTATGAAAATGGAAAATTGCAAAATTTGATTCTCCGAAATATCATATCAAATTATAATTTTCTTAAATATTTACAAGATAGACATAATGTGTATATGAAAGCCAACTCTGGAATTTTAGAATGTATCTTGCCTACAAGGGAAGTTTATTTTCTGGATCACAGACAGCAGAAGCACCTCCTATCCAACATATATTCTGAGATAAACATTAAGACTGGACAAAAATGAATACTTGAAAAGATCTTGGTGTACATTGCTAAAATGTGTGATAAATACTGATGACTTGCTGCCTTCCAGAATCTTAATATGTGATCAATGTAAAGAATGAAAGTACAGTATTCCTCACAATGTATTCCTTTCAACAAACATTTAAGTTTAAAAGTAACAGTTAATGTATTCTGGAAGGCATTATTTGTAGAGCAAAAGTTGAACAAGTCGCAGCAAATCCACTGGTATTCTTACTCATAATGGCACCAGACTCTCTGTCACATTATGAAGACGTTCCCTTTCAGTGAAGGAAAGCCATTATGGTTAAGTGGAGCAGAAATGACCCTCCTTCACTCTCCACAGGGATGTCATTGATTTTGGAAGCTGTGACACTGGCAAAACTAGGATACTAAAGATTAATGGAAAGACTCTTCTTTTTCTGCAGAAATCTTTCAAAAAACAACAAGAAAACAAACATTGGAAACTATGGCAGTGAACAGTAATTTGGACTTCAGTGGATAGTGACTGTGGTCACAACTCTGATCTGGAAGAATTGAATGCATAAGTAAAGGATGTGAGAATTACTTGTGTCATGTGTGTGTTATGCTGCAGTTATATATTACAACAACCAGTCTTTTTTCTCCTTTTTTGTTGTTTTTTGTTTGGTTGTTATGTGTGAAAATCAACTTACATAAAAAAGAGGGACAAAAAGCAGTATAAATATGTTACCTCTGATGGTGTTGCTATAGCCTTCTCAACTTTATTTATGAAATGAATAATGTAATTACTTTATTGCTAGTAAACAATACATTCCATATGGATTTATATACCAACAAATTAGAACAATAAAGGCCGTTATTTAAAAAGAAAAATGAAATTACTTAAATCAAGTTGGCTTGTATTGAACAATGAGGTTAGGTATTTCTGTTTGGCTTGAAAAAGTCGCCAAAAGTAGCCATTGAAACATTATAATGGGTCTTAGAACTAAATGCCAAACTTTTAGAAAGCTGTGAAGATCAAACACTCATGCAACACAGCACAACACACTTAAAACCATGATAGCAATGTATGGAGCGCATGTCACATCAGTTTTTAGTTTAATGCGCCCACTGTTTGATTTGAAATGTAATGCGTTAATATCCTCTCCACCATAATCATCTGCCGCCATTTTTCCATCCCTGGAAAATATTCTATGACCCTCCTCCTCTGCCAATTACCCAATTGGCCGAACCTGGGCTGTTAGTAAATACTTGATTTAAGAACGTGTGTACTGTGGTGTTTGGCCCTGGACTCTAAGGTGTGCACCTCAGAGTTAGAATTTCAAGTGAAACATAGTTGCTATGGATTACAAAATAATTCATAAAAAAAAGTATCATTATTGGCAATTTAAATGAATCAACTGTAAATATTGGAGCTTGTTAAAACACAAATGTGAGATTTTTTTGCTGTACAGTTGACCAGTTTTGGGGCAAGTTCCTGTATTTTGGCAACACCTCTGCTCATATTTTCACCGTCAGAGGCAAATCAAAAAAAAGAAAAAAGGATTGGATATTTGGCTCCCAAATAGCTTCTTATATTGGGTGATTTTTCAGGGACCAGTAAATGGAGGTTTAAGGGGGAAGCACTATAGAGTGTCCCAAACCACGCTAAGTTTGGCTTCTTCTAGCTACAGTATGACAACTGAGTATCCTTGTTTCCTTGTGAGGGCAGTGAAAAAACATTATCTATACCAGAGGACCTTTACATTCTGGAATTTTTTCTTCAACTCGTGATTATCTGCATTGGCAGCGCTACCACCAGGATACCACCAGTTTCCCAAGGATGGACAATATTTACAGACAGAATAGTTTTATAATCTTTTAAGTAGAAAATGACAGATAACTAAGTATGGCGGGTTTATATAATATGGGTTTATCCCCAATGGCCCGCTTGAAACTCCTTTTATAAATTAATGGGATGGCTTTGAGGATCAGACACTCATGCATTTGTTTCTCTCAACAACAAGACTTGTTTAAAGCATAAACTTTAGAAAAGGTCAGACTATTCAGTTAAAACTAACACACATGGGGAGAAAAGATGGATCTCTATAAATTGCATCAATAAAAACACATACGGAATTTGACTTTCCACAATAATTCAATATCTCCCTCATGAATATGTACAAAGTCAGTTTCACTATTTATTTATGAAGAATGGCTGCTATACTTTGGAAAGCATTTGCTGAGACGTTTACGTGTGTTGACTTGATTTGAGATAATGGATAGTGGACCTGGTATCAGGTGGGTGAGTAAATGCTCACTAATTATAATAATAATAATCTTTCCTTTATTTATCACATGTTATACAGTACATACAGATAGCACAATGTCGTGAAATTTATCTCTGCATTAACCCATTGCTGTGGAAGCGATCAGGAGAGCTAAGGTTTCAGGGTCGTGTTCAAGGACCCAGGGCTTGTTGCGTCGGGGGCTGGGCTCCAACTCTGGGCTCCCGGTTGGGGGACGACTGCTAAATAAATGGATGGAAATTTTTATTTATGTCTGTTCTTAGAATTAATTTCTTACACATTTGCTCATATTTTTTAGAAAGCTTATGGATATGGAGGAACACAACACAATAATTAAAGGAAGAGATGACAAATGTCTCCAGACATGACAGAGTTTTAAATTTTTTTTTATCAAATACGTTACCATCCATATATTGTAATCCTTTTAACGACCTCACTGCTGAGTACATCATTGCCTCCGTGTGGCTACCTTTTACTTACCACATGCATTATCACACCCTCATCTATGTTTTTTGTTGATGTCTTAAACGTTTGCCCTTTAACTGATATCTTATATATTCATGTAAACCTAAGGGCACATCATGGAAGTATGAGCGGTCTGACACTTATGTTTTGAATGGACATATTTATAGTTGTGTGTAGATGGAGTCGGTTCCAAAAGTACAGGAAAGCCGAAGAGGAAAACTAATACCACTGTGGAATGGTAAATGCAAACCAGCAGTTAAGACTAGAACTAAAGTATTCAAACTGGTTACGTGAACCCATAATTTAGAGAATCAGTTTATCTCTCTAAATTAGGGCTAATTAGACCCTCTGTCTGACTCCATCATTCTCACTCTTTTTGGATTAAGGAAAAGGAATAGAAAAGTGAATAACCCTTTTACTATCTGAAACTGGACTAGAGGTGGGGTATATGCTGGACAATTCACCAGTTAATCACAAGACCAACAAATAGAGACAGACAACCATTCATGCTCTAATACACCCCCATGACCAATTCAACTATATTACATGTTTTTGGCCTGCGGCAGGAAGCCAGAGTACCTGGTTGCAAACTCAAGTGAACACTGGTAAAACAAAAAAACAACATTGCAAACACTCCAAGGCCAGAGGTGGCTTTGAACCAAGAACCTACTGTCCTTGAGGTAACTGTGCTACCCACTGTGCCACCTAGCTGCTCAAGGAGTCATGTGAAAAAGGAAAGTATCAACCTCATGTAGGATATATGAAAATGTAGGAAGGCCCACCGCATGCCGTTGATTTCATCAAAAACTATTTTACAATCGGCGACCCATGCAGTGGAGGGGAGAAATTAAAACTATGCCTGTGAAAACGATAGTACGATTCTACACAAGATTCAAAGCTATAAAGACAACTGCAAAGCTTTTGACAAAAATGATTATTAAAACCAGAGGGAGGCAGTGAAACATCAATGAAGAATGCCAGCTGCAGCAGAACATCAGCGAAGAAGAAAACGCCAGAGAAGAAACAGACGAAGAAGAGTTCCTCACACAGCTCTATTCGTATAGCTCGTCTATGGAGCATGCAGCGATAGTGTCTGTTATCGTCGCAACCAAAATGTTGAAGCAGTAGAATGAGTTAAGGTAAGTTACTGTTTTCGGTCAAATATAAAAACCCATGTCTGCATTAGTTTGAATTGAGTCCTGAGCGGCCAGTCAGTCGAGCTCCAGAGGCTGGAATGAGAATGTTATGTTAGCCAGCTAGGATAACAGCAGTCACTCATTCACATCCGCAATTAGCAGGTTTTAGCGACCTGACAGGTATATTTACTTCTGTAAGGGTTCATCTAGGTAATGGTAGGCGGACAAATATCAACAGTAGTCAATGTGTAAAGGTATACGCCAGGTCAGCTTGACATCTCATGCATATCAGACAACGTAAGCAGAGTGCATTGATAACATGTCTGGACAGTCATGAGTAAATGGTGTGTGTGCTCCTAAACAACGTGTGTGTGAGCTGTACCCTGGATATTTTCGGTGCTATCAGGTTGAAATAGCCACAATATATGATTTAATATTCGATTAGCTACAGGTATGTTATGATAGTTAATTACCTTTGATCATACAGTATGTACCAGCAGTGTATGCGAGATAAGAATCATGCTAAAGTTTGATCTGAATCAGGTTTGCTACTCATTCAGAACGAGAAAGACTTCTGTACTCTCTGGTATAATAGCTGTTCATGAAAAGTAATTGTGATTCATTTTGACGATTACGATCAGACGATTCTGTAATAATTGTTACAGGCCTACCCAAAATAATAACAACACCAAGAAAAGGTTATAAATGCAAAATATTACCATATTTTTTCAAAACATAACTGGCATCTATACCTTTCTCTGATACAAATGGAGTATCAACAATTAACTTGATCAGTAATACGAATATCTCCATCAGCATTGATTACAGCACTAATCCACCTCCCTATGGACCAGTGTGACCTCTGGATGTCATCCAGTGGGATGGTGGACTACTCTTTATGAGTTTAGAGATGGTGCTGAGTTGGTGGAGGATGTTCGCGTTGTCAAAATCATTTCTCAACTTACCTTACAAGTTCTCAATGGGGGTTTAGCTCGGGCCTCATCACTTGATATCATAAACCAGTCAACTTCTGCATTGTGTTTGAGTGGTGTAAAATCCATTTCAGGACCAGGAAACCCTTTGGAGAAGGACTACATTTAATACTGACAAATTAAGAATACATGTATTTCTATGTACACAATCATATACAAGCTCATGTCTCCACTCAAAAAAAAAAAAAACATCAATTTGAGCAAATAGATAATAGTCTCTGCTAAGCTGGCACCGATCAAAACAATTTGCTGCCACAGCAACATTATGACAACTTAGAACATACAACTGAACATAAAGAAATTAAATTAATAAGCACTGTTGTTACAAAAATATACACATAACTAATAAAAGGTAATGGGCAGAGCTGTTTGATTAATCCAATGTTCTATGTATGATTTCATTGTGGAGTTTCTCCTCATCTCCTGTATACAAACATAAATTGAATGCGTACCGTGTTAAGCCGGGCTGGATGATTATGTGAAAGAGCATCATGTTGAGAGGTGCTTTTAAAGCATGGTTTGAGACAAATCGAAATAAACACGGACCCTTATTTGAACACAAGAAACATAAATACTAATTTTAAATATGCCCTTTGATATATTAAAATAAATGAGAATACTATGAGGTCTGAGTCACTTGCGAGAAAGTTGCAAATTAATAGTCTCAGAGATTTCTGGAAGGAAGTCAGAAGCTTGAATAATTGTAAGACATTATTACCTTCAAGTATTGATGGAATAGGTGTCCCAGAGAAAATTTCCCAGCTGTGGCAGAAACGTTATGATCTGTTCAACTTTTAAACGCAAACGCAAATTTAATGTGGGCAACATAGACAATAATGAAAAAAATAGATATATTTTTCTTTATGTATATAAAAATTTGAGTTATTTTTTATCAAAAAGAGCTCAAAGAAGCCGTCTGGAAGCTAGGAAATAATGAAGCATCAGGTGTGGATAATACCTGTATAACTGCTAAATATTTAAAACTAGCAAGTAGTTTTAAATATTCCCTCTGGCAATTTGTTTCACTGGGTTATTAAACCTTGGTATTCTACCTGACTCTATTTTATCTGTTATACCTGTGCCTGACATCAAAGACAAAGCTGGTAAATAAAACAGCTCGGAGAACTACAGGCCTATAGCTTTAGCCAGTATTTTATCCAAAGAGCTGGAAAGAGGTCTACTAAGTAGGCTGAAACAGTATGTTCCGACTTCACACAACCAATTTGGATTTAAACGTAAACATGGCTCTGAAATGTTTATTCTAAGTTTAAAGGGGATTTTCGACAAATATATATTTATGGGTTTTATTGATGCCTTTAAAGCCTTTGATCAGGTAAACCATGAAAAACATTTTAAAAATGTTTTAACAGAGAGGGCTTCCTAGATCTCTAATTAGAATCCTGTTTTTCTGGTATGCTCATCAGACGATGGGAGTTAAATGGAAAATTCTGTGTCCGATCCATTCCACATGAATAATGGAGTTCAACGAGGCAGCATTTTGTCACCCTTTCTTTTTAACATCTGTATGGATGATCTGTCAATGCAGTTAAGGGAATGTGGAACAGGGTGTATGGTTGATAATTCCCTCATTAACCACCAGATGTACACAGATGATTTGGTGAATTTCTGTCCATGTGGTGGTCTGGTCTGGTTATTTAGGACAATCTTTCAATATAGTACAGATTTTGAAATTATATTCAATTCAAATAAGAGTAATATCGTGATAGGCAGAGGCTGAAATGATAACAAATTGGCATTTCCTGATTTCTTCCTGCCTGGGATTCATGTTGAATCATAGGAAATCTCATGCATAGATGTATGTACTGGCTCTCTGATTCTGCAAACAGCATTATTTTAGCTTTAACCAACCCTGTCTTGAATTCAGTCAGTCTCAAAACCAGAATGTGGAACCCTTGGCATTTCAGCCTATATGCAAATGTTTGATCATTTGGAACGCCTTTGCGTTAATTGCGTTTTTTAAAATGTATTCATTTTTTTTTTTTTTAATGTGCAATGGACCCCTCCATGAGCTGTGTCCAAAATAATGTTCTGAATTGAATTATTCGCAATTTACAATCCCGATGTCAGTCTGTGCGATCGTATGATGGCAAAGGCTGCGATTTAAAGAAATAAACGTATGAGAGAAGTTGACTACCTGTTCTCTGCGTCTGCTCATTGTCTACTTCCACAATAAAGAAATGGCCAAGCAGTGTCCATGATGAGAGTGAGTGTCGTGACTAGGACGGCGGCGTTGAACTAGGTAACTTCAGGAAGTACGCTTAGTGGAGACGTCGAGTTGGTTAAGCCTGAGATGAGTTACCTCTGTAATGTATGGTGTGTATCTAACCTGCCATAGATTTTCAAGAACCTTTAAGCCAGCTTCTTGAAATACCCCCCTGTCTGAGGAATATCACAACAGACAACAGCATGAACGTTGTTCAAAATATCTTATTTTGAATATTATTATTCATTATATTTGGTTATACGGCTGAGAGTTTGCAAAATGCTTTAATAATGAAAGATGTGTTATTGGTTCTTATGTTATTTAGTAAAATATAACGTTACTTTGAAAGCAGTACTTTACAAGTAGTTTAATCTTGTACTTTTCTATGCAAATTTAAGTTTGACCTTATTTGTACTAAGAAAAACACATTTCAAAATGATCAGCGATGTTTGCATTTTCCTTGATAACCAGTATATATCGCAATCGAATCGCAATATTGTCTAATATCATCGCAATATGACTTCACCTAATCGAGCATCCCTAATAATAGGATATTAGTCGATAGTAACTCAAACGTAAACAATTAAGTGCCAAGATCTCTCATGGGTGCAGCAATGAAAAGGAGAGGTAAGAGGTAAATATGTATACGTATATCAGGAGAGCCAACAAAGAAGAAATAAGGAGGAGCTTAGAACACAACTTAAAAGGTTCTGGCAATCCAGGAAGAGCAAATCCAAATATTCATTTAATTTTGTATAATTACATTAATATTACAGAAGACCCAATCACAACAGCTTTTTAGCACTTTGAGATTTGATCCAAATGTGCGTTATAAATTAAATGTATTATTATTATTATGATTAGCTGTGGTCTTACAGATGTCATTCATCCTTTAAATTTTTTTTTTCAACTCAAGACTACTGACTAAAAAAATTAGGAATGACCAACCAAGTATGTTTAGAATGATCACTAAACCTGCCCTACATCTATATGTACAACCAACGTTAATCAGATGTTCTTAAAAGGAATTTAAAAAATGAATGGAGGGTTTTTCAGTCTTTTTATAGTTACACAATAATTGTAATTTGTATAGTATTGTATTTGTATTGTATTGTATGAAATAGTTTGAGTAATATAGTAAAGGATTCTGTTATTAATTGAAGTCATTGTCATTTTTTTTAATTTTA
This sequence comes from Lophius americanus, assembly GCA_037951165.1. Lineage (NCBI taxonomy): Eukaryota > Metazoa > Chordata > Actinopteri > Lophiiformes > Lophiidae > Lophius > Lophius americanus. The sequence continues at coordinate 4,613,327 of JBBDHG010000061.1, forward strand.
ACAATTACTTAATTTTATATTGAGTTTGTATAGTTTAGCTTTTTGGTAGTAACGTTTCTCTTTCTTTAGTTAATGGAGTTTGAATATGGCGGACCGAAAGGGAAAAGCTGTCATTCCAGCCAAAGTTCTCACAAAGAAAGAACTAGAAGAACGTAAGAAAAAGGTAAGGGTCTTAGGTATATTACAACTCTGAATACAATATAATGCTTTTTAGGTTAATAAAATAACAGAATAATTTCTTCCAATAAAGAAATTGGTTATAAAAATGCATATAAGTCATGCAATTCTGGATTTGAACAGCGAATGTGGCCTGTAAGGTACTTATACGGTACATGTTTCCGTGCGACTTCTAGGAAGAAGGAAAGGCAGCAGAGGTTTTGGAAGAATTTCTGGCTTCATTTGAGACCAGTGAGAAAAGAAAAGTAAAAACTTTTGTTCGTGGGGGCATCGCGAATGCAACCAAAGGTCAGCACCCTTAACTTTTCATCAATCATTTCCTTAGAATGCATCTACATTGCAATTCTGTTCCTGTATCTTGCGTGTCTTGCCTGAACAAAATATGAATTATAAGTTATCTGTTATAACGGGATAAGTGGTTACAGAAAATTAATGAATAAATGAATGTTACAATAATTTTTAAACTGAATTACAGGAACATCTCAAGAGGACTGAACATTATTATTAAAGATTATCAGGCTGAGTAAGCAGCGAAATAACTGGCCAACTTAATGTTTCGGCTTCATGTCTTATAAATGGTTTAATGAAATGAATCCACTCAGGTGACCTATTTTAGATATTTACTCTTTACCTAAAGAAATAAAAACGTCAAATACTGGGCATTTTCCAAATTGTTGTTAAACTGAAAGGCATGCTTTAATTTAAATGTTATCTGCAGAAACAGCTGCAAGACTGAGATCCAACAAAATCATATAATCTCTGTTTGAATATCCTGCTGACCAGGAAAACCACTGCGAGTAGAATAGAGCCTAGTTCTACATAAGACACTTAAGCAAAAATGTTGAAAGTGGCAAAACGACATTGAGTATTGACTATTTAATTCTCAAATATATAGGGCAACTATATGACAAATCATCACATTTCTCTAATGTAATAGCATTTGAAAGGGTAGCTGATCCTGTAATCTCCACTAATGGCTACATATTTGTGCAGTTCACAATTATCTGTCCACTTTAACTCTCTCTAAAGTTCACTTTAGAGAGCATTTTATCACCTACCACCAGAAGAGCACAGCAATCGACACTTTACCCTACTTTGTCCATCAGATGCACCGCAAGAGGGTACTTAACCATGTTTAATCAACTGGAATGGCAACCTTATTGTCTTTTTTTATTTGCTAATCTTTTAGCATTTATATGCACGTTGCTTGTGCTCCTCATGGGCAATTTCCATGTCAATTTGCTCATATTCGCCTTTGATGGAGGTTATGGATCATCTACATCGGAACAAACTGAGTTTCCCCAGTAGTGGGGGAATCTGTATTTGCATACTAATTTTTCTGTTCTCATTCATCATACTAGTAGTACTGTTATTTATTTATTTGATTTTGTTTTCAGAGGAGGAAGCAGCAGAGCTCACAAAAAGTAAACTGTATCGACCGAATAGAGACTTTGTCCCTGCATCCCAGCACGCCTCACCTGAATCATCTGCAGAAAACAAAAAGGCTGTAAGTTTGTAATCCACTGAATGCAATTAATGAATTATATTAGAATTCTAACTCCGTATTTATACTTATTTTAAAATAAAACTCCAGATTTTTGTCCGTTCTACAATGCGAAAATAAAATGTAGCAATGGGTGTTTTTTTTTTAATTAACAGCAATTTAAAAGAAAGACTGAAGAAAAGAAGAAGAGTAACCTCGAACTCTTCAAAGAAGAACTTAAACTGTGAGTCTTTTTGTGTACACTTGATCCACTTCAGTCCATCGATATCTCTGTTGCGTACATAAACTTATTATGTTCAAAAAATGCAGAATACAGGAAGAGCGTGAGGAAAGACATAGAAGGAAGAGAAATGACCCTGGGAGTGGAGAAGGAGAGACAGCAAGAGGACGAGGAGGATATGGAGATCTGGACATCCCGTTGTCAGGGCGATCAAGTAAGGCTCATAATTGGTGTTTTGTCAGTTTGAAATTGCTAACCTCTAATAATGCTAACATTTATCCTGTTTTTTTCTGCCAGCATTATATGATGACCTGAATGTGCCAACCACAACTAACATTTACATCAGCTCCATCAGCCCAATGGTACCAGAGCCCACACACACACACACACACACACTGACACACAGCACAGCATAGATTTATATCTCTCACTAATCATCTGTCTTTTTTCAGATGAAAGAGGAGTTGCTCTGTAAAGAGTTCGGTAAATATGGCCCCCTAGCCAGCGTTAAGATTATGTGGCCCCGAACAGACGAGGAACGCTGCCGAACTACCAACCGAGCTTTTGTGGCTTTCATGACACGGAAAGATGCAGAGAGAGCCATGGCCTCACTTGATGGTACCGTTGACTCTTTACTACAAGTTTCATTTAGAGACTTAAATTGCAGAATCACCATTTCCCCATTGCCCTGTCTTTGTGGTTACTGACACTGACTGTAATTGTGGCATCGTGTTCTTTTTAATGTAGGGAAAGTGATCATGGGGGTTGAAACAAAGCTGGGTTGGGGTAAACCCGCTCGCATCCCACCTCAGCCTCTCTACACGCCGGTTGCGGTGAGGGCCGTATTACCACCCCGATCTGGGCTGCCGTTCAATGCTCAGCCTAGGGATCGCTTCCGTAATGACTTCACCAAACCACTCAGCATGTCGAAAGAGGATCTAGACAAGGTGAAATCATCATCATCATCATCATCAGCTGTTTTACAAGATGTAGGAAAATGACAAAACAGTATGACAGTGTACGCAAATATTCATATGAAGTAAGGGCTCTTAAATCTATGAGATAAATTGGCTCAGCTAGTACTATATGTGATTTATTGGATTTCTAAAGTTTTCAAACCCTCCCCCCATTTCTCTGACTACGAAGGCTGTTGTCATTTTCAATGCTGGATTAATCTGCAGTGTTTCAACTGTAAACATTATCTTCTTTTTTTTTTTTAACATCTCACTAATTTTATCTGACTTCCCAAACAGACTCTATCCGAAGCTGTAGTTAAAGTGGTTATCCCAACTGAAAGGTACACACACTCCACTTACTATGTATGATTGGCCAGCTTTTATAACACACGTGTGACCTGAAAGACGCTGTTGTTGTTTTTTAAATCTCCATCTTATGGTTAAGGTTTCTTCATGCATATGTCAAAGGTCCCCGCATAACAAACTCTTGTTACCTTGGGACCTGTAAGTTGGTCGGTTATATTAGGAAGAAGTTGATGTGTTGGAGGCAGAGAAATATGGTCAAGCATTTAAGTAAATTTGAAAGTGAAACTGTAATGGCAGATGAATGCTTGGGTTTTTGGGGTCTGCAGAGTTTCATAATACCAAAGTGGTATATGGAAGGACAACTAATGGGCCAGCAACGGGGTCGTGGTACCCAAGGCTCACTGATGCAGATGGGGAGAGAAGCTTAGTGCTTGTCGGATCCCACAGCACAATTTGTTGAAAAAGTTAATGCCAGCTCATTTTATGGTTTATTGATGTATATGACATAAGGTGTATGATTTAGCATCTTTTAACCTACAGTTGTATTTCTTAGCATTCATATCATTGTCTCCCCATTTGCAAGGGGAGACATTTCACAAAAGCTTCTAAGAAAAGAGGGGCTACAGAAATAACTTCAAGTTTTCCATTTTTGCTGAGACACTGCGGATTGGTTGAATGGAGAGTAAAACGATTCAAGAAGTAAATAAATGCTAGATAAATAGACATAAATAAAAAGGGTAATTCCTCAGGTTCAAGTGAGTAATATAGACACCTTACATGCATGAAGATTTAATATTTTATTGGCTACATTTATGAACATAACATATAACCCAAATGTCCTACGTTTGGTGGCTGGATGGTTTATGGATTTTGTAGTTAGACCAAGTCTTTTTATTATTCTTTTTATTTCAGAACAGCTTAATTTAATTTTAGGGGGCTTCTGGTCAGTGTTCATCAGAAGATACAGTGATATCCTGTCATGGAATGCAACAGGGAAATCCCAACTTATTGTTTAAGGTTTATAAAATGGTACTCTCTGGCTATTGGTGACACTGATAGCTGTTAGCATGGCAATTTGCATAGGTAACATATTCATGTGGAGAGACATTAGCAATAGCATGATGTAATTAGAGCGTTTGACTCAAACCTTGTTCTGGAACACTTTTCTGTTCCCACAGGAATCTCTTAGTCCGCATTCATAGGATGATCGAGTTTGTGGTGCGTGAAGGCCATGTTTTCGAAGCCGTAATAATGAACAAGGAGAAAACTAATCCAGATTACAGGTGAGTTCTGCTATTGCTGGTTGTGTGTTGGTGTTGGAAGTGACCTTATCCTTTTCACGTTTAATTTGCTTATTCTTTATTAATTTAGGTTCCTTTGTGACAACAAAAGCCAAAATCATGTGTACTATCGCTGGAAACTCTTCTCCATACTCCAGGTATTTTTTTGGCAGAACTGTCATATTTCCAAACTATGTCAGAAAGAACTGAAAACTGTTCTATACATATAATTTACTGGTTAAAGTTGCGGATAGCGTGTGGTGGGATAGCACAGTGAAAGTCATTCTGGTTTGAATACTCCATAAGGAGACTGACGTTTTTACACAATGAAATTATGAAATTGTGAGTTTCCATTGACACTGCCGTTAAATTTACCACAGGGTGAGTCCCTGCAAAAGTGGAGAACCACAGATTTCCGCATGTTTCGGGGAGGCTCCCTATGGAGACCCCCTATCTTAAACAGCTACACTGAGGGAGATGAAGATAGTGTGGTGGAGGAGGATGCCCCCGCTGAGGAGGAAGTGAAGAAAGGCCAGCTCAAAGCAGAGTAAGTTTGTTGACAGGGGCTACGTAATTTATGTTTCTAACTAGTTGAATTATACTGTGTGTATATATATATATATATAAATCTATTTTCTTCTTTTGTGAATACTATTCAGACACAGGAAGAGGCTGGAGACGCTGCTTCAAGAGCTCACTTCAAGCAGGGAAGATATTGCCAACGCCATGATGTACTGCCTGGAGCGAGCGGATGCAGCGGAGGAAGTAGTCGGAGCCATCACTGAATCTTTTTCCTTGCTTCAGGCTGCTCTTCAGAAGAAGGCATGCTATCCTTTTTTGAGTTCTGATATTAATACATAATGTAATAAATGTCAACTCGTACGAAATACCAGTAAGTCGCATTCTCTGCATCTTAAAGTCCCTACTCAAATTCACTAGATTTCATATGGGAAAATAAAGAGGCTGCCCACATTGTCAAACAAAGGAAAATACTTATTTTAGAATGGTAATGGTGTAACACAAGAGGGCACAGTGCCTAGTTTAGTCCTGGATCAATCTAGACGGTAGCTGAATTACATCTGAATTATGTGTTTTAATCAGTTTGGTCATGCATGTGTGCTGGAAGACCTTTTCAATGAAGGGTGCTCCCATGGAAAAGCCACAACATTGAATAGTAGCATTGAATCAATCAATTATAAATTGCTACTTTCTTCTATTTACCCCAGATGATGATTTCACATATATGACACCTACGTGTGTGCTACCGTTTGGCAATTTAGTTCTTCGTACTTACGGAGATGATGGAATTAAATCCTTTGTGTTTTTTCTTATAAAAACGTATAGTATTTTCAATACAAGTCTTGCTGATGAGCATCCCATGACGTTGACAGTTTATGGCATGTCTGTGTAGAGTCTTCGTGATTTCACTCCCATTATATTTGATTCTCCTCATTGTTCTCACTCCCACAGATCGCCACATTGTATCTGGTGTCCGACATACTGCATAATTCATGTGCCAAAGCAGCCGGTGCATCATACTATCGCAAATAGTGAGTGATCTTCTGAGTTTTATTTTTTATTCGATTGTCCTATATAATTTCTTCTTCATCTCACAGCTTATTTGTTTATTCTTAGTTTTGAAGTAAAACTATCACAGATATTTGGAGACCTGAAGACTGCATATAAAAGCATACAAGCAAGGCTGCAGGCTGAACAGTTTAAGGTAATCAGGTCTTTAATTTGCACATTAAAGGTCATTTATGAAAGGTAAAAGAACAAGAAACAGTGTCATCGCCCTTCTCTCTCCACAGCAAAGAGTCATGAGTTGTTTCAGAGCATGGGAAGACTGGGCCATATACCCAGAATCCTATCTGATCCACCTTCAGAATATTTTTCTTGGCTTTGCCACAGCAGTGGAGGAGAAGACGGAGATAGAGGTGAGCTGAATATTAACCTACTCACTCATTATATATCTTTTTAAATTTCTTTCCAACAAGTTGGAAGACAATTTCGGCTGCAGAATATTTGCACAAAAAGACAGCTCATCACTGCATACATCTGTTGTAGAAAGTCTCTGCTGATCTCGATGGCACACCTATAGATGGTTTGCCGGTGAAGAGAGATTCTGTAGATGACATCGATGGTTGCCCCATCGGCTGGGATCCCCTTGACGGCGTCTTACTCGATGACATAGATGGAGTTCCTTTAGCAGCCGCCACAGATGACATTGATGGAATGCCCTGTGAGTCCACCACGCATCGAAGAGCACACTTTAAAGAAGTCCACTCTTTCAAGTTTGTTTAGTTAAGTCTGCACTCTGATTTTAAAGGGAAGTGGACAGGGAAATATTATTTTTTTTACTGGGATTAAGAACACCACCCATGCCTCGAATGTCCAATGTACCAAATTTTATGTAATATAAATGTTTTTATTTGATTGTTTTGTGACATTACAATGACCCGTTTGTATCAACAGAGGGGGTCCACTTCCACAGAGAACATTTGATAGAACAGAAATGGAGTGAAATGTATTTTTCCTCAATTCAGCTGTCTCTTTTGGTCTTTAGTGGATGAGAGCAATGTTCCACGATCCATAGTGCCTTTGTCTAAATGGGAGAGGGCTAGTGATGCTGGGGAAATTTCTCAAGGTAAGACTGGTAAAGACAGATTCTTCCTCGTGTTAATCTTTTCCCGGTGATCCTGCTCATCTTTTTCCTTTCTCTCCAAGCCAAGACCAAGACCAAGTCCAAGTGGGATACAGTAGTGGAGAAACATGGTGAAGATGGAGTGAATGTATGGTAAGGCCTCTGTGGTCAGTACTTCATCAACATGTGTGAAAAGTGTCCACAGTTTACGTAGAGGGTTTGCATGAATGGTTTATGGTTGCCCTCTCTCTGTCTCTGGGTGACAGTGGCTCAAAGGATGGAGTGGAGGACTCAGAGAGTGACAGCAGTGGAGACTCCTGCAACTCCCCAAAATATGACGGGGCAGACTTCCAGAACTCCCTCAGAGGGTTTCAGATGTCTGAGAGCAAAAGGAAAAGGTTGAGAGAGCTGGAGGCAAGTGCTCTTCTTCTTAAAGCCCCAGTATGCAGAATGAACTCGTCTTATCCTGCCCTTGGCTGCAGCCAAAAAATACAAAAAACATGAAAGGCCCTTTCTAGAGGAAGTGTTTGATCCCTCTGGACCACTGTGGAAACAGTATGTATGTTAGATAACCCACTCCTGCTGAGGATATTAAGAAAAACTTAATAATATTGCACCCATCAGCCACAACATTTAACCAATTAAAAGAAAATGAGGAAAGAGTTTGACAAATGATAATTAATTGCTGTTGTTTTCCTGCATTATTTGCTATGGTTCAATCCATCCACTTTTAAAAGTCACATGCCATAGCCATCTTGGCATCCTGGAATAAACCTTACTGTCATCTTAATTTTAAATATCCTATTCTAATAGACAGGGCTACATCAACATCTTGAATCTTGTGAGGATTTTACAAATAGCAGCTCATAAATATGCTGAGCTGACTAGACTGACTGTATGTTGACACAGGTAAAAGTTATGAAGCTCCAAGATGAGTTGGAATCTGGAAAGAGGTCGAGAAAGTCTGGAATGAGCATCCAACAACAAGTGCAACACTACAGAAACAAGCTGCTCCAGAAGGTTTGATATTGTAGCTTTCATTTAATTTTGAAACAGTAGTTAATCTTTTTTTTCATTTTTTTTTTACTGTGATGAGATCTGTGAAGCAAATTCTTTCACTGAAGAATTTCTTTCTGTGATTTTTTTTTTTTAATCACAAACACTTACTGATACAAACATCTTTGTAATTCTGTAAGTGTATGTTAAAATCAGACATTGAAATTACTGAATTTGCACGGTAAAAAAGAGTGCTACTGATGCAAATGTAGCTGCAGAGTTTGCAGTTCCTGATTGGTAGATTTGAAACGTACAAATCTACACGTAAAAAACATCTTCTGTTTGTTTGTAAAGTAAAGAACAGCTTTAACTTGCTCCTAGTATTATCACATTCTTTCCTTATCGTTAGTTTCATCCTAAGAACTAACTGGTTGGGCCAAGCTGGGATTGACGTAACCTCCGATCCCAAAACTGTAGCGGTATGATGCATCTTGTCACAGGACTGTTATGGGCAAAAACATCCTGTTACTTTCTGCATAACTGTAGCTAGAATTTTTGACAGGTGTTGAATCAGTCTGACATTGCAGAAATAGCCTCCCCTTGTGGAGAAATGGTAGCCTGTAAAATATGATTTGAATCCTAACAAAGACAGGCATAGAAGGCAGAAGTATAGACGCCTACATCATTGAGTTATTTCACTCTGTCTGCTGCAGGAGTTTGAACTGGATGAAGAAAAGAATGAGAATCCCACATCAAAGTCTAAAGACAAGTCAAAGGATGACAGAAGGGACAAAGAATGGAGCAAAAGAAGTCAAGACGGGGACAGAAAACCGCGATGGAGTAGAGATCCTGACGAGAGAAAATCCAAGAGCATCTCTCCCTCAAAGCAAGTGACACATGATGCTTTTTGTTTTCTACCGATGAATACATCAGGATTTCAATGTCAGTCAATCTGTCATATGTTCTGTTCATTTAACAGGACAAGGTCTCCTAAATGGTCCAAACGTTCCGGATCACCATCTCCAGGGAAGTCCAGTTCACGGTCGCCGCATCCCTCCCACAAAAAGAAGAAGAAGAGCAAATGACTCTCAGCTGTGGATGCTGTCGTTCATGGGCCTGCTGGAGCCCCTTAAACAGACTGATGGAGTCTGTGATCAGAGTCCCAGCAAACCCATCCTTGCAAGATTCAGCACTCTTTTGTATGAAGTTGGAACACTGTAAATATTTTTGTTTTTGTTTTAATGTTTGTTTTTAAAATAACCATTCTGCAAAGTTCTAACACAATAAATCAGATGAATGTGTGTAGGACGTGATTGGGAGGTCCAGTTTCATTTTACTGTTTCTCATTACCAGATTAGTGAGTGCACCTTCATATTTCTTTTATTTCTATCCCTCATCTGTAGTGCCACTGACCTAGATTCTGTCAGTTTTTGATTCTGTACATCCTTTGTTTCTTAATTATAAATGGAAATAGATGGCACTTTAAGCATTGAATGAAATTAAAGTGATCAGCCGTGGTCTTTCTTTCCAGATAATATTACCTGCTTACACAATCCGCACACCGGGTTGTGAGCAGTTTATACTTACAGGGTGGGATGTGGATCCTCGACCTCTGGACCATGACTGATGCACATTTGAGGAGCTGTCAGGCTAGGGTGTGCAGATTACTTGGTCAGGAACTGGCTGTGAATGATTGATGGATAAGGACAGCAGCTGCGATTCAACATCACAGAAGGACTGAGCAGGAGTAGAAAGATGTTGTGGTAGTTGTTCAAGTTTTATATTGAGAAGGCAGCCAGCTTTGAACTTCAGACCAGTTGTTAAGCACAAACATCACATTGATGAAAGATAGTCCTTTTAAAATGGTTCTCAAGACTTCAAGTTTGAGGAGAATTTTATTGAGGAAATTAAGAGCATAATTTGGTTCTGTTTACAAAAGCAATAAGTAACATTAGACCATAAATGTACAGTGATATTTGAAAGAATGAAATTAGCTCTCATTGTACAAACCATTACAAGTACTTAAGAGCCACAAATGTTCAAGTAAAAACAAAGATACACCGCCCTAATCATTAGCAACCATACATGGATGAAATGTTTTTTAGAGAAAAGCTTCACAAGTTGATTTGGGAAAAGTCATCTTGATTTTTTCTTGTAGGCACAAAATCAAACCACCTTGCCTTCAGCAAACTGTTGCATAACTTCCCACAAATGACACATTCAAATCTGGCCAACGTCAGGACAGAGTTTCGCACTTCTCAGAGTGAGTTAGCTAAATTGATCTAATTTGGGAAATCTATAAACATGTAAGATGCAGATACTGTCGCAGCCTTCTGGCTATGATAAACTGCAACCATGCAGATTGACACTCGTGAATAGATTTCTGCTCATCTCTCACTTTTATCATTCCTGGGTCTTCATCTTAATGTGAAACCCTTCACAGTCACTTGGTACGAAAGATTAAAGAAAAAGAACCGTGACAAGGAATAACACCTTGTCCGTTTTATGCAGATTTTTCCAACCATTCTCTCTTCAATTTTAGGGTACCTGTTCTCCCAAACAACACTACAGGTGGTCCTTTGTCTCCTCTGGCCATAAGCCAGAGGGGTGTCAGACGCCTTCTCCTCATCTTTAGGACTTACTTTGACACACGGGACTTGACAACCCTTCAAGTGCTCAGTACTTTTTTACATTGATGAAAACCTTGATGGCTCCAGTGAAATCAGCAGAAAGCAGAACCTCTGTGTGATCTGTCTTCAGGGCTCCTGCAAGAGAACCATAATATATTAATGACATGAGGGCCTTGATGTTGTAAAATATGTCCATGGATGTATTCATATAAGCATACCTGAGGGTATCGTTTCAGAGTCAGTTGAGTCCAAGCTCTTACACTCTGCTTCTGGTTTGTCTGCTCCAGTTTCTTGGGGAACGATGAGATTGGGGTGGGGCGCAAAAATGGCTGAGGTGACCACTGCATTGTGTGCTGAAAGGAAAGTAAAGCTTAATTATGTCTACAGTTTAGGGGGAACTAATTGATTAATGTGAAATGTTTATCATTATACACACAGCTTGCCTACCTTTAATACCTTCCCAAAAGTCATTGCGATCCCGCCGTACGGACGTGAATTTGCTCAGATCGTGATAAGTGCTCCAAATATAGACATACTTGTCCTCTGAGCCGCTGACTATGAAGGAGTAGTCGTGGCTGTAGAGATTGTCCCACAGAAAGTCAGTTTTGTGCTCAAGAAATAATGTTTTTACAACAAGTTTAAAAGGAAAAAAAGATTCAGGGCCCTGTCCCACATTTAATACTACGAAGTGATAAATGAGAAGTGTCATGTGACCTGAGAAGCAGAGTCTAGAGGGAACAAACAGGCAGCGTTGCTACTTTGATCAGCAGCTCAGGATTTGTTACATAGTTGTTAATAATGCTACTTCAGAATGCTCCAGTCAAAATAAATCCTCACCTGAAGCTGGCCTTGATCTGACTACTGCTGTTAACGTAACCTTTGTATTTCATGGATAAAGATAAGTCCCTCAGGTCGTATAGACGGATGCGGGAATCATTTGAAGTCACCAGAATCTATATTT